>BTPG01000001.1:107785890-108053069 GCA_036245525.1 Semisulcospira habei | reverse complement strand
GTGGGAGTGGTGGTGATGGTGGTGATGGTGGTGGTGGTGGGGGGTGGGGGGGTGTAGGCTTGTGTGTGTCAAGACTCTCACCACTCACCAAATTATCAAACATGGGGGGGTCTAAATTCCTACAAAGGGGAATTTGTTATAGCATTGCAAATATTTTTTCTATAGATTGGGTAGGGGGGGGGGGGGGGGGGCCCAAAACTCCCCCAAAAAGGATTTTGTTATGGCATTTAAAATATTTTTTTTTGTCCTAGATCCACCCCTGCTTACACACACTGACTGGCAAGAGGGAGGAGGGTGGTGATGAATGGATGAGAGGGTAGATCTGTCATTGTTGTTTTTACAGAGCCCTGTAAACAATAGATGCAAAGTGCAATAGAGAGGGGAACCACAGTTGCAAGGATCGCGTGATCCACTGTTGAAACCAAATATTAGATGCCTGTGTCACATTTTACTGTGTGCTAATGCTTCATTATAGGATCATTATTATCAGTTATAAAACAATACATAGCAGCGTATGTTTGCTTTCAGAGCATTGGTGATGTCGATGATTATATAGCCAGGTCCCTGGAGCTGCTGTCACCTGTGACTAGGGGGCATCATGCTCAGCCTAAAATCAGTGTGGAGTCATGGTATTTTACCACTATTTTAAACTGTGTGTTTATATTAGTTAACTGTGTCAAGTTATATTATAAACATACAGATGGCCAATGTTGTTGACTCATGTGATAGCAAAAGGGAGTCTATTTGCTGGGCCAGCGGCTGTCATTGTCTATTGTAAACTGTAATGTTGAAATTTTGTTCTGAGACTACTAAAGCCACAATCTTTATAATTGACCCAACAATACTTTGTGGCATAATTCACCCAACGATACTTTGTGACAGGACTAGTGTAAACAAAAATGTACAAGTTTCAGCGACTTTGTCCAAAAGGCGGTATGTAGATACATTCTGTAAAACTATTGTCAACCTCACACCAAAAGACCTGATACTTAGATCTGCCTATTCGGGGAGGTGGGGGTCCAATGGTGTAAATAAACATGTACCAGTTTCAGCGAATTTCTCAAAAGGCTTTATTTTGATACATTGTGGCAAACATTGTCAACCTCACATCCAAAATACCTGATGGTTAGACCTTCCTATGCAGGGGCGGATGGGGGTGTGTGGGGAGGGCTCTTTTTGGGGTGTTACAACGCCCGCCCCCCCCCCCCCCCCCCCCCCCCCTTCCTGTTAGATTTTTTAGACACTGGAAGGCCTTTTGTCGGGTGAGCGAATTCTTACCCCCCCCACACACATACTTTCTGTGTGGTAAACTGTAATGTTGACATTTATTCCGAGACTACTGAAACCACAATCTTCATAACTGACCCAACAATACTTTGTGACATAAATCACCCAACGATACTTTGTGGCAGGACCTGTGTAAACAAAAATGTACAAGTTTCAGCGACTTTGTCCAAAAAGCGGTATGTAGATACATTCTGAAAAACTATTGTCAACCTCACACCAAAATACCTGATGGTTAGATCTGCCTATCTGGGGAGGTGGGGGTCCAATGGTCCTTGTCCTGGTTGGGGTGTTATCCCCCCCCCCCTCCTCCCCCCCCCCCCCCCCCCCCCCGGTAGATTTTTCAACCACTGGAAGACAGTCTGGAGTTGCGGAGGACTCTTTGTCATGTAATGAAAGTCCTAAACAAAAGGTTGGAATCCCCTCCCCCCCCCCCCCCCCCCCCCCACGTGGTAAGTGACTAGTATACTATTCTTATTAATTTGATGACTGCTTGGAAAGGTCAAAGGCCGCAAGAGGTCGGCGGTTATGTAAAAGAGATGGCCTAACTGGGTACAATAACAAGGACCATTGGACCCCCACCCCAACTAAGCCCAAGGATACTTTTGGGCAATAGTTTCTAAACATACCAATTTCAGTACCCTGTCTTTTAGGTCAGGGTCGCGGGGGAGCAGGAACTGGGTAAAAAAAAAAAGCCATATTTTGACAATGTCTTTCTCAAATACTATTCGCACATTGATTCCCCAAATTGGTACAAAGATACCTGATGGTAAGACATTCAGGCTTTTCATCAGGATTTATAACTGTCCATTATCAGGATGAAAAGCATAACAAAACATCTGTCCCAGGCGCTTTACAGCCCATCGCGGACTTGAACTTGAAAGGTGCAGGGATAAGTTTTTTGGGGCTCACATGTCGTCCGTGGTAAACTTGAACGTTGGCATTTTCTCGGAGACTATTCAAGCTACACTACATATCAATTTCAGTGACCACGCACAAAGGTCAAGGTCACCGGAGGTCAGGAAACACATCAAAAGAGACTATTTTGGGACATAAGTTAATTTTTCTAACATACTATTCACAACTTCAAACCCAAACCTGGTACAAAGATACCTGATTGTAAGACCTGTATATGCACACTAATTTGGTTGATCTCTTGGACAAAATTTTTTTTTTCTCAAACTATTCACAACTTCAAACCCAAACTTGCTACAGAGATACTTGATGGTAAGACCTATCCATGCATATTAATTTGGATGACCCCTTGGAGGGGTCAAGGGTCACAAGAGCTCAGGAAATAGTTTTTAAAAAATAGCCATATTTCGACAAGAAACGTTTTTTATCAGAAATGTTTGGATCGGTTGATACACGTCATCCGTAAGGGCTTTGCCATTCTTGTCTTAGGATGTGTCCGTCCTGGTCATGGACAGCTTTCCACCATTTTTCTGTCCCTGTCAATTGTTTTCCTTGAAATACCGTGAACATTCCATTGGTGGAACATTCCATCTTTCGCTGCACACTGATTTTGATGACTCGTTGGAAAGGTAGAGATCAGCAAATAGTGTCACAGTTATTGTTTGACCCCAAAAAAGTGTTTTTTTCACAAATACTGTTTACACCTTCCATCCCAACTTATGTACAGGGATGCATGTTAATTTGGACAACCCCTGAGAAAGGCCTTGGTTCACAAGAGATTGACAGTGTTCTTTGTTATTACTTTTGTTTTTATAATTTTAGTTTTAATCAAATTTCTGCAATGCTTTTCAACCCAGTTTTGCAAAAGGGTAGCCAATTCTATGCATAGTAATTTAGTTCTCTAATTGCAAAAACCAAGGGTCATGGGAGGTTGATAAAAGCATGAAAAATGCATAAATTTTAAGAAAACAGAATTTACAGGTACAACAGCCAACCCTGTATTGCTGTTACATTAAACACTTGCTTATTTATTGACCTGTTGCAAAGGTCAAAGTCACAGGGTTTGCCATTCTTGTTATGCTAATAGACGATTTCTGGAAATCAGAGGTTGGTGAACAAATGCATCTTCAGACGCTAACAGTGGATTTAATAAGCCTGGACACCCAAAAAATGTGATATTGCAGTTTAGTCTTTCCCTCAAAAAAAGCGCAGTTAGTACGTTTTTCTGGAGTTTTGATCTGTTGTTTGCGTCAAAGGATGGATACTTTTGGTGCACGTGTGAAGCAAACGTGAGTATGTTCTGGGCCAGTGATCCATCGTCCGCCCGCGGTAAACTTGAACGTTGGCATTTTCTCGGAGACTATTCAGGCTACAGTCTTCAAACTTGGCCCAAGTATACTTTGTGGCAAGACCTTTATAAACATACCAAGTTAAGTGACCTCGCACAAAGGTCAAGGTCACAGGAGATCAGGAAATATATCAAAAATAGCTATTGTGGGACATCATTTATTTTTTTCAAAAATACTATTCACAGCTTCAAACATAAACGGGGTACAAAGATACCTGATCGTAAAACCTTTCTACGCACACTAATTTGGTTGATCCCTTGGAACGTCAAGGGTCACAAGACGGAAGAGCTCAAGAAATAGGTCCAAAATGACCATATTTTTAGTTTTACAAAATATTTTTTTCTCAAATACTATTCACAACTCTAAACCAAAACTTGCTACAGATATATCTGATGGTAAGATCTATCTATCCATACTAATTTGGATGACCTCTTGGAATGGTCAAGGGTCACAAGAGCTCAGGAAATAGGTAACAAATAGCCATAATTTGAGAAGAAACTTTCAGACATGTGTGGATCGGTCGATACATGTGAGCCATAAGGGCTTTGCCCCTCTTATTATTATTTACAACTGGTTGACTTGTCTAATTGGGTGATGCTTGTAAAACATGAGGGTCATGAGGCATTGACAGATGTGCAAAAAAATTGTTAATTTTGGCGAAACGTGAGTTACCTATGTACAAAGGCCAGCTTTGTACTTCTTTACGACACGTGAACATGTGCATTGTCATTTCTGGTCAAGGCCACAAAGGTCAGATTATACATAATTCGGTGGATCAGTTATGCACTTCAGCCTTAAGGACTTCGCCTTTTTTTGCTCACTTGTCCAGCAGAAGTGAGGAGTCTATGTTCTGGGCCAGTGGTCATTCATATGTCGTCCGTGGTAAACTTTAACATGGGCATATTCTCAGAGACTGATCAAGCCAGTCTTTAAACTGTGTCCAAGGATACTTTATGGAAAGACCTTTCTAAACATACCAATATGAGTGACCTCTCTCAAAGGTCAAGGGTAACAAAAGATCAGGGAACATTTGAAAAATAGCAATATTTTGACAAATTTCCATTTTCTCAAATACTATTGACAATTTCAAATGCAAACTTCGTACAAAGATAAGATCTATATATGCATACAAATTTTGATGATCCCTCGGACAGGTCAAGGGTCACAAGAGGTTGGCAAATGTGTTTAAAATGCCAAATTTGCATAAAATTGTAGCTATTATCAACATTTTTGCAAACTGTTTCGGGCACAAAGGTAGCTGATGATAAGACCTTCCTTTGCATACTAATTCATTTGACTCATTGTATAGGTCAAGGGTCACAGGGGTTTGACAGATGTGTGATAAATGCTTAAAATTTGAGAAAACATGGATTTTGCTGGCACTGAAGCCAACCCTTTACTTATTGTCACAAAGGTCATCAGGCATGGGAATTGCCAGCTGAAACTAGGGGGTCCAGGACCTTGAGCCTGATTTTTAAAAAAAAGGCCTCCACGACGCTAGACCTTGCTTCCAGGGGGGGGGGGGGGGGGGGGGGTAGGGCAACACCTTGCTCCGGCAGAATAATCAAACATAGTATGCGTGTGCCCGCCTAGCTTTACTGCGCAGCGCGCGGCACACTCCAACAGTGACCAGTGCGGGCCACGGACAATTCCCGTGCCCAAGTCTTGTCTGCTTTGCTAATACAGTGGAGTCCAGTTAACACGAACTCGCTTAAAACGAATTTCCGGTTAACACGAACCGCTTTTGCATTCCCGGCTGACGGCCTTCTTATTATGTATTAAAATTTCACTGATAACACGAAATGCTTAACACGAAATTTCGCTTAACACGAAGCTGTTTTCGGTTCCCGACCAGAGCAATTTCACTATTATTCACCTGTTTAACACGAACACACATTCCAGTCTCAAACACCGAAAACCGACTCATGAAAGGGGCACTGCACGTGTCGCTCTCGTGCTGTAGTACACACGACACATGAACGAACTCTAGCCTGTGATTGGCTGAATAGCCTTCAGTCGTAATCCGTCTTCTCATTGGCTAGTGTTTCTGAACTGAATTCATGCATCATTCGTGTACCAACACTCCCTCAATTCAGTTAAAGGTAAAACAGAAGTCGACTACGCTTGAAGTGAAAAAACAAGATTAATGAGATCCACGATTGTCTCTCTACACGGGCTGTCAATAACGCAAGACCGACTTCGGTCATGGCCCGTTTTTTAAATGACTTTGTGTTGCTTTTACCGATGCCAGATGCCCGTGTTGCTTTTACTTTACTATGGATTTTACCTGATGGATTGTACATTAACTACGTGAGCTGTACACATATCCTTGTGTTTTCCTAGCGAGCTGAACGTAATGTAAGCATATATAGTACAATAATATGCACTTTTAACCTCGTACTCATTCATGCACGCATCTCTTACACACTTTTTCCTTGCCGGGAGGGCCGTGATCAATTTTGAGGCCATATTGGTTAACACGAAATACGGTTAACACGAAGTGATTTTCCGTGTCCCCAGAAATTCGTGTTAAGCGGACTCCACTGTAGATGGCAGCAACGGAAATAAAATGCGAGGATTTGTCTTTTTCCCCCGAAGAATGTGAAATTATTTTCTGTGGATCCGAGGACAATACCCATGCCTGGGTCATACATTAGTGCATACATGTGAGCCATACGGGCTTTGCCTTTCTTGTTTCTTTTAATGTTGCATCATTCCTGTAGTTGAATGCACATTGAATTTGTGTGTGTGTGTGTGTGCAGATGTCCGAGTCATCAAGCATTAGTGTTCATTGTACTATGGCGCAACAGTGTCAAACACTTGGATGCTCCCGCCCCTGGCACAACTAATGTAAATTGAAATGGGACTGTCATTGGTGATGGGAACACACAGGAAGTTTAGGGCCACAGAACATTACATGTCATGTTCATTCCGTCACTTGCGTATTTTATGTGTTTAGTAAATCCAGTTGCTTTTATTCGGTGCCTCGTCTTTGACATCACCTTCATGGTGGACTGGACAAGACATTTAGCCCTAAATGCTAATGTTTTACTGTTGTGCAGTTGTTACAGAAACATAAAAACTTGTGTTAATATTCTGTAGATCATAATTTTTGACTCCATGTGTGAATTGCTATAGAGAAATTCCTCTTATTTTGTTGTGCAGTCTTATTGAAACGTCATAAGTTCTGTAAATAATTAAGGTAGAATATGAATGTACTGATATGATTGGCCTCCCTGTACATGCAATCTTCAGTACAGTGAGGTCACCGGTACTGTGTACAGTACTGGTGGCTGCTTGCATATTCACATCATTTTTATTCTGATGACAATTGGGGCTTAACTTCTTTTGTCCACTACAAGGTGATTTTAAACATGAGACACTGGATAGGGTTTGAACACATTTTTACCCCATCTGGCTTCAAACCCACCACCTTTCGGACAATAGTCGAACGCTCTATGGCCAAGCCACCCAGATGAATGCATTTATGTGATTGCACCTCTGCCATGCCCCCTCATGGCATGTCAAATTGTTTCCAGTTATGATGGGTACTTTTGTAGTTGTACTCTTCTCATGCACAGAAGTGTGTACATGTGTATTTACGCGTGTATGGCATGTGTGTGTGTGTGTGTGTGTGTGTGTGTGTGTGTGTGTGTGTGTGTGTGTGTGTGTGTGTGTGTGTGTGTGTGTGTGCATGTAAGGGTATTTGTGCCGGGAGCATGTGTACATACCTGATACTCGCTTTGGTGTGTGTGTGTGTGTGTTTGTGCCGGGTGGGTGCGTATTACACACATCCACCGGGCACAGGTGGGTGTACACGTGCATACAAATTTCATGAATATTTTTTTTTTTTTTTTCCCCCCATGACTAGTGCACATGTGTGCCTTATATACATTTGTGCGTGTACATTGACATGTATGTTGTTGTGTATGTGGTGGGTATGTTACTTGTTGAGCACTACCAAATGCTAACATTAATATACAGGGCTGACCAGCGGGTGAGTGCGTGCGGCTCTGCGACACTGGTCAAGCCTTAAAGTCCAGGGCAGCAGTTCAGTCCACTTGTCTCTCTGTTGGGAGGGTACAGCATGATTTACAACTTTGTTCATTCGTACTTTACTTTTACCCCTAATTACCTTTCTCTTTACATGTTACTTGGAGTTGAAGGGGCCAAATATATATGTGTCCTTTTTTGTATAGATATAGCACTGACTTATAAATATATTGTAATTGCTATTCTAGGAGGGAACTACAGGTATTCCTGAACGCTACACCTTGTTAATGGTGTCATTCCTCATGGATACTGTATAGCTGGATATCCTCCTGAAGGAGAAGAGCGGTAATGCTTACATATATATCAACTTTTTTTCCTTTTTTTTTGTTTTTTCTTGGGTTTTTTTTTTTGTACATGGTTTGGTCCTATATGCTGAGCGTAGAACACACACTTTGTTATATGACAGGGTTATTAGAGTATGGAACATTTGGTGTAAAATATATGTTTTTTCTCCTGTTCCCTGCACCTGTTCAGTCACCTTGGTTCGTTTTGCCACTCAGTTGAATTGGCCTTTGTGTGCACCTGCCACACATTCAGTACTGATGATACAGTCAGCCGGTTTGACCATATATGCAAACTGCTGCGTGTAACGGCTGGAAACAAACTCCACTTCCAGTATGGCTAGTATTACCAATGACAGTCCATTAAAAATATGTACCTTTAATGCCAATGGTCTTGGCCAGTATCAGAAAAGGAAGATGTGCTAGACTACCTCAGACAGTTAAAGGCTTCTATCTACTTTTTGCAAGAGACACATCTCAAGACTAAAAATGAACACATGCTAAGGGCCATGTGGGGCTTTGAATGTTTTCTATGTGGTAATGATACAAATAGCAAAGGAGTTGCAATTCTGTTTAACAACAACTTTAAGTATAAAGTACATAATGTGATTAGAAGTAATGATGGCGCTTATATTGTACTAGATATTGACATACAGGGTAAGCGGATGACTATTGTTAACCTGTATGGGCCTAGTAATGGGGACTCTCCCATCTTTTTTGAAACTGTCTTTGAAGAAGTAGGTAGGTTAGATAATCAATATGTAATAGTAGGCGGTGACTGGAATGTTGTACTGGATGTTAATATGGATACGTACAGGTATAGAAATATTAATCGCCCTCGATCAATGCAAAAGGTGCTTGAATGTATGCAGGTGTATGACCTAGTGGATGTATGGAGGGTGCTTCACCCAGCATCTAGACAGTACACATGGCGTCGCTTTAACTCTGCTCAACAAGGCAGATTAGATTATTTCCTGGTATCAGAATGTTTGATGGTAGAGGTTACTAAGGCAAAAATTAACTCATCGTTCAGATCATTCGCTTGTGTCTATTGATTTTTTTGCATCTCTTCCTAAGAGAAATAGAACTTACTGGAAATTCAACAATTCACTTCTTAAGGACAAGTCATTTGTAGAAATGGTAAAAAAATTGATTCTGGACTTGAAGAGGCAATATGGACTTTTGATTTATAACATGGATTCTATTAACAGTGTGAGAAATGATGACCTACAATTTTGCATTAGTGATCAAACCTTTTTTGAGATGATACTCCTAGAAACTCGGGGCCAGTCCATCTCATATGCTAGCCACAAGAAAAAGGAAGAAACCAAAAAAGAAGATTCTCTTAAGAACGAGATTAAAAACTTAGAACGTAGTATCCAGCACAATAATATCCCTCTTCTTGAGGCTAAAAAAGCAGAACTTGTGGAATTACGCAAGAAAAAGACAGAGGGTATGATTGTCCGGTCCCGAGCTAAGTGGATCCAAGATGGGGAAAAGACATCAAAATACTTTTGCAGTTTGGAAAGTAGGAATTTTGTTAGTAAATCAATGAACTACTTAGAGAACGATAACGGAGAAGTGATAAATAATGTGGATGCTATTGTAAAAGAAACTCAAGCGTTTTACGAGCAATTGTACGCTTCGAGGGAAGCAGAGTTAGTTGAGGTTGACCTCCCCTCCACTGTTTTTGCACCCTCGTTGTCTGATGATGCGAAGATGTCTATTGAAGGCCCCATTTCGATGGAGGAGGCATTAAAATCATTGAAAAGAATGTGTAACAATAAATCTCCAGGTTCAGATGGTTTTACCACCGAATTTTTTAAATTCTTTTGGGCTGATATTGATCATTTTCTGGTGAGATCTATTAATTATGGCTTTCAGCATGGCCAGCTGTCAGTAACACAAAAGCAAGGCGTGATCACTTGTATACCCAAAGAGGGAAAGGATAAGAAATTTTTGAAAAATTGGAGACCCATTACTCTTTTAAATACTAGTTATAAAATAGCCTCTGCCTGCATAGCAGAACGTCTGAAACTGGTTTTACCCTCTATTATACACCAAGACCAAAAAGGCTTTTTGAAGGGCAGATATATTGGTGAGAACATACGGCTTCTTTACGATGTACTTTTTTATACTCGTGTAAACCAGGTGCCGGGTCAACTGGTTCTCATAGACTTTGAGAAAGCATTTGACTCAGTCGCCTGGTCCTTTGTGGAAAAATGTTTTGACTTTTTCAACTTTGGTCCAGATATGAAGAAATGGATTAAAACATTTTACTGTGATATTAAGGCCTGTGTCTCTGTTAATGGTCGCTATTCTGGGTGGTTTCCAGTAGAAAGAGGGTGTCGTCAAGGCGACCCAAGCTCTCTGTACATTTACTTAATCTGCGCGGAAATTCTGGCCTCTATTCTACGCCAGAATGAAAATATAAGTGGGTTAAAAGTTAAAGATATATACTTACTTCTGTCCCAGTTTGCAGATGACACTTCATTGTTTTTAAATGGAAGCAAACGGTCTTTCGAAGAAAGCATCCACAGTCTACAATACTTTGCATCTATCTCAGGTCTCAAGATGAATATGGATAAAACGCAGGTGGTCTGGCTCGGACCTATGAGGAATTCACACATTCGGTTCATGCCCGAATTCAACTTCATCTGGGACCCTGGGATTTATAAGGTTCTTGGTATAAAGCTCTCCACAAACATTAATATGATAACCGCTATTAATTATGATGGCAAACTTGCTGAAATTCAGCGAGTTTTGTATGTTTGGTCTAAGCGTCAACTTACACCATTAGGTAAAATTACGGTAATCAAAACACTTGCAGTGTCAAAGATTGTCCATCTTTTTATGAACCTCCCAGATCCTCCCGCACAGTTTTTGACTGACCTTGAAAAAATGTTGTTTACATTCTTGTGGGATGGAAAGAGAGCAAAAATAAATAAAGCTGTTGTCTGTTCAGCATACAATGAAGGTGGCTTGCGAATGTTAAATGTTTATTCTTTTTTGACGTCTATGAAGGTCAGTTGGCTTAGAAGGGTCTTTGGTGTATCATGTGACTCATTGGTACGTCGGATTCTGGTCAGCTGCTATCCTATGTTTAGTAACATGCAGGTGTTTGGTGGTGAATATGCAAACGTTTTAATGCTTCATTGTGATAACTGCTTCTGGGCCGATGTTGCCAAACACTACAAGATTGTTTGTAACAAGTGTGTACCTGAAAATTCTGATGAAGTGCTCTCAGAACGTATTCATTATAACAAGAACATTATTAGAGACAGGAAAACGGTTCATATCACCGAATGGAGAGAAAAAGGAATTTTGGTTATTGGGGATCTGCTTGATGAGAACGGCTCTCTGTTGTCTTTCGAGTCATTCAAGTTGCTGTTCCCTGATGTGTCTACACATTTCTTGATGTACTCTGGTGTAGCCAATGCTTTCAGGGCCTACTTAACCTCATTAGCAGTAGAGCCAGTTAAGGAAGGAACTAGTACTGGCAATAAGGTCTGGAACATTATCTTGCAGGGTTGTAAAACCATATATTCAACATTGGTCAAATCAAAGTCAAGGCCTATTTGTATTCAAAAGTGGTCTCAATGTTTTGATATTGACGACATACCAAGCTGGAAATGTATTTTTTCAAAACCCTTCAAAACCACACCAGACTCCCAACTAAAATGGTTCCAGCTAAGATTATTGCATCGGTTGCTGCCCACAAAGCGATTTCTATTTCTGCGTAAATTGTCTGAATCTGCAAGTTGCACCTTTTGTAAGAATGAGGACGAAACCCTTTCCCACCTGTTCTGGGACTGCTTGTATGTACAGATATTTTGGTCTGACATGGGACAATGGTTGCGAGACAACTGTGCAAACTGCACTAATTTTGAGTTCACAAAAAGTCTTATTGTCTTTGGCACAGCTACACACTTTAGGTCAGACATTGTCTTAGACCTCATAATATTAGTTGCTAAGTTCTATGTTTACAAATGTAGATTAGAAGAAACCCTGCCTAATTTAAGGCACTTTGTTAGAATTATGAAGAGTCGCTATCTATGTGAGAAGTACCGATTTGGAATTACTGGTCAGAGTAACAAGTTTTGTCATATGTGGTATCACTATGCTACACTTTTTGGCGAATTGTAATGCTATTACAGTGTTAGAGGCTGCAGCCTCACCATTGGCGATAGTGTGCAGACGGCTTCTGGCAATACCAGGCATCTCACTAAGGTATCCAGGGTTGGTTCAAGGTAGCAAGGGTGGCTTAGCTGGATTCCCTTGTGCATGTATCCATCAGTGCTATCTATAGCACTGAGGAAAGCATGCCAAGGCGGTCACATTTGTGTCTGTCCAGCACGACTGTTCAGACCTATGTAAACTTTGCTTGTCATTTGTTGTGTGTTCGAGCGGTGTGTGTTCTAAGAGAGTGGGGCGGGGAGGGGGGGGGGGGGTAAATAGGATCGTGGGAGGGGTGGGGGGTACATACTTATATGCTGATACGTTTTCTATACTTCTCGATATGTGATTGTGTAACTTGATTTGCAATGTAATTATGTATATATGGCTTTTGTATATATATGCATGTGTGTGCATATGTATATATATATATATATATGTATGTTTATTTCTATATAAAATATACTGTATGCCTAATTTAAATACCGAAATAAAGAATTTAAAAAAAAAAAAAAAAATTGTTTCCAGTTACACTAAAGCATAACTTAGACTGCAAAAATAGTGCATCTGACGGAAGAGACCTACAGAATCTGTCTCTGCTGAAAGTGTCAAATACGACTTGGACAATTCTGCCATTTTTGGCTCAGGTAGGATATGCAAGTGGTCGTCTGTCCATGGTAACTTTACCCTTTGGCACTTTCTCAGAGAAGCCACAGGGATACCTTTTGGCAAGACCTTTCATAACATGGCATTTTCAGTGACGTACCTGAAAGTCAAAGGGGATGAGGAAATAAGGTACAATTAGCTGTATTTTTCGTTTTTCTCAAATACTATTCACAACATCAAACCCAGACGTACAGTAAACTCATGTTATAAGCGCCAGCAGTTGTTCTTGTAAGTTATATCCGGTGTTTGTTATAAACAAAATAGTTTACGTTGAACCACTTCTGGTTTGACCTTTAAAACATTGCTGCTATATCTGCTTTTGTTATATCTCAATCTGACCTTGTGATGACCTCTTGAAAAGTCAATTTATTAGGAAATAGGTCACAAAAAGCCATTTTGGACCTGTTTTCAAAAATACTATTTACAAACTTGATACCAAGATGCCTGATGATTAACACCTTTTTATACGTGCTATTTTGGGTGATGCCCCTGATTTGTCAAAGGTCACAAGTGATCAGAAAGTTTTAAAAAAGTGTTTTGTAGAGTGATAGCTGTTATATTTCCTTTTATTTCAAAAGTTTACAACCAAAATGGGCACAAAGGTCAGTAATTTGACTTTTTTATGCATACTACTTTTCACTACTCACATGGTCAAGGGTGATTAGTAAACGTGTGGCAAACGCACAAATTCTGAGACTTTGAAGATGCAAAAACCAACCCTTTACTTATTTTAGAAAATTTGAACACTTGAAAGGTAGAGATCTCAAAGATCAGATTAATTATGTGGACTGGTCACGCACATGAGCCTAAAGCCAAGGGCTTTGCTGTTCTTGTTATTTTTGTTAGTTGTTTTGCAAGACTTGCCATGTATGGGGATACAGCTTGTGTCATTTGATCTGTGTGTGCCAGTGTGCAATCTGTCAGCCCCCCCCCCCCCCCAATCCCCTCCCCCACACTCAAGGTCTGGTGTCACAAGGCCTTTTGTGTCAGGTTGTTGGTCCAATACATGAAGCTGCACCCCCCCCCCCCCCCCCCCCCCCCCAATGAGGTAACTGACCCAAGTCAAGAACATAATAGCAATAAAATATGAGAATACGAGGTTATCTAGTTGTGTGACGCGACAGCAGTTTGACATTTTATCACCTCATTGAGTGATTCTGCTGTGAATGGTGCATGACTTTGAGCAACATGCTTTCTACTTGAAAACTGTCAGTCATCGGAACAAACAGCATAACAAAACAAAAAAAGACAAAGCTGTTATACTTATAGCTCACATATGACCAATGCGGTCGAACCTGCCTGTCCCGGATTGGCCTCCGCAGCCACGAACAAGCCTGCAGACGTCGTGGGCAACTCCTATAAAATCTTCGTTCGCGGTCCAGCCAAGAGATGACCAATCAACATATCCAAATATGCATAGATAGGTCTTGCCATCAGGTATCTTTGTACCAAGTTTGGGTTAGACGTTTAAAATAGTATATGAGAATAAACATCTTTTGTCAATATATATTTGCTATTTTTGACCCATTTCCTGATCTCTTGTGACCCTTGACCTCTCCGCAGGGTCAACCATATTACAAATGTAGTATTCATAGAAAGGTCTTACCATCAGGTACCTTTGTACGAAGTGTGTGTGTGAAGTTGTGAATAGTATTTTTTTTTAAATATTGTATTTTGTCAAAATATGGCTATTTTGGACCTATTTCCTGATTCCCGGTGGCCTTAGTCTCGTAGAAAATGCCAATGTTAAAGTTTACCACGGACGATGGCGGACTGACAAGAAACAGCGGACAGATGACCACTGGCCCACTCTTGCTTCGCATGTGTGCCAAAATTCCATCCCAGGCATCCTACAGTTTGTCGCGTACTTGAAACACAGCTGGGATAAATTAGGGTTTTTCTCAAGATTTGTTCATCCCAGGAACAGACGGCCTCCCATTTCGTTCGTCCCTCTCAAAAATTGTCCATCGTAATATGGAAATTATCCGTTGACTGAAAGCTAGAGCAACCAGCAACATATCTAAAAAACTTTAAAACGGGCGCGATGCTGCCTGTCATGTCACTATATGGAAACACACAAGTGATTTTCTGCCTGCTGCTCAGCTACTTTGTTGCTGTGTCACACAGTGCACCATTGTCACGCAGCTATAGGGAAACACAACCATATAATATAAATAGGACTTTTTTGTGCACATTTCAATAATTGTGCAGCTGCTGTATGGATCTCTAACTTTCATTTTACATGGGCTCATAAATCATTTCAGATATGTCAGCACCGATGTTATTGGTCCCGAAGTGCGCACATCCACAGGTACTGTTCATAGCGCTGGTGGCTGCACTGACATGAACGATGTTAAGACCAAAATATTGTGTCGCAGTGTGCTGTGTATGCGTGTGGGAAGGTTAATGCACTTTTGTCAGCATGCAAGCAGTATACCGTTTGTGCCATGGCCTGCGATTCTGTACCCTGTTGCTGGAGCAATGGGGACAGGGATCTCAGGCTCTAACACATCTCAGTACCTAGTACAGCATTCACTTCTGTGCGTTATGTGCATGTGTGCACGCTTGTGTGGGCAAGTGCGGCTATTGACTTATATGTCACATGTTTTGCACCACTGTGATACCCTATCCCGTGTAATATTTACTTTCCTAGTCCATTTCGTTATTTAAAATATGAAAAAAGTAAGTTAGTGAGCCTTCTGAAGAGAGATGTATTATCACTAGCAGGAAAATCACAGGCTTCACTTTATGTCATCATGTGCATGATGCTGTGACCCTTACATGACACAAAGTTCACAATGATACCTATTTGCTCATTGTGCAGTGTATGTGCTATTTTCTTTCAGTGAATGGCTGAAGATGGTCGAGGATTCATTCCAATGCACCTTTTAAAAAAAAATCCCCAGTGCTGGAAGACTTTGATCCTTATATTGTGTGCTCATTGGCATCTATACTTTGTCAGGGCAATAAAAGTCAAATTCTCATGATTTTTGTAAAAATTATTTATTGTGCAAATAGCTATACGAGGCATGTAACATACTATGCTTAGATAAGACCACTAGTTATCAATAATGCCCTTTAGTGTACATAATTGCAATGCCACTCTAAATCTGATGCAGCTTCCCAGAGTTCCACAGCGCCTCTGAGTTCGCAGTCTGTAGGCTGTAATGCCTGCAATATATGTGAAAGAAAAATATAGGATAATAAAGTCTGACATCTGTTTGTGTGTCACTGTACGACAATTACATATAACTGTAAGACAAATACATGTACATGAAGAAAGGATGTTGTGCAAAATACACAACAGATGTTAGAAAGTGCAGAAATGGTACATACATGTAGTTTGATATTGTGCTGTAATGTCATATTGCGTATTTGAACTAAAATATGTTTTATCATACAATAGGATTCAATTACATTTAAAATTTGTAGTTAATGCATTGACTTGCTATATGATACAATACGACTAATAATCCCTGATGGGGACATTATGTGTACGTTAAACCAAAGGCAGGAGTGGTGATGATTTACAAGCTGAAACATGCTGTTCACACACAAGCTCTGACTCCAAGGTCCTGCAAGTACTGTGTGTAACAAGAAAGCCAAAGCTTTATGGCTGACATGTTTCCATCTACATGTGCGACCTTTGTGACAATCAGTGAAGGGATGGCTTAAGCACCACCAAAATCCAAGTTTTCTCACAATGTAATAAGTTTTTACACATCAGTGTCAAACCTCGTGACCCGTTACCTTTGTGAAGAGTTGACTAAATTAGTATACATAGGAAGGTCTTATCATCATCAGCTTCCTCTATGCCACGTTTGATTGAGAAAGTTTGCAATACTGTTGATAACTATAATTCTATCTCTTGGCTTGACTTCGCGAACGAAGATTTTATAGGAGTTGCCCACGACGTCTGCAGGCTTGTTCGTGGCTGCGGAGGCCAATCCGAGACAGGCAGGTTCGACCGCAGTGGCTGCAGGGGAAGGTCTGGCCAGGGTTCTGAGCTGCGGCATCTCTGTTTTTTCTCCTGAGCCGCTTGTCCTTAAGGCTAGCTCTGCGAGAGTCCTCAAAGGAGACAGCTGCCTTGTAAATGGTGGAGCGCCAGGTGTCACGGTCCGCAGCAAGTGAAGACCACTGGTGGTGGTCGATTTGGCAGGCACTAAGTGACTTCTTGAGACAGTCTTTGTATCTCTTCTTTGGTGCCCCTCTGTCACGGTGTCCAGTAGCAAGCTCGCCAAACAGGGTGATCTTTGGTAGGCGATGATCCTCCATCCTGGAGACATGCCCCGCCCAGCGGAGCTGTGTCCGCAGCAGCAAAGCCTCGATGCTCACAGTTTCAGCCTGTTCAAGGACCTCGACGTTGGTGACATAGTCACTCCAGTGAATGCCCAGGATGGTACGCAGGCAGCGCTGGTGGAAGCGTTCGAGGAGTCGTAGTTGGCTGCGGTAGAGGGCCCAGGACTCGGAACCATACAGCAGGGTGGTGAGGACCACAGCTCTGTACACGCTGATCTTGGTGCCTGTTTTCAGCTGTTGATTGTGCCACACCCGCTTGAAAAGTCGCCCGAAAGCACTGTTCGCTTTTGCCAGCCTGCTGTCAAGCTCCTTGTCCAGCTTGGCGTCCGACGTGATAATGCAGCCAAGGTAAGTAAACTGGTGCACTGACTTTAGTTCAGACTCGCCAATGGTGATGTGAGGAGGGCGATACACTGTCTTGGGTGCCGGCTGATGGAGGACCTCTGTCTTTTTCAGACTGACCTCGAGTCCAAAGAGCTGGGCAGCATCTGCGAAGCAAGACGTGATGCGCTGCAGGGCTCTCTCTGTGTGTGCAACGAGGGCAGCATCATCAGCAAAAAGCAGCTCACGAATCAGTTGGTCTAGGGTTTTCGTGTGGGCCTGCAGTCGTCTGAGGTTGAACAGGCTGCCATCGAGACGATACCTGATGTACACTGCATCGTCATCATCGAGGTCCACTGTGGCCTGCTTCAACATCATGCTAAAAAAGATGGTGAAGAGGGTCGGTGCCAGCACGCAGCCCTGCTTTACGCCGTTGAGAATAGGGAATGGTTCTGAGAGGTCATTGTTGAGTCTGACCTGGCCTGGCTGGTCCTCGTGTAGCTGGACAATCATGTTGAGGAACTTTGGGGGACAGCCAAGTCGCTCCAGGATCTGCCACATGCCTTGCCTGCTCACAGTGTCGAACGCTTTTGTTAGGTCGACAAATGTTACGTACAGCCCTTTGTTCTGCTCGCGGCACTTCTCCTGTAGCTGTCTCAGCACAAAGACCATATCGGTGGTGCTCCTGTTTGCTCTGAAGCCACACTGGCCCTCTGGGAGTTGGTCTTCAGCGATGGCAGGTACCAGCCGATTCAGGAGCAGCCTTGCAAGGATTTTCCCAGCAATGGACAGCAGGGTAATTCCCCGATAGTTGGAACAGTCAGACTTCTCACCTTTGTTCTTGTACAGGGTGATAACGACTGCGTCACGGAGATCTTTTGGTAGTGTTCCTTCCTCCCAGCAGCAGAGAAAGAGGTCATGGAGCTTGTTGTGCAGTGCTGTGCCTCCATGTTTCCAGATCTCTGGTGGTATTCCATCAATGCCTGCTGCTTTGCCACTCTTGAGCTGGTGGATGGCTGTGAGGGTCTCTTCAGCGGTGGGCGGTTCGTCCAATTCAACCTTTACTGGGAGGTGTGGGATTTGTAGGACGACTGCTTCTTGAACAGTGCGCTCAGCGCTGAAGAGGCTCTGAAAGTATTCCGACCAGCGGTTCAAGATGGAGGTATTATCTGTGAGGAGTGCCTGGCCATTCGCGCTTCGCAGGGGACTTTGTACCAGGTGCCTGGGGCCATACACTGCTTTCAGTGCTTCATAGAAGCCCCTGTAGTCACCATTGTCAGCACAAAGCTGGGTCCTCTGTGCAAGTCTGGTCCACCACTCATTCTGGAGATCTCTGAGCTTGTGCTGGAGACTGCTGCAGACGAGGCGGAAGGCAGACTTCTTCACAGGGCAGGAAGGCTGGGCTAGGTGGGCCTGATGGGCGGCTCTTTTTTTTGCTAGGTGTTCCTGGATCTCTACATCGTTTTCGTCAAACCAGTCTTTGTTCTTCTTTCTGGCGAAACCCAAGACTTCTGCAGAGGATTTTGCAATAGCAGTTTTCAGTTGTTCCCAAAGTGTTTCAGGGGAGGAGTCTACTGGGTCCGCTGTGTCTTTGAGCCTGCACTGTAAATCTGTCTGAAAGGCAGCTTTCACATCGTCACGCTGAAGGCTGGCAACATCAAGCTTTTTCTTGGGGGGCCCCCATTTCTTGGGTTTTGGCTTGAAGTGGAGCCTGAGTTTGCAGCGGACAAGGCGGTGGTCAGTGTGGCACTCTGCGCTGGGCATCACTCTGGTGAGGAGGACGTCACTGCGGTCCCTCTGACGCACTAGGACATAGTCGATAAGGTGCCAGTGTTTGGAGCGAGGATGCATCCAGGTGGTCTTTCGACTGTCCTTTTGCTGAAAAGTAGTGTTGGTGATGACCAGTTGCTGCTCCGCACAGAACTCCAATAGTAGGCGGCCATTGTCATTGCAGTTCCCCACGCCATGCTTGCCAAGGACTCCTTTCCAGGCTTCAGAGTCCTGGCCCACTCTGGCGTTGAAGTCGCCAAGGATGATGACTTTGTCGTCTGCAGGGGTACTCTGTAGGAGGCTGCGCAGGTCAGTGTAAAACTTGTCCTTTTCAGCAGGCTCTGCCAGGAGGGTTGGGGAGTACACACTGAGAAGGGTGACGTGCTGCTGGTGTCTCAGTGGGAGGCGCATGGACATGATGCGGTCTGAGTGGCCCGTTGGTAGGTTTTCCAGCTTAGTCGCAATGGATGTCTTGACCATGAAACCCACGCCTGAAAGCCGTCTTTCTGATGCAGGCCTGCCTGACCAGTAGAGGGTGTACCCAGCACCAAGTTCTTGGAGGCTGCCTTCGTCCGGAAGGCGTACTTCGCTGAGCGCGGCGATGTCGATGTTTAACCTCCGCAATTCATGGGCAATGAGGGCGGAGCGACGTTCAGGGCGTCCGCTGTCTGCTTTGTCGAGCATGGTTCGGACGTTCCAGCATGCTACGTTGAGTCCGGTCGTGGTCGTCATGAGAGTGGATCCGTTATTCTTTCTTGTTTTTTGACCGCAGGAGAAGATGCCCGTTGACCGCGGCTAGCCAACTGGGGTTGCGAGGGGACGAGCTTTGGTTAGGCCACCTTTTCTAGGCCCCTCTCCGTGTGGAGCAAGCAGTGCTGTCCCTAGAGAAGGCTGCTTGGTCGTTCAGGGTGTGCCGAGTGATGTTGTCATCCCCAGGTCAACATCAGGCGACCAATATCCTGAACCGCCTGCATGCAGGTTTGAGACTGCGGCTTCCAGTGACATCTTTCACCTGCCGTTTCGCCCCTCGCCCGTCGCTACAGGACTTGGAATGGTCAGTGTCATGGTCCGTGGACGTTTCCTAAAGCCTGCGCGGTGGAGCTTTTTGGTGGAGTGCAGTGTGCGCAGTACTGGCCCCACCCTTTAAACCCTTGGTTCATCTGCCATGGCCTAGCAAGCTGGGACGATGGCATCGAGGTCCTCGGGTCGTAGGTTTTATATCAGACTGTCCTTGTCCTAGTCTCTGGCTCAAAAGCCTTCCCCGGAGACACGGGGGCTTTGATGTCAGGGGTTTCCTCCCTTAGCCTTTCCGCAGCCAAGCGGCCAGGCCTGCAAGGCAGCAGGCGACTCGTGGAGGGCGGGGTCGTCTATGTCCCGTGCAGATGTGAACATCTGCCCACTGCCCATATAATTCTATCACTAATTGGCATTTTACACACATTTGCCGACCTCTTGTGACCCTTTACTTTTGCAAGGGATCAACAAAATAAGTATGCATAGAAAGGTCTTCACATCAGGTATCTTTGTACCACGTTTGGGTTTGAAGTTGTCAATAGCATTTGTGGAAAAATAAATTATGTCAAAATACAGCTATTTTTCACCGATTCCCTGATCCCCTTGACCTTTGTGAGAGGTCTCTCACATTAGTATGTTTAGAAAGATCTTGCCACAAAGTATCCTTGGACCAAACTTGAAGACTGTGGCTTGAATAGTCTCTGAAAAATGCCAACGTTAACGTTTACCACGGACACTGGAGGACAGATGACGACCACCGGCCCAGAACATACTCGCTTTCACTTCACACGTGAGCCAAAAAGCATGCCGAGGCTTGCAAAACCCAGTAGCAGCCATGGTTTAATGTATTTATCCCACTGTTGTATGATCCCTGTTTTATGTTATGCTGGTTTGCTCATTTGACTTAATTGATAGAGCCTATACAGTGTTTTGCTTACTTTGTTGTCTCTTATAATAACCCTGAATGGGCCTCCATAACAATTAACATGCAGTGTTCAGCCCTGACAATGGCGAGTAATTCACTAGCCATGGCGAGTGATTTGTTTTTGGGTTAGTAAAAAAAAAACAATCCACTCGCCAAATGCGAGTGCGCTCGTGCGTTTTGCAATCAGTACTTTTTCCAACCTAAATCCGAAACATTTTCAGTTTGTTAATAAAACTCGAAAGCACTAGCCAAAGGCTGGTGGGCAAAATTTTAGACTTTCACTTTAGTTTCAGGGCTGGTGCTGCAGCTGTGTCATCAACATTACCATTTGCTGTTATGCACACCCTTATCATTCGGAATACACCAGTGTGTAAAATAAGTTAGCCTAAAATAGTTTATTAACCCTTTCGCCGCCGCAGGTGCTGAAATGTTGCATTTCCCAGCGCCGCAGCTGTTTTGCCAGACCACTGTCTCGCAACACCTCTTATCTTTAAAAAGCTATAACTCTTGAACCACTGGACCGAATTACTTCATTTTTCTTTTTAAATGGAGATGGGAAAACGCATTTGTACACTGGCACTTTTTTTCTTTCATGTGACTTACTGAAAATTGTATATCTAGCCTGATGCAAGAAGAATAAACAAAAATCTGTGTTCGCAACACATACAACAGACAGTTTATACACAAGGCAGTCACCAACACAGTAACAAGTACATGATAACATCTCAAGAAATGTATTGAGAAAATGGTCAACTCACCAGTGAAAGCATAGTTGGTAGTTCAGAGCTCTACAGATAATCCATAACACACCAACTCACAAGCATAGCCCAAGAAGAAAACACAATAGTTCACTCTTCTGCACACCAGTCACTTGCACGCCTAACACCAGTGTCAGATATAAGATGCAAGACTTCCAAATTCAACTGAAGAAAGGTAGTTACAGTAATTTTCAAACACAAAACAGTTATTTAGTTTTTCAGCCACTCTATTGCATTCCTTGAAGTGTATTTGTCCGCAACACACACACACCTAAAGTGATTTTGTCCGCAACACACAATCTACTGATTTCCATAGATCTGTGCAGCTGCAGATCTGCAGAAGTCAGAAACTTTGTGATACAGCTCAAAACAAGTGGTGGGGCACAAGGCATGGCATGAGTCCCATGGCAATCTGCAGTGCCAAGTATGCCTTCATTTCAGCAGCTGATGTGTTACTTGTGTAGCCGAGGTGAGATCTGCAGTCCACATCAGCTACAATGTTGAGAAGCTGTTGCACAAATAGGTTGGTCTGGTCAGCTATGTGATCAAAGGCAGCATCCGGAAAGAATAGTTTGAAAAAAATCCACTGGCTTGAACCCCTCTGTATCCACCAGTACGCCTGAAAAAGATCAAGAATGACATAAGTACTCGCATCATCAAACCATATTTTATTCCCCACACTTTTGGTAAATGGATCATCATGATAGTTCAAGCTGCCTTGTTAGCTTTGGAAGGTGATGTGGCTATTTATCTATCATGGCTGATCCATCTCCCTGCATGGTAACTTGTAAATTTATATTCATGCACAGATCACACACACACACACACACATGTGTGTGCGTGCGTGCGCACACACACACAGTCATTCCCGCATAAGCAGTTGTGGCGTATACATCCATCTCCCTGCATGGTTACTTGTAAATTTCTATCCATGCATAGATCACACACACACACACACACACACACACACACACAAGCGTGCGTGCGCGCACACAGTCATACCCGCACATAAGCAGTTGTGGTGCATATACATGCACCCTCATTTGTGCTAGCATGCACCCCCTCCCTCCTCTAGCATGCACCCTCTCCCCCCTCCAAACACATGTATTCACTAGAGTTTATATATTGTAAGACTTACCAGTTCTCCTACGAAAAGATGGTAACCAGTCAACAGGATGATAGGAGTCATCCATGTTGTACATCTTCCATGACAGGTCTGCTACTGGCTCTCTGCCACGCCCACTCCTGGACCTCGGACCACGACCTGCAGATCGGACACGAATCACTCGCCCCCTTCTTGCCCCACCTCCTCTTGATCGACCATGTGTATTTCTTCTCACTTCTTGAAGTTCTTCATCACTGCTACTGTCTCTTGTTTGCGTCACGAAATGTTCAATGCGAGCAGAAGAACGAGATCTGCTCGCGAAAGTGCTCGTACTCGGTTCTGGCTCGTAGGTCGGATCGCTATCAGAGCTATCTTGCAAACTTCTAAAAAGCTCTTTGTCAACTTCATTGCCACATGGATGCTCCTCGTCCGAATCAACATCAGTTTGTGATGGTAGGAGGTTCAAACGACGCAAAACTTCCTCAGTAGATAGTCTCTTTTGTGGCTCACCTCGCCCTTTTGAAGTTTCAGCCATCACGAAAAAGCACCGCTCCAAAACATTCAGAAAAACTCGCAATTTCTTCGCTCAAAACTCGCAAATGCACTCAAAGATGGCGCCGAAATGAAAAGGGAATTTCCCTGTCCCATGATGCACTATTATTGACCAAAAATACCTCATACATTAGAGTCATGATCAAGTACACTGAACTCTACTGTGTTACTCGCCAAAAGGCGAGATCGGCGGCGAGCCACGTACTCGCCAATCGGCGAGATCGGCGGCGAAAGGGTTAAGGGTGGTGCCAGAATAGAGGTGCCAAGCTATTCTGGCACCACCCTTTTCATTGGTCTATATCCTTATCTGTAAGTACTGTTATGCAGCTTGCATATGACAGTGTATAAATTTGAATCTTATACTATAGCCTCAGTATGATTTGGGTTACAATGCTTTACTGCATTCAGCTTCAGTGCGGTGCATGAATTTACATCGAGTGTCAGTGTGTCCCTGGCTTGTGTGCAGTGTTCGGCAGGCCTTCCTTGAATGTAAGGCATGATTGCAGTACATGATAAAGAACTGCTGATGTCATTTTATACATAGACAACACAAAATGTATTATGGTTATAAAAGATGCCGAAAATACATGTCACGGTGACAGAATACCTGACAGTGGGATAACGACAGAATACCTGACAGTGGGATAAAGACATAATAAATGATATAGGATATACCACATTTTTTCCCCCCAGGCTTTATTTACGAGATCAAGTTCTTTTGAAAAATGTTGTCACGTTTACATACTTTCTTCCTCCTAAGCATGTTCAATTTTTTGTGCTTCAAAAACTGCTTCCCTCTAGCTGATAATAATTAATTTATTGAACATTCTTGCTATGGTGGTTTTTGTAATATCTTCTTGGCATTATTGCTGTGAAAATATGTGTAGTAAACTTTCGTGACAATGTAAATGGTTATGTACACAATGCTGTTTGTGCAGTGCAATACCAGAAATAAAAGTGTTATCAACACACAGGATATGGCATCTTATTTAGAATTTGATATGTCATATGTTTGTACTTTTAATGGAATTAATTTTGGATTTGGAATGTCAAAACTTCTTGATGGTAAATCTAAGCTGACGCCATATAATACCTGGAGAAATAACTACTATTTTTCAGTGGTCCTAACACTAACAGCACTTTCACTTTTTCCACTGTACACTACATGTACACATGTCTGTAAGATACTTACTCCTCAGTCTTCATGTCTTTCTGCATACATTTCTTCAATTTTTTTCAATGTGTGTGTTTGAGATAGGGGAGAGAGAGAGGGAGCAATAATACCTGCGGCTCAGAACTTTAGCCCACACTGACTGATGGTGACTCGAGCAACAGCAGCACCCCTCAAGCACACGCCAAACAACACAATTTCCATGGCACCTGTAAATTAATAGTATCATGTTATATTTTCCAATGGTCAACAGCTTGCAACAGTACATCAAATCCCTGTTGACTGAGCAAAATTACATTACAATACATGCACCATCAATTAGTGAATTAAAGCATTTCTTCCTTTCAACATTGCATGTACAGTGAGAAAAAAAAAAATAATCAGTGTCTGTAATCCATCCTCAATACATACATAACTATCGTGAGCAAAATTTGTTGTTATGTCTAAAAAATTAATATTGCCCACAGATATGGTAGGCTGCACACATAAAACAATCACAACTTATTTTCCAGATTTTACAAATCAATGCTTATTCATACAAATAATCTGGGTGATTAGAAGAACAAATCTCATAAATATCATCAAGCCAGTTTTGTTGGTAAATATATGATGCTGAGGCTGTTTGCACATCAACCTGGGTTGTACTTGTACCCAAACCTGAGATGGAGTATTTACACTTGACACAACCTGGGTTGGAGCAGGGTACAGTTCAACCCTGGTCCGAAGCTGGGTTGGATCTAAACAGCATTCCATTCCGCGTCATCACATTTTATGTTGCCACACACAAATCGGGAACATCACGTCACTGCCAGGAATGCTGTTGTCACAACACATTGACATTTCATAGCCTTGAAGTCGACTGTGCATTGAAACGTGAATATGAATTATTTCTACGGCTTCTCATCCATGTCTGGGCTAAAGGTGCTCATTATAAATGAAAGTGCTGGACGATTTGCCTCCAGCAGTTTTAAAAAAATTAGACCATGGCTGCACTGGCAGAAAACATACACTTCTGATAATAACAAGTTGCCGTTGACTGACAATGTAAGAGCGCTGTTCATCAACGTTGTCGTACATGTCATGATCTATAAGAAGCACTCTTTTTTTCCGCAAAATCAGTTTCTGTACGATTATTTTGAATCTTGTGATAGCTGTGCCATGCTACCGAATGCCGTCTGATCTAGAGACCGGCCCGTCTACCTCCCTATCTATCGGTAAGGCGACGCTTCTCCGACACACTTACCCGTATGTGCTTTGCAGAAGCTTCACATTGTGAAATTCGTCGATCTGTTGTCCAACACGCATTACTTGCTGACCAGCCGGAATTTCAAGTTAAATAGATAGGTACTATTTGCTGTTACTGCCGAGACCGGAAGAAACGTCAGAAATTTATTGTACGAGTTGTGGGACTTTAGAAAGATGTCTGCCGCCAGCTGATTGCTCGGATCTTTCCGGAGCGTTTCCGTCAGTGATCGGAAAATCGAGCTTCTCTGATCCTTTCTTCAGTCATAACGGCTGATCGGTTTACCTTAGAGCGAAATGACTTGTATCATTGGAATCAGATTTTAACAGTCTACCGATACAATTTTACTTCAAAAACTGACATTAGAGGCACTTTAACAGAGGTTTTAAAACACTTTTAAAACTGATGCACGACACGATTCTAAAAAAAGTTAACAACGTTTTAGCTAAAAATTGTCTACCGCACTACGTCTCTGAGATATAAATAGACTGATAGGGAGTTCCTTGAAAAGTTCATTCGCAGTAAAGATTTATGAGATCACTAGTATGGAGAGAAAATCCCAATGAAAAAAGAAACACGATTAGCAAAGACAATTAAACCACAATTGAGTAATATTTAGGCCAGTTCAGAATATATGCAGAAACAATTACACACATTTTGCAACTTGTTTTTTTCTGATAATGAGGATGCAACTGAAGGTATGACGTGAAACAATAGCTGACGAATTGAACGTTCGTAAGAAAAAGAAAAGAAAAGAAGTACCCAACGGAGAAAGAAACACGCTTAGAAAAAAACGGTACAACACAATTTATTAATGTTTCGGGTAAATACCCTTTGTCAAAATAGACAAACAAACAGAGACATTAGCCGCTACTTATCTTCAGATGCAGAAGGAATGTGGCAACATTCCTTCTGCATCTGAAGATAAGTAGCGGCTAATGTCTCTGTTTGTTTGTCTATTTTGACAAAGGGTACTATTTACCCGAAACATTAATAAATTGTGTTGTACCTAAGCGTGTTTCTTTCTCCGTTGGGTACTTCTTTGCATTTCACACGCTTGGCAGTCACCTTTTTGGTCTGGATTGCGTAAGAAAAAGAACCAACACCTATAAGATTGACGTCAATTAACTTTATTGCGTCACTCGTCAGTTCCATTCCGGCCAAGATGGCTGCTCCAAGTCCGGCGGGAACTATTTCCACACACCAAAATTAAAAAACAACAACAACAACAACAATTTTTTTCTCGTCAGAGGAAGCAGTCCTGCTGAAGGAATATGGACATACTTAACGACGTGCAGCACAATAACAACAAACAAACAAATAAAAAACAAAACGGAAAAGCTGTGGCTCGAACCACGCCAGTCGTGGTTTCAAAAGTGACAGTTTCGACCGCGAATCTTACCGACTGCGCTATTGAGGCATTGATGGTAATCGAGCTTATTATAATTATATTATAAGGTTATAGGCTGTGTAGGCTACGCCGGCTGACCTCCGCCGAGCTCTCCGACAATATTTCACTTCCCAAGGCTTTTCAGCCCTTCTCAGTAAATCGGAAACACTGAAACCGATGTTGTTCATCGTTGTATTCCATCGTAGGATGCAGCGATCTCTCTTTTCATCGCAGATGTTGTCGAAATCAATGAAGCGGCTGATTAAAAATGGCGCCCATTCAGCGTCCATTCCATTTAAAAAGCGTTTTAGCGCATTTAGAATAGCTCCGATCACTTCTAAAGTTACAAGCGAAAATCGTCGCTAAAACAGTGTTAACGTTCCGTGCATCGCATCTAAGCGCGCTAAGCACGATTTTTTAAAACGATTTTTAATTTTCAGTTTTAAAACTGTTTTACAACGTAGAAGTCTGTTGTGCATCGCATCTAAGTGCACTAAACACGATTTTTACAAAACGTTTGTAAATTTTCACTTTTAACAGTGTTTTAAGAGTTAGAGGTCTGTCAAGCATCCACAGAGCTTACGAATGGCGGGAATCGCCCTGTCTCCGTCTTTATTTATGTGTGCCACTGTGTGTTGATCAGAGGGTGGGTTAGAGTAGAAGGAGATGGAATCCTGTTGCTACAGGAGCCCACAGAGCGTACTAACGGCGGGAAGCGCAGTGTGTTCGTCTTTATTTGTGTGCACCGACGTGTGTGTCGATCAGTGGCTGGCTTAGAGAGGAGGAAAATGGATCAGCATAATAAGCCTAAAAATATGAACAACTCTGAATGTTCCTAAAAGAAAAACGCATCTGAGCTCCAAACAATACGGTAGACTTTGGGATGAAATCCTCATCTTGTGATAGAAATGCAGTTATTATCAACAGTATTGACAACTTTTAATCAAATTTGGCACAGAGGTAGCTGATGATGATAGGACCTTCCTATGTACAGTGTATACTAATTTAGTCAACTTATCACAAAGGTCAAGGGTCACGCAGTTTGACAGATGTGTGAAAACTGCTTACATTTTGAGAAAACATGGATTTTGGTGGTGCATAAGCCATCCTTTCACTTATTGTCACAAAGGTCACATATGTAGATGGATACATGTGAGCCTTAAGGGCTTTGCCTTTCTTTGTACACACAGTACTTGCAGGACCTTGGAGTCAGAACTTGTGTGTGAAAAGCATGTTTCTGCTTGTAAATCATCACTTTCACAAACATATAATTCCCCCATCAGAGATTATTACAGTAGTATTGTATTGCAATGGCATTGTACTGCACGTCAATGCATTAACTACAAATTTGAAATGTAATTCAATCTTATTGTATGATAAACCATATTTTAGTTCAAATACATAATGAAATTATCTCTCTTGGCTTGACTTCGCGAACGAAGATTTTATAGGAGTTGCCCACGACGTCTGCAGGCTTGTTCGTGGCTGCGGAGGCCAATCCGAGACAGGCAGGTTCGACCGCAGTGGCTGCAGGGGAAGGTATGGCCAGGGTTCTGAGCTGCGGCATCTCTGTTTTTTCTCCTGAGCCGCTTGTCCTTAAGGCTAGCTCTGTGAGAGTCCTCAAAGGAGACAGCTGCCTTGTAAATGGTGGAGCGCCAGGTGTCACGGTCCGCAGCAAGCGAAGACCACTGGTGGTGGTCGATTTGGCAGGCACTAAGTGACTTCTTGAGACAGTCTTTGTATCTCTTCTTTGGTGCCCCTCTGTCACGGTGTCCAGTAGCAAGCTCGCCGAACAGGGTGATCTTTGGTAGGCGATGATCCTCCATCCTGGAGACATGCCCCGCCCAGCGAAGCTGTGTAGCACAATATCAAACTACATGTACCATTTCTACACTTTCTAACTTTTGTTATTGTGTATTTTGCACGACGTCCTTTCTTTATCTACACGTATTTGTCTTACAGTTACACACAAACAGATGTCAGACTTTATTATCCTAATTTTTGTCTTTCACATTTTAATTGCAGGAGTTACAGCCTACAGACTGCTAACCCAGATGCGCTATGGAATTCTGGGAAGCTGCATCAGTTTTAGAGTGCCTTTGCAATGATGTACACTAAAAGGCATTATTGATAACTAGTATCGTATTTACGCATTGTATGTGATATGCCTCATATAGATATTTGCACAATAAATAAATTTTACAAAAATCATGAGAATTTGACTTTTATGGCCCTGACAAAGTCTAGATGCTAATGATCACAAAGTAAAAGGGGATTTTCTTTTTAAAGTGCATATGAATGAATCCTCGCGCATCCTCAGCCATTCAGTAAAAGAAAATAGCACATGCACTGCACCAGGAGCAAAATGATGTCATTGTGAACTTTGTGTCATGTGTCACAGCATCATGCACATAATGACATGAAGTGACGCTTATGATTTTCCTGCTAGTGCTAATACTTCTGTTGATCTTCAGAAGGCGCACTAACTTACTTTTTTCATACTGTAAACAACAAAACGGACGAGGAAAAGTAAATATTACACGTGTATCACAGTTGTACACAACATGTGACATATAAGTCAATAGCCGCAATTACCCACACAAGCGTGCACACATGCGCATAACGCACAGAAGTGAATGAGGTACTAGGTACTGAGATGTGTTAGGGCCTGAGATCTCTGTCTCCAGCAACAGGGTACAGAATCGCTGGCCATGGCACAAACAGAATACTGCTTGCATACTGAAAAACATGCATTAATTAACCTAACCACACATAAACAGCACACTGTGACACACGTTATTTTGGTCTGAAAATCTTTCCTGTTGGTGCAGCCACCAGCACTATGAACAGTACCAGTGGATGTGCGCACATGGGGACCAAGAACATTGGTGCCTACATATCTTAAAAGAATTATGAGCCAGTGTAAAATGAAAGTTAGAGATCCTTACGGCAGCTGCAAAATTTAAAATGTGCAAAAAAAGATTCCTATTTATATTATATGGGTGTGTTTCCCTATAGCTGCGTGACAACGGCTGGGTGACACGGCAACAAAGTAGCTGAGCAGCATGCAGAAAACCACCGAGTGTGTTTCCACATAGCGACATGACAGGCAGCATCGGGCCCGTTTTGAAGTTCTTTACAATTGTTGCTGGTTGCTCGAGCTTTCTGTTAACGACAAATTTCCATATTTCGACGGACAATTTTTGAGAGGGACGAACAAAATGGAAGGCCATTCCTGGGATGAACAAATTTTGAGAAAAAACAAACTTAATCCAGCTGTGTTTCAAGTAGGCGACCGACTGTAGAATGCCTGGGACGGAATTTTGGCTCACGTGCGAAGCTAGAGTGAGTCTATGTTCTGGGCCAGTGGTCATCTGTCAGTCGTCTCTTGCTGGTTCGCCATCGTCCGTGGTAAACTTTAACATGGGCATTTTCTGCGAAGTCGCCGAAAAAAGGGAAGGCAGCAGGAGCAGACAACATCCCTGCAGAGCTAGTCCAAGAAGGGGGAGAAGACACGATAAGCGCCTTACTAACAATCTGCAATAAGATCTGGCAGTCAGGGGATTGGCCCTCACCATGGACCCAATCACTTATAATAGCTCTCCTCAAAAAAGGCAACTTACATCAATGCCAGAACTATCGCACGATCAGTCTTATATCCCACCCAAGCAAAGTCATGTTAAAGATCCTACTGAACAGGCTGAAGCCACAGGCAGAGGAAATCATAGCTGAGGAACAGGCAGGCTTCAGACCAGGGCGCAGCACAACTGAGCAGATCTTCAACCTGCGAGTTCTGAGAGATACCTCCAGCACCAGCGGGACCTCTATCATGTCTTTGTGGATTTTAAGAAAGCGTTTGACAGGGTGTGGCATGCAGCCCTTTGGTCCACCATGAAGCTATACAACATCAATGCCAACCTGATCAAAGTCATAGCAAACCTTTACAACAAGGCCACTGCTTCAACGGCAAAATAGGAAACTGGTTTAAGACTACAGTTGGAGTCAGACAAGGCTGCTTGCTCTCATCTACTCTTTTCAACATCTTCCTGGAAAGAATCATGACGGACGCTCTGAAAGAGCATGAAGGAACTGTCAGTATTGGAGGCAGAACAATCACGAACTTGCGCTTTGCGGACGACATCGATGGCCTTTCAGGAACAGAGAAGGAGCTCAATCAGCTGGTGGAAAAGCTGGATAGTACAGCCATTGCATATGGGATGGAAATCAGTGCAGAGAAGACCAAACTGATGACCAATAACGCCAGTGGCATTGGCACTGAAATCATGGTTGGAGGCCAAAAACTGGAAACAGTTAATAAATTCAAATACTTAGGATCCATTGTGAAAGATGAGGGATCAAAACCAGAAATACTGTCTAGGATTGCGCAGACAACAACAGCACTGACAAGATTGAAGACCATATGGAAGGACAGAAACATCACACTCTGCTCCAAGATCAGACTGATGCTCCTTAGTCATCTCAGTGTTCTTGTATGTCTGCGAGTCATGGACCCTCACAGCAGACCTTGAAAGGAGGATACAAGCCACTGAAATGAGATGTTTTCGAAGGCTGCTTGGCATTTCATACAGAGATCACATCACAAACGAGGAAGTGGGAAGCAGAATCAGGCAAGCCATCGGGCCCTATGAAGACTTATTAGCCATTGTGAGAAAACGCAAACTGAAGTGGTATGGGCATGTCACGCGTTCAGCAGGGCTTGCCAAAACAAGGCACTGTGCAAGGAGGACGAAGGAGAGGAAGACAGAGGAAAAGATGGGAGGACAATATCTCAGAGTGGACAGGACTGAAGCTGGGCGATACGCTGAGAATGGCAGAGAACAGAGAGGAATGGAGGGAGCTGGTTGCCAAGTCATCAGTGATGCCCCAACGGTCGGCAAGACTACGGAATATAGATAGATAGATAGATAGATAGATAGATAGATAGATAGATAGATAGATAGATAGATAATAGATAGATAGATAGATAGATAGATAGATAGATAGATAGATAGATAGATAGATAGATAGATAGATAGATAGATAGATAGATAGATAGATAGATAGATAGATAGATTTTCTGCGAGACTAAGGTCACAGGGGATCAGGAAATAGGTCCAAAATAGCCGTATTTTGACAAAATGCAATTTTTTTCAAATACTATTCACAACTTCAAACTCACACTTGTTACAAAGACACCTGATGGTAAGACCTTTCTATGTATACTACATTTGTAATTTGATTGACCCCTCGGAGAGGTCAAGGGTCACAGGAGATCAGGAAATGGGTAAAAAAAAAATAGCATTTTTTTTTTCTTTACAAAAGACGTTTGTTCTCAAATACTATTTTAAACTTCAAACCCAAACTTGGTACAAAGATACCTGATGGTAAGACCTATCTATGCATACATATTTGGATGATCCCTTGGAAGCGTAAAGGGTCACAAGAGGTTGGCAAATGTGTGGAAAATTCCAATTTTTTCATATAATGGTAGTTATTATCAATATTTTTGCAAACGTTTTCTGGCACAAAGACAGCTGATGATAAGACCTTCCTATGCATACTAATTTAGTCAACTCATCGCAATGGTCAAGGGTTTGGGATTTGGAAGATGTGTGAGAAATGCTGAAATTTTGAGGAAACATGGATTTTGCTGGTGCAGAAGGCAGCCCTTATTGTCACAAAGATCACATATATGTGTATTGTTTATACGTGAGCCATAACGGCTTTGTCTTTATTGTTTTGTTATGCTGCCTGTCCCAATGACGGAAAGTTTTCAAGTAAAAAGCCTGTTGCTGAAAGTCATGCTCCCTTCACAGCAGAATCACTCTCTCTCTCTCTCTCTCTCTCTCTCTCTCTCTCTCTCTCTCTCTCTCTCTCTCTCTCTCTCTCTCTCTCTCTCTCTCTCTCTCTCTCTTTCTTTCTCTCTCTCTCTTGGCTTGACTTCACGAACGAAGATTCTATAGGGGTTGCCCACAAGGTCTGCAGGTATGCTCGTGGCTGCGGAGGCCAATCCGGGACAGGCAGGTTTGACCGCAGTGGCTGCAGAGGGAGGTCTGGCCAGGGTTCTGAGTTGCGGCATATCTGATTTTTCTCCTGAGCCGCTTCTCCTTAAGGTCAACTCTGCGAGAGTCCTCAAAGGAGACGGCTGCCTTGTAAATGGTGGAGCGCCAGGTGTCGCGGTCCACACCAAGCGAAGACCACTGGCGGTGGTCGATTTGGCAGGCACTAAGTGACTTCTTAGTCCAGTGTAAAACAAGGACGCTCCTCGATCATTCAAGATAGTGAAGATAGTGATAGTCTTACGGAAGACCAAGACATACTGAAGAGATGGACAGAGTACTGCTCAGATTTGTACATCCACCCAGCTACAGGGGACCCAGGCATACTTGTCAACCCACCCGTGACCAACAATGGCAATTATCCTATCCTCCGAGAAGAAGTAGAGGCTGCAGTAAAGACGCTGAAAAAAGGGAAGGCAGCAGGAGCAGACAACATCCCTGCAGAGCTAGTCCAAGAAGGGGGCGAAGACACGATAAGCGCCTTACTAACAATCTGCAATAAAATCTGGCAGTCAGGGGATTGGCCACACCATGGACACAATCACTTATAATAACTCACAACAAAAAGGCAACTTACTTCAATGCCAGAATTATCGCACGGTCAGTCTTATATGCCACCCAAGCAAAGTATTGTTAAAGATCTTACTGAACAGGCTGAAGAAACAGGCAGAGGAAATCATAGCTGACCAGGCTTCAGACCAGGGCGCAACACAACTGAGCAGATCTTCAACCTGAGAGTTCTATGTGAGAGGTACCTCCAGCACCAGCAAGACCTCTATCATGTCTTTGTGGATTTTAAGAACGCGTTTGACAGGGTGTGGCATGCAGCCCTTTGGTCCACCATGAAGCTATACAACATCAATGCCAACCTGATCAAAGTCATAGCAAACCTTTACAACAAGGCCTCTAGCGCAGTCTGCTTCAACGGCAAACTAGGAAACTGGTTTAGGACTACAGTCAGACAAGGCTGCTTGCTCTCACCTACTCTTTTCAACATCTTCCTGGAAAAAACATGGCAGACGCTCTGAAAGATCATGAAGGAACTGTCAGTATTGGAGGCAGAAGAATTACGAACTTGCGCTTTGCGGACGACATTGATGGCCTTGCAGGAACAGAGAAGGAGCTCAATCAGCTGGTGGAAAAACTGGACAGTACAACCATTGCCTATGGAAATGGAAATCAGTGCAGAGAAGACCAAACTGATGACAAATAACACCAGTGGCATTGGCACTGACGTCATGATTGGAAGCCAAAAACTGGAAACAGTTAATAAATTCAAATACTTAGGAGCCATTGTGACAGATGAGGGATCAAAACCAGAAATACTGTCCAGGATTGCGCAGACAACAACAGCACTGACAAGATTAAAGACCATATGGAGGGACAGAAACATCACACTCTGCTCCAAGATCGGATGCGCTCCTTAGTCATCTCAGTGTTCTTGTATGCCTGCGAGTCATGGACCCTCACAGCAGACCTTGAAAGGAGGATACAAGCCACTGAAATGAGATGTTTTCGAAGGCTGCTTGGCATTTCATACAGAGATCACATCACGAACGAGAAAGTGGGAAGCAGAATCAGGCAAGCTATCGGGGCCTATGAAGACCTATTAGCCATTATGAAAAAACCGCAAACTAAAGTGGTATGGGCATGTCACGCGTTCAGCAGGGCTTGCCAAAACACTGAATCCTGCAAGGCACTGTGCAAGGAGGACGAAGGAGAGGAAGACAGAGGAAAAGATGGGAGGACAATATCTCAGAGTGGACAGGACTAAGGCTGGGCGATACGCTAAGAATGGCAGAAAACAGAGAAGAATGGAGGGAGCTGGTTGCCAAGTCATCAGTGGTGCCCCAACGGTCGGCAAGACTACGAGATATAGATAGAGAGATAGAAGTGACTTCTTGAAACCGTCTTTGTATCTTTTCTTTGGTGCCCCTATGTTTCGGTGTCCAGTGGCGAGCTCGCCGAACAGGGTGATCTTGGGTAGATGATGATCCTCCACCCTGGAGACGTGCCCCACCCAGGGGAGCTGTGTCCGCAGCAGCAAAGCCTCGATGCTCACAGTTTCTGCCTGTTCAAGGACCTCGACCTCATCTATCTATCTATCTATCTATCTATCTATCTATCTATCTATCTATCATCTATCTATCTATCATCTATCTATCTATCTATCTATCTATCTATCTATCTATCTATCTATCTATCTATCTATCTATCTATTTATCTATCTATCTATCTATCTATCTATCTATCTATCTATCTATCTATCTATCTATCTATCATCTATCTATCATCTATCTATCTATCTATCTATCTATCTATCTATCTATCTATCTATCTATCTATCTATCATCTATCTATCTATCATCTATCATCTATCATCTATCTATCTATCTATCTATCATCTATCTATCTATCTATCTATCTATCTATCTATCTATCTATCTATCTATCATCTATCTATCTATCATCTATCATCTATCATCTATCTATCTATCTATCTATCTATCTATCTATCTATCATCTATCTATCTATCTATCTATCTATCTATCTATCTATCTATCTATCTATCTATCATCTATCTATCTATCATCTATCATCTATCATCTATCTATCTATCTATCTATCTATCTATCTCCCGTAGTCTTGCCGACCTTTGGGGCACCACTGATGACTTGGCAACCAGCTCCTTCTATTCCTTTCTGTTCTCTGCCATTCTCAGTGTATCGCCCAGCTTTAGTCCTGTCCTATCTCAGAGTGGACAGGACTAAAGCTGTTGTGCATGCGCAGTGAGTCCAGTGTTTTGCTGGAGAACAGCGCTATACAAGAGCTATTTATTATTATTATTAAGTTTGTAAATAGTATTTTTGAAAAAAGGTCCAAAATGGCTTTTTGCGACCTATTTCCTAATATCTTGACCTTTCAAGGGGTCATCCAAATTGGTATGCATGGAAATATCTAACCATCGGGTATCATTATACAGTCTACTCTGCTTACAACAAGGTCAGATACAACAAAAGTCAGATATAGCAGCACTTTCTAGGTCAAAGCAGCAGTTTTTCAACGTAAATTACTTTGTTTATAACAAACACCGGATATAATGTTACAGGAACAATTGCTGGAGCTTTGTTATATCAGGCGTTTACTGTACGTCTGGGTTTGAAGTTGTGAATAGTATTTGAGAAAAACATATGTTCTTAAAATACAGCTATTTTAAACTTATTTCCTCATTCCCTGTGATTTTGACCTTTCAGGTAAGTCACTGAAAATGCCATGTTAAAAAAGGTCTTGCCAAAAAGTATCTCTGTGGCTTCTCTGAGAAAACGCCAACTGTGAAGTTATCATGGACAGACGACCACTTTCATATCCGACTTCAGCCAACAATGGCAGAAGTTTCCAAGTCGTATTTGACACATTTTCAGCAGGGACTGATTCCGTAGGTCTCTTCTGTCCGATGCACTATGTTTGCAGTCTAGGTTATGCTTTAGTGTAACTGGAAACACAGTTTGACATGCCAGGAGGGGGCATGGCAGAGGTGTAATCACATCAGTGCATTCCGCTGGGTGGCTTGAACATAGAGCGTTCGACTTTTGTTGGTTCACATGATAAGCAACAGTGAGTGTACGTTCTGGGCCAGTGGTCGTCTGTCCGGCGTCGTCCGTCATAAACTTTAACGTTGGCATTTTCTCAGAGACTATTCAAGCCACAGTCTTCAAACTTGGCCCAAAGATACTTTGTGGCAAGACCTTTCTAAACATACTAATTTCAGTGACCTCTCACAAAGGTCAAGGTACAGGGGATCAGAAATATGCCAACAATATTTATATTTTGACATAATTTATTTATCTCAAATACTATTCAAACCTTCAAACCCAAAATTGGTACAAAGATACCTGATGGAAAGACCTTTCTATGCATACTAAATTGATTCCTTGGAAACGTAAAGGATCACAAGAGCTCAGGAAATAGGTCCAAAATAGCCATATTTTTTTTAAAGATGTTTTTTTCTCAAATACTATTCACAACTTTAAACCCAAATTTGGTACAGAGATACCTGATAATAAGAACTATATATGCATACTAATTTGGATGATCCCTCAGAAAGGTCAAAGGTCACAAGAGCTCAGGAAATATTTCGACAAAAGATGTTTGTTCTCAAATACTATTCACAACTTCAAACCCAAATATGGCACAGAGATACCTGATGGTAAGACCTGTCTATGCATACTAATTTGAATGGCCTTCGGAAAGGTCAAAGGTCACAAGAGGCCAGCAAATGTGTGTAAAATGCAATGTTTTGATAAAATTGTAGGTATTATCAACATTTTTGCAAATTTGTCAATCAAATTTGGCACACAGGTAACTGATGATAAGACCTTTCTGTTACGATTGTGGTTGTGTTGTTCCATGAGAGCATGCATGTATTGATCGTAGGAAACGATCCGATATTTATTGGAGCTATCATGGTTACGAATCTCGTACCTTTTCAGTGGGATTCTCTATCGTTCGCGCGTAGAGCGGAATTGGCTTTGTTGTGGTACGCTGGGATTGGACCGGAGGATTCTAGAAGGGTCGCACGGAGAATAGCGGTCGATTTTTGGTGATGCGTGGATTCGCTGAGAGTAGATTAGAACGTTCGAGCAAAATCGCGCTGTCGAGTGACCTTACATGTGACGTCAAAATTGGGCAACATTTTGCAACACAGTATTTAGCCGCTCTAATATTCATAGTCATAGTTGTTTTCTGTATGCGTGAAATTAGCAGCCGGTCAGTGTGTGTTGTGAAAGATCGTGAAACTTCCAGAAAGTGTAGGCAAGGTCGTGAATGGTCTGCCATACTTTTGTGAGACGTCATAACGCGCCGGAATTTCCCAAAATAGGGGCTAAAATGAGCAGTCAAATTTTGTAGACCATTGTAGTCTATTCTAGAAAGTTCTTTTTCATTAATATTTATGAGTTTCAGTTACGTGTTCCATTCTGATTGGTTGCGTGGTGTGAATTTGTTGGATTATTCTAGAAAGTTGTTTTACTATAAAATATGGTTTTGGGAAGCACGTGATACATTGTCATACATTGTCAGTTGTAGGGACACACAGTTTATCGTAGGTACGTGGCCCGTATAGGGTGTACATTGTGAGGGACGCAGCGTGACGGTGGTGTACGTTGTTTGAGAAACTCGTAGTGTCGCCAGTGTTGACATTTCGCAGAGGAGACATTGTATCAGTGTTGGTGCATTTGGTAATGCATTGTGTGGAGATCGCATCGCTGAATTAAAATATTGTTGGAACTGTTACTCCAGTGTAGTCTACATCCTTAAGCCACGTATAACGGGTTGCAGCTGAGTGAAGTTTCTTTAAAAGAACCTTACGTGCGTGCGTCTGATGTGTTTATCATACTATGACTACGACTCAACACCTAACACTTTCTATGCATACTAATTTAGTCGACTCATTGCAAAGGTCAAGGGTCATGTGGGATTGAAAAAGATAAATGAAAAATGATTACATTTACAGAAAACATGGATTTTGCTGGTGCAAAAGCCAGCCCTTTACTTATTGTCACAGAGGTCACACATATGTAAATAGGTCATACACGTGAGCCATAATGGCTTTGCCTTTCTTGTCCGAAAGGCTGTGGATTTGAATCCAGCTGGGGTATAAATGTGTTCGAACCCTATCCAGTGTCCCATGTTTAAAATCACCTTTCTAGTGGACAAAAGAAGTTAAGTCCCAATTGTCTTAAGAACAGAAACGATGTGAATATTCAAGCAGCCACCAGTACTGTTCACAGTACCAGTGGCCTCACAGTACCGGAGATTGCATATGCAGGGAGGCCAATCACATCAGTACATTCACATTTTACATTAATTATTTACAGAAATTATGACGTTTTAATAAGATTGCACAACAAAATAAGAGGACTTTAAATATAGCAATACAGTGTTTTAAGAAAAATGACATGTAACTGTGGTGGTAAACCCAATGTGCAAGCAGCCACAACTACTGTCCAAAGCACCAGTGGCTGCATGCACAGATGGAGTCAATAATTATGTTCTAGAGAATATTCACACAAGTTTTCATGTTTCTGTAAAAACTGCACAACAGTTCAACATTAAACGTTTAGGGCTTAACGTCTCTTGTCCACCATGAAGTTGATGTCAAGGACGAGGCACCGAATAAAAGCAACTGGATTTACTAAACGCGTGAAATGTACAAGTGAAAGAATATACATCACATGTAACATTTTGTGGCTCTAACTTCCTGTGCGTTCCCATCACCGTTGACTGTCCCATTTCAATTTACATCAGTTGTGCCAGGGGCAGGAGCATCTAAGTGGGTGCTGTGTTGGACACTTTTGCACTTTATTACAATGAACACCAATGCTTGACGACTCGGACATCAGCACAGACACACACAAATTCAATGTGCATTCAACTATAGGAATGATGCAACATTAAAACAAATAAGAAAGGCAAAGCCCTTATGGCTCACGTGTATGACCGATGAACATGTGTGTGACCTTTGTGAGAATAAGTCAAGGGCTCCTTCAGTACCAGTAAAATCCATGTTTTCTCAACATTTAAGCATTTCTTACACATCTGTCAAACCCCTGTGACTCTTGACCTGTGCCATGAGTTGAATGAATTAGTATGCAAAGGAAGGTCTTATCATCAGCTACCTTTGTGCCAGAAAAAAAGTTTGCAAAAATGTTGATAATAACTACAATTCTATGCTAAAATTGGCATTTTACACACATTTGCAACCTCTTGTGACCCTTGACCTTTCCGAGGGATCATCCGAATTTGTATGCATAGATAGGTCTTAACATCAGGTATTTTTGTAACAAGTTTGAGTTTGAGGTTGTGAATAGTATTTTGAGAAAAAACAACTTTGTCAAAATATGGTTATTTTTCAAATATTCCCTGGTCTTTTGTTACCCTCAACCTTTGAGAGAGGTCACTCAGATTGGTATGTTTAGAAAGGTCTTGCCGTAAAAATTCCTTTGACAAAGTTTGAAGACTGGCTTGAGCAGTTTTAGAGAAAATGCCGATGTTAAAGTTTACCACGGACGACAGATGACGGACGGACGACCACTGGCCCTGAACTTAGACTCCTCCCTTTTGCTTCACAAGTGAGCGAACAAAAAGGCAAAGTCCTTAAAGCAGAAGTGCATAACTGATCCACTGAATTATGTATAATCTGACCTTTGTGGCCTTGACCGGAAATGACAATGCAAATGTTCAAGTGTAAAAGAAGAAAAATCTGGCCTTTGTACATAGGTAACTCACGTTTTGCCAAAATTAACACATTCTCTGCACATCTGTCAACGCCTCATGACACTCATGTTTTACAAGCATCAACCAATTAGACAATTTCTGGAAATCAAAAGTAAATAATAAAAATATGCATCTTTTGACGCAAACAACAGATCAAAACTCCAGACAAACATGTACTAACTGCGCTTCTTATGAGGCAAAGACTGTCTACATTTTTGGTCCAGGCTTATTAATCCACTGTTAGCGTCTGAAGATGCAGTTGTTCACCAACCTCTGATTTCCAGAAATCGTATATTAGCAAAACAAAAATGACAAACCTTTGTGACCTTGACCTTTGCAACAGGTCAATGAAATAAGTAAGTGTTCAATGTTGTAACAGCAATACAGGGTTGGTTTTGTGCCTATAAATTCCATGTTTTCCTGAAATTTATGCATTTCTCAAGTTTCTGTCAACCTCCCGTGACCCTTGACCTTTGCAATTTGTGAACCAAATTACTATGCATAGACTGGTCTTATCATTGGCTACCTTTCTGCAAAACTGGGTTAAAAAGCATTGCAGAAATGTGATGAAAACTAAAATTCTAATACAAAATTAATTTTAAAAAAAGAACACTGTCGATCTCTTGTGAACCTCGTCCTTTCTCAGGGGTCGTCCATATTAGCACGCATCTCCTTACCTGAGTTGGGATGGAAGGTGTACACAGTATTTGAGAAAAAACACTTTTAATTTCAAACAATAGCTATTTGTGACCCTATTAATTTTTTTGCTGATCTCTTGTGACTCTCTACCTTTCCAACGGGTCATCCAAATCAGTGTGCAGCGAAAGATCCAGGCTCTCCACCAATGGAATGTTCGCCGTATTTGACGGAATAACAATTGACATTGACAGAAAAAAAGCGGAAGGCTGTCCATCACCAGGACGGACACATCTTGAGAAAATAGTACCTATCCCTGTCCCTTTCAAGTCCGCGATGGGCTTTAGAGCGTGTGATGAAGCTCTATGCTCGTATATAGTGCTCACACAATCGGTTAAATACGGTACGGTTTTTGTTAACGGTTTGTTTTGTGCCGATAGTCCGTGAGGCCGTGGCCCACGTGAAATCTTTAAGACATGGTTAACACGGGAGTTTAGTGAGTACTGATATAGTGAGTTGTAGGCAGAAGTTTAGTCTGTCAGAGCAGTAATACGTTAGTACGGGCTTTCTTGTCAGAGGGATCAGATGTGTTTGAGATACCTAGCCCGTATTCCAAGACTCTGAAACCTAGAATTCAGGTATGTTTCTATATATGTAGTATTGATAGTTGCTTAGTTAAAGACTGTATGCGTTGCTAAGAGTAATTTGCTTGTATGGTGTTGGCCGGTTTGGTTCAGTTATGTTGGTTTAGAATTCAGTGAAGTAACCGGTGTTTTTGGTATACAGTTATTTACCGAGATGGATGACTAAAGGAATGTAAGGTGTGTATGCTTAAGTCGCTATGAAGGTACTACGCGGATGGTTAAGCATAGTCTTTTCCAGTGTATAGAGTAGTGTATAGCAAGAGTGTTAGGCTATAGTCTGTTTCAAGATAGTGACAGAGATATGTGGGTGTTACGGGAATAGTCGGGTTATGAAGCACGTGTGTGTGAATGAACGTGAGTTATTTGTATCAGCCAGGTTACGTAATGTTTCTCATGTCATCCAATATGTTGTGTGTTTAGCAAGCGTTACGTTTTGGATCCTTCTTGTTGTGTTTAGAGTGCTTGTAAAGAGGGAGCGACAGACGCCGAGACGTCAGTCACCAGACATAACGTGAGGTCATCATCCCTCCAGCTCTTCACTCAGGGAGTGAAGCAATCGGGACCGAGATACCCGAGTCAAAGCGAGAACTGCGCTACGGTACGAGTACGAGGACGTCCGTGATAAAGAGACAGGACGGCAGGAAAGAGCGTACAACGAAGGACTTGCACGCCTAGACGTGAGAAGGACCAACGTAACCAGGCGATAACATCAGACAGGTTGGAGACAGTGAGAAACTAATGCCTAGCCTGGCCGAGATAGTGTGTGATGTGTATGTGATGTTGGATGTAGTGAGGAAGGTGAAGTGTGTATAGTTTGATAGTCATTTAAGCGTTTCTTTTCTTGTATATTGTATAAAAGTTACTTTAGAAAGGGAGCCCGTGTGTTGAGTTTTACCGCATGAATGCGCCCGTCTGAGTCAGTGGCGGTGTATGCGTCTGTTGCGTGAGAGTCTGTACGTGCGACTGTGGGCAAGTCTGCGTGCGTTACAGTGGTGACCCTGTTTTAGCGGTACACATTTTAGAGTAGGGTTTTGTTGCTATGTGCATGTTGATGTGTTAGATTCCCCTCTCCGATTCTAGGGGGTAAGATCCGTTATTTCTGTAGTTTTCTGGATCTTACGAGGAGCTAATTCTTGTTTCTTCCTTTTGTATAGGTAGTGTTCTTTTTTCCTTGCTCTCTTTCTATTGGTTCTTATTTTTCGATCTATCTGGACGTCAGTTAGGTCACTGTTTTCTCCATCGGTTGTTGATATTGTTGTGAGTTTCATTTTAAGTTTTTGCTGTTGATTTGGTTGTGATTTGTATTTTTATACGTTTTTATACATTTTTGGAAGTGGGTACTGTAAATATGAAGTCGGACCCAGTAGAGGCTTATATTAAGCAAGGGGAAAGGCTAGGTCTTAAGGATGAGAAACGTTTTGATTATGTTGAGAAGTGTAGGGATAGGGAGGATAGGGCAAGAGAACGGGAAGCTCAGAGAGAGAAAGAAGAGAAAGAAAGAGTCTTAAAGGAGAAGGAGTTAGAAGTGCAGAGGGTGAAAGACGAGAAAGAGTTAGAATTTCGGAAACTTAAAGAGGAGAAAGAGCTAGAAATTCAGAGAGAGAGGGAAGAGAAAGACAGAATACTTAAGAAAGAGGAAATAGAGCTAAAAGAAAAAGAACTATACTAGCGTTTCAGAGAGAGAAGGACGAGAAGTCTCTAGCGTTTCAGAGAGAGAAGGACGAGAGGGAACATGCGTTAAGAGAGAAAGAACTAGAGTATCAGAGGGAGGAAAAAGAGAGAGATAGGGAGATACAGCTTCAGTTAGCTCGAGATGCGGGGTCTAGAGCAGTTCCAGATAGTGATTCGGTAGGCCGGGGCATACGGAATTTTCCTAGACTGCCGATGTTTAAGGAGTCTGTGGACTCTATTGACGCTTTTTTGTGTCGTTTTGAGGCTCACGCGCAGGTGTTGAGTTGGCCTTCTGCCAACTGGCCCGTTTTTCTTTCGTCTGTGCTAGAAGGTCAGGCCTTGAGTCTTTTCCATAGCTTGAACGTTTCGGGGAACGTAGTTTATGAGACTTTGAAGGAGTGTCTCTTGCAGAAGTTCCAGTGTAGTGCGGAGGGTTTTAGAGAACGCTTGAGAGCTTGTCGGCCAGAGACAGGGGAATCGTTTGTGTCGTTTGGCAAACGATTGTCCCATTTGCTCGTACGTTGGGTCGAACTGTCAAAGATCGACCACACGTACGAGGCATTGTTCGATCTCATGTTGGCAGAACAGTTCTTTGGTAGCGTTTCCAAGGATCTGAGGGAGCGTAACTTCAAGACTACGGACGAGTTAGTACAGAACGCGGAGGCTTTTCGGATGGCGCATCCTACGAAAAACCTCGCGCGTAGGACCGAGACACCGCCAGTCGGGTTGGTCGCTGCTAACACGACTGGGGGTTACCGGGGCATCATTACCTTACGTGGAGCCCAGCTGGTTAATGGGAGAGGTACTTTGCGTTTCCGACGCGGTGATCGAGGTATCAGCAGTAGCGGTCGCGATCCGTACGCACATGGAGGGACGTCTTTGCGTGGGTATGGTCGTGGTCGTATTGCTAATTCGGACACTCAGTGTTTTGCGTGTCATGCATACGGTCATTTTAGTCGTGACTGTCCTAGCAGTAGTTCAGGGGATCAGTGTTTCACGTGTCAGGGGTACGGCCATCTGGCTCATCAATGTCCCAGCGACGGTGGTAAGATGAAGGGGGCGGAGCAGCTCGCTCACACGGCCAGTGTTGCAGTGCCAGTCGAGCAGGAACCTCAGCTGGGTGTTTTGTGCTCAGCTGACGGCGGAGGTTATTTACCGGTGGGAAACGGGATAGTAAATGGGTTCCTGATTTCGGTTCTACGCGACTCGGGGGCCACGACCGCAGGGGTCAGACGTAGCCTTGTTAGGGAAGATCAGTACACGGGGGAGACGCAGAAAGTCATTTCATTCGGTGGAAGGGTAGAGTCATTTCCTTTAGCCAAGATAGACGTGCAGACACCGTTCTTTGTCGGGGAGTTGCTTTGTTGTGTCATCGATGAGCCTATCGGGAACATGAAGGGTGTGAAGCCAATCGTGGGTATGTTCGGAGCGATTAAAGGTTTTCGTGTCCATCGGGAAGGTGTTGCATGCGTTGCAATATCAGCTGTGGACAATTCGCCTCTGGACGCTATCTCGCCTGCCGCGCATATTCAGTTGCAGCAGGCAGATAGATCGTTACAGGATTGGTTTGACCAAGCCGCAGTGGGCGAGTTCAGGGACAGTGGATGGAACGGATACCAGTTTGTGATTGAAGACGGCTTCAGTGTTACGGCGTCGTTTTTGGAAGGAGGGCGCACCGTTGGACGTTCCGACAGCCGTACAGATCGCCGTGCCGTCTTCGCTGCGTGCCAAGGTTATATCGACGGCCCATGACGGTTTGGTAACTGGGCATTGCACCACTAGACGAACGCTGTGTCGGGTCCGTCTCCGGGGTTCATGGCCTGGTGTGGCGGCGGACGTCGCGCGGTATTGTCGCTCGTGCGTCGTTTGTCAGGATAATCCACCATATAGGCAGGGCTATGCCGGGATGGGTAGAAAAAGCGGTCCGCAGGGTTGGCTTCCCCGTCGGGTTCGCCGGAAATAGTCTAGTTCTGTTTTCGCGTTCTCTGTGCGATCCGAGGGTGTGCGTTGAGGCTTAAGGCTGTAATATTTTTGCTTTCTTGTATTCTAGATAGTCAAAGTTAGTCCCTTCGTGTTTTAGCATAGTGTAGTACGTCGAGTAGTCTTAAAAAGAAACTCGGTCGTTTCTTTTTTTTCCCGAGGAAGGGGGAATTGTGATGAAGCTCTATGCTCGTACATAGTGCTCACACATTCGGTTAAATACGGTACGGTTTTTGTTAATGGTTTGTTTTGTGCCGATAGTCCGTGAGGCCGTGGTCCACGTAAAATCTTTAAGACATGGTTAACACGGGAGTTTAGTGAGTACTGATATAGTGAGTTGTAGGCAGAAGTTTAGTCTGTCAGAGCAGTAATACGTTAGTACGGGCTTTCATGTCACAGGGATCAGATGTGTTTGAGATACCTAGCCCGTATTCCAAGACTCTGAAACCTAGAATTCAGGTATGTTTCTATATATGTAGTATTGATAGTTGCTTAGTTAAAGACAGTATGCGTTGCTAAGAGTAATTTGCTTGTATGGTGTTGGCCGGTTTGGTTCAGTTATGTTGGTTTAGAATTCAGTGAAGTAACCGGTGTTTTTGGTATACAGTTATTTACCGAGCTGGATGACTAAAGGAATGTAAGGTTTGTATGCTTAAGTCGCTATGAAGGTAGTACGCGGTTGGTTAAGCATAGTCTTTTCCAGTGCATAGAGTAGTGTATAGCAAGAGTGTTAGCCTATAGTCTGTTTCAAGATAGTGACAGAGATATGTGGGTGTTACGGAAGTAGTCGGGTTATGAAGCACGTGTGTGTGAATGAACGTGAGTTATTTGTATCAGCCAGGTTACGTAATGTTTCTCATGTCATCCAATATGTTGTGTGTTTAGCAAGCGTTACGTTTTGGATCCTTGTTATTGTGTTTAGAGTGCTTGTAAAGAGGGAGCGACGGACGCCGAGACGTCAGTCACCAGACCTAACGTGAGGTCATCATCCCTCCAGCTCTTCACTCAGGGAGTGAAGCAATCGGGACCGAGAGATACCCGGGTCAAAGCGAGAACTGCGCTACGGTACGAGTACGAGGACGTCCGTGATAAAGAGACAGGACGGCAGGAAAGAGCGTACAACGAAGGACTTGCACGCCTAGACGTGAGAAGGACCAACGTAACCAGGCGATAACATCAGACAGGTTGGAGACAGTGAGAAACTAATGCCTAGCCTGGCCGAGATAGTGTGTGATGTGTATGTGATGTTGGATGTAGTGGGGAAGGTGAAGTGTGTATAGTTTGATAGTCATTTAAGCGTTTCTTTTCTTGTATATTGTATAAAAGTTACTTTAGAAAGGGAGCCCGTGTGTTGAGTTTTACCGCATGAATGCGCCCGTCTGAGTCAGTGGCGGTGTATGCGTCTGTTGCGTGAGAGTCTGTACGTGCGACTGTGGGCAAGTCTGCGTGCGTTACAGAGCGCCTGGGACAGATTTTTTGTCAAACTGTTTATCCTGATATGGGCAGTTTTAAATCCTGATGGAAAGCCTGAATGTCTTACCATCAGGTATCTTTGTACTAATTTGAGGACTAAATGTGTGAATAGTATTTGAGAAAGAAATTGTCAAAATATGCCTGTTTTTTATACCTAGTTCCTGCTCCCCCGTGACCTTGACCTTTGAGACTGGGCACTGAAATTGGTATATGTTTAGAAAAGTATTGCCAAAAAGTATCTTTGGGCTAAGTTTGAAGACTGGCTTGAATAGTCTCCGAGAAAATGTTAAAAGTTTAAGACAAAGGACAGACAACCACTGGCCCAAAACATAGACTCACTTTTGCTATCACACATATGCCCCCCCCCCCCCGCCCACCCCCTCCCCCCCCCCCCTCGTCTCCCCCCTCACCCCCAAATACGTCTTGTCATCAGCAACCTTTGTGGCAAATTGTAATACTCAGTTGCCTTAAATAATTATATTGTTCCCAGTTAGGCATATCTTATTCATAACTGCCGACCTCTTGCGGCCTTTGACCTTTCCAAGCAGTCATCAAATTAATAAGCATAGTAAGTGTGGGTCACTTACCTCGGGGGGGGGGGGGGGTCCAACTTTTTGTTTAGGACTTTCAACATGAGTCCTAACCCAACACTAGACTGTCTTCCAGTGGCCGAAACATCTAACCGGGGGCGGGGGAGGGGTGGGGCGAGAGGGGGCGGGGGGTGGGGGGTGGTTACACCCCCCCCCCCGCCCCCTCTCCCCCTCCCCCACGGATAGGCAGGTCTAACCATCAGGTATTTTGGGTGTGAGGTTGACAATAGTTTTTCAGAATGTATCGACATATAGCCTTTTTGAGAAGTCGCTGAAACTTGTACATGTTTGTTTACACAGGTCCTGCCACAACGTATCGTCGGGTCAATTATGAAGATTGTGGTTTGAGTAGTCTTGGAATAAATGTCAACATTACAGTTTACCATAGACAAAGTGTGTGTGTGTGTGTGTGTGTGGGGGGGGGGGGGGGTAGTGTGTCAAAACTCGCTCACCCCACAAAAGGCCTTCCAGTGGCCGAAAAATCAGATGGAGTGGGGTGGGGGGGGGGGTAGTAACAGCTCAAAAAGGGCCTTTAGCCCCCCACCCAATCCGCTCCGCCCCTGCATAGGAAAGTCTAACCATCAATTATTTTGGGTGTGAGGTTGACAATGGTTTTTCACAATGTATTGAAATACATCCTTTTGCGAAAATCACTGAAACTGCTACATGTTTATTTACACAGGTCCTGCCACAAAGTATCATTGGGTCAATTATGAAGATTTTGGCTTGAGTAGTCTCGGAAACAAAATGTCAACATTACAGTTTACAATAGACAAATACATATGGACAGCCGCTGGCCCAGCAAATAGACTCCCTTTTGCTATCACATGAGTCAACAACAATGGCCATCTGCATCTTTATAATATAACTGACACAAATAAGGATTTAATATAGTAGTAAAATACCTTGGCTCCACAGTGATTTTAGGCTGAGCATGATGCCCCCTAGTCACAGGTGATAGCAGCTCCAGGTACCTGGCAATATAATCATCATCGACATCACCAATGCTCTGAAAGCAAACATACGCTGCTATGTATTGTTTTATAACTGATAATAATAATCCTATTATGAAGCATTAGCACATACAATAAAACTTGACACAGGCCTATAATATATTTGGTTTCAAATGATAGGGGCACATACATTTTTGAAATACAATTCTCAACACTTTAACATGTAATTGGATTATATGTAAAAATAAATACAGTGGATCACACGATCCTTGGAACTGCGGTTCCCCTCTCTGCTGCACTTTGCATCTATTGTTTACAGGGCTCTGTAAAAAAATAAAATAACAGCCCTATCCTCTCTCCTCCCTTCATCACCCACCATCACCACCTTACACCCTCTTGCCAGTCAGTGTGTGTAAGCAGGGGCGGATCTGGGACAAAAAAAAAATTGAAATGCTATAACAAAATCCCTTTGAGGAGTTTTGGGACCCCCCCCCCCCCCCCACCCCCCCTAATCTGGGAAAACTCTTTGAAATGCTATAACAACTTCCCTTTTGGGGGAACTTAGACCCCCCCCCCCCCCCCCCCCCACACACACACACCCCCCAAGTCATTGTTTGATATTTTGGTGAGTGGTGAGAGTCTTGAAAACACACACGCCTACACGTCCGCCGCCCCCCCCCCCCCTCCCCCTCTCAAGTTTTTTGATTTTTCGGTCACTGGAAGCAATGTCTACCGTGGAAGAGGTCTTTTGTGTCAGGTTAAAGGTCCCAAACAAAAAGTTGACCCCCCCTCCCCCCCCCCCCCCCCCCCCTCATGACAAATGTCCAACAACAGTGCACATCAATACTGATGGGAGCCTATTTACACTAATTACAGGCTCATAGTTTTTATCACTTTAGTGTAACCAAACCCACAAACACTGGCTGCATAGAAATACACCAACATGTATCATGCACAATCACTGGCGGCATAAAAATACACCAAAGTTAGCAAATGTCCAAGGAATAAACTAACCAACTGCATTGTGGTGTGAGGGGTATTTACCAACTCTGGTCTGTGGTCTTGTGACTGCACATCTTTGCATGGATTTGTTTCACCAATTTGCTGCACCTGTGATCTCAACCCACTGCAGTGCTGCAGAAAAGTGAACAAGGTTCTGAAATAAAAAGAATAGGAGAATAAATCCCAGGTAGCTTAACTGGTATATATGCTGTAATGGCAGACGCTGTATTTCTGATACTTTTATGACTGAAATCAAAATTCCTATGTATCAGACCCTCCTGCCCAGCGGCAGAAATGTTCTTTTTAAAAAGTGTGGGTTGGGGAGAGGGGGGGGGGGGGATGCAGAACCCTTAGGACCACCCCCACCCCGGATGCACCACCGCATTGATGATTAAAAGGCAATGTGTTACTGGCCTTTGGGCCAAGAACTATTGGCTAAATGAAGCTCCAGCCATCCAGCAGTATGTGACCTCTGCATTATCATCTGTTGCACTTTCAATCCCGAGTTTTAGTACAAATGTAGTAACATTGTCACACTTGTACTAAAACATACTGTAGTGCTCCCACCTCCTGAATAATAACCACAGGCACATCCTCTACGCATACTTTATCTCTTAAAGTACATAAAAAATTACATATTAAATTTTAACTGAATGACCATGTATTTGTTAAACAATTTTGCAATAAGCAAGTAATAGAAAACAACAAATACCCAACAGCAGCAAACATCATAAATGATGGGCAACTATTAGTAGGTTCAGATTTTTTAAAACTTTAGCACTAACCGAGTGTGTTGCGGTGTGGCGGGATATCCAACAGATACCCAAATCGCAGTATGTATCATCATTGTGATCCCTGGAGGGCACGTGAGCTTGGTTCTGAAATTAAACACAGATTTATTTTACTGCATATTTATGGTGATGACCTCACCTGTACTTATACACACAAATAAATCTGGGGTAGCTGGCAAAGAATATGATGTACACCTCAGACCTTTATCATTAAAATGAAATTGACAGTATTCTTTAAACTACAACTATTGAAACCTACCAAACTCGTTATAACTAGATAATATATTTGGAATAAGTATACAACAAAGGACATAACATACACTACAAATACCCAAAAATAACAAATAACAAAAAGGATGAGCAACTCTAGGCTCAACACTGTTATAACAGTGTAAATAATTAAAACACAAGGCTGCTTGCATACCCTACAAGAGTGTCTAAGAACAAACCAATTGACTGCGTTGTTTAGGTATCTACATGGATTTGCATTACAAGTATAGTATGTATATGCATCATGATAATCTGACAAGCAATGCTGTTACGATTGTGGTTGTGTTATCCTGTGAGAGCCTGCATGTGTTAATCGTAGGAAACGATCCGATATTTATTTGAGCTATCATGATTACGAATCACGTACCTTTTTAGTAAGTTTTTCTCTCGTTTGCACGTAGAGCGGGTTTTTGTTCAGTTTTACCAGAACGTTCTAGAAAAGTCGCACTGTCTAGTTACCTCGGTTTGTATGACGTCGGTACATACGAAACAGTTCGTAACAGTTCGCTACATTTTGTTTTTCTGTGCGCGTGAATTGAGCAGCCTTTATTTTGTTTTGGGAAAGTTCTCGTACATTCTAGAGCGAATAATTGACGTGGTGATAGGGCTACCATACTTTTATGTGTCTTCTTTATACTTTAGAATTTAGAGCTGAAGTTAGCAGCCGAATTTTTGTAGCTTATTTTAGTGATTCCAGAAAATTCTTATTTATGAGTTTCAGTTGCGTATTTCGTTCCGATTGGTTGCATTGTATTATTTTCATAGATGTTTCTGGAAATTGGTAGTATATATAGGAGGGCGCTGGGAAAGCCCGTTCGTACATTGTCTTGCTTTGTCAGTGTAGAGACACGCAGTTTATCGTAGGTACGTGGCCCGTAGAGGGTGTACATTGTGTGAGACGCTGCGTATGAGAAGTTTTGAGTTACCAGTGTGGACATTGCAGAAGAGACTTTGTATCAGTTTGTGCATTTGAAAGCACATTACTGTGTGGATATCACATCGCTGAATTAAAATATTGTTGGAACTGTTACTCCAGTATTGTCTACATCCTTAAGCCACGTGTGACGGATTGCAGCTGAATGAGGGTTATTTGAAAAGAACCTTACATGTGTGCATCTGGTGTGTTTATCATACTTCGACTACAACTCCACCACGTAACAAATGCAGTCAAATTATTACAGGAAAACAAATCTAGTGTAGATGACATATAAATCTGGTATGCTGCATTGATCATATAAGTTACCAATGAAATTGAAATGGCACCCTTCTTGAAAATAAAAATAACAAACCTTACCATACATACATGTAGTTGGATTATTTGATTGTTTTGTTTCTGCAACTAAACGATCAAAACTTACAAAACTGATGTAACAACTAACATGATCATGTATTTAGATCATATTTGCAACAAGCAAATCATACGAACAAATAACACCCAAGCACATCGAACACAAAACACAAAACGGGAGTGCAGATGGGGGGTGGGGTGGTAGTTAAAAGCAGTGACAGATAGGCGAGTTTTTATACGTGACATGATTCGTTATGCAGTCAGTACGTTTTCATACGGACAGGGGATACATTTCAGACATTTGGCAAACACACAGTTGTTGTGGTGAATGTACTACATCAATCTGAAGCGTGCTTATCGTGAGAAATACACATAAACAGAGTACATAATTAACACATTCTTCAATTATCATTTCATCTACCATCCTATGATTTCTAGTCTCGAAAGAACTAAGCGACTCAACTGATCCTTACATGTAGGTGTTTACGTACGAAAACAGCGGACATTTCTTTATTTATTTTCTTCTTCTTGTTTCCCTGCCACCGACAACCAATTGACCATTATTGCTGGTGTGGATTGCTGGTAGTGCGCTAAACAAACAAACAACAACAAAAAAGTAACTAACTTAGTTCTTACTTCTGGTTGCTAAGATGGGGAAGGATCATGGGTGAGTGGGCTGGGGGGGGGGAGGGAGGGACAAACGTGTTGGGGGCCAGCTGCTGTTTTGGTGCCTCCGGCTAGGCTACCGTAGCGGTCTCCAGGGTTTAAACCCTGACCAGTATAGCCCTAGCCATCATCAGCCCTACTTTAGCAGGTGGCAGGCCATGATTGGGGTCAACGGTTGAAGCTTGGTGCCATCGCTACGAAGGCATCAAGCGAAGAAACCTGTATATTTTCTTCAAGGGGGGGGGGGGGGGGGAGGGGCTCCAGTCTCTGATGGTCCTTGGGAAGAAGGATTCGTTCCTGTAGACTGTCCGGCATGGGATCCGCTGCAACTGTTGTGTGTGACTGCGTCGAGCTCGCACACTGGAGGGGATGAGCTGCTTGCAATGGGCGAAAGCTAAGCCATTCATGGTCTTGCATAACATTGCTAAGCGAGCCCTCTTTCTGCGCACTTGGAGAGTCTGCCAGTTCAGGTGCGGCAGCATTTGCCCCAGCACTGGATATGTTCCTGTGTCTGTTCGGGACAAAGCAGGCTGCTCGTCTCTGGACTGACTCGATCCTGGCAATTTCCTTGTGCTGATGCGGGTCCCACACACAGCTCCCGTACTCCAGGATGGGCTGGACTAGTGATTTGTAGGCAAGTTCCTTGACTGCGACTGAACCGATCTTCAGGTTTCTCCGCAGGAACCCCGGCATCTGATTTGCCTTCCTGCATATCTGGATGATGTGGGTGTCCTAGCTGGCATCCTTTTGTATGGTCAGGCCCAGGTACTTTGTGGAGCTTACCTCGTCAAGGATGAGTCCGTGTAGGGAGTACTTATGACTTCTGTTCACTCTGCTACGTGCTACTGGTAGAGTGACACAGTTCTGCGAGTGAAACTGCATGTCCCATTCGCTTTTACATACGGACATGGCATTTAGGTTCTCTTGTAGCGCATCATGGTCGCACTGTGAGGCAATGGGGCGGTATACCGCGGTGTCATCCGCAATCAGACGAGTTCTTGAGTTGACTCTTTCTTGCATGTCGTTTATATACAGCAGGAACAGGCAGGGACCTACGACGGATCCTTGGGGTACTCAGGAACGCACATTGGTGTGGGTGGACCTAGCACCCTCAACATCCACCGCTTGACGTCTGCCTCGGAGGAAGTTAGCAATGCATCTGTTGGTGTTGTCCCTGATGCCGTAGTAGTCCAGCTTATGGAGCAAAAGATTATGGTTCACCCTGTTCCAGCAGCTGCTTCTCACAAGATCGTTTTGCTCGGAAGCCATGGTGGTATGGGTTTATGATACCGTTGGTCTCAAGGTGATGCATGATGCCGCTGACGATGATATGCTCCAGCAGCTTACACGGGATGCTTGTGAGCGACACAGGCCTGTAGTTAGCTGGGTCGTAGCTCTCACCTTTCTTGAAGATAGTGGTGACAAGCGCATCCTTCCAGTCTGATGGGACGTTGCCTGTTTGGAGGGAGAGTTGGAAGATATTGATGAGCAGGGAAGCAAGTTTTGCAGACAGTTCTTTAAATATGCGAGGGGAGATACTATCTGGACCGGCAGCTTTTGCTGGACTCAGACCCTGCAGGAGCTTCTCTACACCCTTCACACTGATCACGGTCTCTAGTCGAGCAGAGATCTCTAACCGTCAGTATCGTCTGCTGCTGTTTCCAATGTAATCATTCACTTTTACTCAGTTACTTTCAACTGTTTAGCGAAATTAATATATATATATATATATATATATATATATATATATATATATATATATATATATATATATATTATATATATATATATATATATATATATATATATATATATATCACATACCTTCACCGACTCGATCTCGTCTGTCTGTGCGGCGGTTCATTTTTTTTCAGTCGGATTATACATCTTGTTGTTCCCATCGAGGAAAACGAAATACGTTTAGAAATGGCAGTCAGTTACAATACAATTCATTAGCTTTTTTCCTAAAGCAGACAAGCAAATAAGTATACAATTCGTAACTTATCTTGTCAGTGCTGACTAAGACGGAGTCCGGTTTATGTGCTGTATGACCAAAAATAACCGCACTGGTGTATCAGTGATGTGCCGCATAAAAGATATCGAGAAAGAAAAGTTTAGAAATATTTGCATCGTTGGCAAGCAGCTTGAGGACTCAGATAGTGGCGGCTGACTGCGCTGGATGGCCCCGTGAACAACTGCACAAACAGGCAAACAGCCGTCAGCCATCTTTGAGGCCAATCACTATGAAACTACCCGCTGAACACTCTGGGATAGAAATTGTCGCTTCCCGTTCCTTAAATTCTAGCCCCCATGTAAGGGGCGTCTAAGCCATGTACCGTTTTGCCGGATGTGCCAAAAAGTTACTTCCCTGTTGCAACTTCACTTGCACGTCAACGGCATTTTCTCCGGCGTACAGACCCCGCATCGTAATTTCGACAGTACAAAAAAGACATTTCAAGACATAACGGAAACAACATTTTAGTAATTTTGGGCATACAAATTTGACGTTAGTCACACTTTAAGGCGAGCTAATGTGAAAAATCTGTCACGTGGGCTGTTTTTTTCGGATTTTCTGCAAGTTCTGAGTGTCCTTTATGCGAAAACATACTCCATTTCCCTCAGAGGTTTTATCGAACACGCATAAATGTTAAATAAACAAAGTACTCGGAGTTTGTTTACATCCCCCCCCCCCTCAAAATATGTGCATTTTGCCTACTTTCGAACCTGGTCAAAGCGCACATTCTTCTTACCGCATTGAAATAAGTTATGTCGTTTAAAAGCCACTTCTCTCCCTTGTAGTAATTTGTCCTTCACCCTAGCCTAAACGAACAATCAATGGCAAAAAAAAAAAAAAAAAAAAAAAAAAAAAAAAAAAAAAAAAAAAAAACAACCTGCCTGAGGCAAACCTAGAAATTTGTCGATAACTTCCAAATTTGGTCTTATGACTATTTCGAACAGGTTCACCACATAAATGTGCATCTCTGATTGGTTCAAATGTATTTCCGAGTCTGTTCCACTAACGTCGTGTCGGATACAACTCGCACCTTGCAAGTATGTTTTTGGGCGGATTACAAGCTAAAACGCGTTGTTTAGATAAATCCGCAGAGGAATTTAGTCAACATAACAGACAGAGTGAGACTGAACAACATGTATAATCGTAATATACAGGAAAACGTAACTGCCCGTGTCCAGAATAGGCACAAACATCATCTGCAGCTGCGAGTCGTTTCTAAAGGACCTGCAAATTTTTGCAGGTAGGTGCTCTAACGATTTGGCAAAGGATAACGTGCAAAAACCAAAGATACAAAGGGCGAGATCGAAGATTTTTATGATTTGTTTGTGAACTGCTTGACCTTGTGCAGTCATAGAAATACGAAATTCTGCATTCAGCGCTGTATAGAGCACTGTAGATCTGAACGATTTAGATTCAGGTATCTCACGTTTTTTGTCTGTTCAGTAACGTCTGAATATTTTGGTCTGATCATAAATCTATACATTCATTGTGAGACGCTCTGATCACTACTGACGAAATGTATGCATACGTGAAAGGAATTTGCCAGCTCAAAGAAACACAGATGTGCTTGATAACGATAATGAACATTGTGCACAGGTCCGATCGTAGCGAAAAAGTGTTTTCGATTTCGGCAGTACCACGTCCCCCATAAATGTCACCCAAAACTCGTGTTTGCAGGAATGATAGTCCACATCATATGCACAAGCAAACACTTAATTATATGGAAGGTTACAAAGTAAAGTAGGTAAGAGCTCTGTCAGGGGAGAGAAGTGTGCATGATCGACAGTGATCGTAGATCTACTGTGGGCAAAGCACAAAAAAAGAGATAGGAAAGAGGGGGTGCACTAAGAAAGTGACTGGAAGCAATGCATATGGAAGCCCCCTGAAGGGGGGCGTATCACATATCCCACTGTTCCAGCCACTCAGTGCATGGAAATTTAAATCCAGATATTTACCCGGTGTGGACAGCTGTTTTGGTCGCATCACCATCATCATCATACATGATCACAGCAGCCGGACGGAGCGGACGGTCCCCCGCGCTTCTCCCAAGCAAGCAAGCAAGCAAGACAGACGCCACCCTCGCCTCGCCGCGCGCTCAGGGTCCCAGTACAAGTCAAGTTCAAGTACAGATCACAGATGGCTTCACGGAAACAGAACCCCCTTCTCAGGGCGAATCGCCGAAAGTCCAAATTACAACAAGCCGAGGAACTCACGGCCAGTCATACAGAACAGCCTACACCTGCTCCCAGGCCCAAGAGAGAGACAAGACAAATCAGACCACCCATGTCTCCACCGATCTCTCAGCGACCATCACTACCGTATCAATGGGCGCAGACGCCACCACCGGCCCACCTGCCAGCGTCGCTCGAACAATTCCTCCAAAGGCTTCCCCCACCATCGCCAGAACTCCAGCGAATCCTATCAAGAAACGGAGGGTGCCGCAGCCCCCAGGTAGCCTACCTCCGAGAAAGAGCAGCAGCCGCCGCTCCACCAGAACCACCACCGATAGAAGAAGAAGAAGAAGAGGAAGAAGAACAAGAGGGTGGTGCTTTAGGAACAGCAGTACTCCTCAAAGCTGACAGATCTCTAAACCATTTTCCCGTCTTTAACACAGTATATTAATTAGCATTAACAGTTTGTGTAAACTGCACGGATGTACAAGCATAATGTGTATATGCTGAAACACAAGAAAGCTATAAATGTAAACTCGTGTGAGACACGTTTTCATGTATATTCACCCTGCTTACCCTTTCGACTTTTAGGAATGTTGAACAATGATAAAAATGGATTTTTTTCCCTGTGGTGAGAACGCCCAACGTCATCTGCTGCCACAGTAAACACACACAGATACTTTTACGACGGCAAAACAGCCCGGACAGATTGGTTTTCACCAGTGTGTCACACTCTGACAAGTGCAATTACATCTAAGTTAGGAACCTATGGCTGTGAGTATGGACCCTGACAAATATTGCCAATTACTGTACCAACCTTCTGCTTACAACTACCGTACATTCTGTCTGAATACCAGTTTTCTGCGTGAAGCGTATACAGTAAAAAACAAACAGGGACTGGGGTGCTTCAATAGTGCACCATTGTGTCTACACGAGGTAACGTTGATTCACAATACCTAATCCACCTGGGTTTGTTTGGTGTTCCTAGCAATTCAGAATGTTGTTAAAATGGTTTACTGTCACCAAGCAGTTGTGACATTAGTGCTTATTTTCAAACTGGACGCAATAAGTGTGCAGGCTGAGTACAACAAGTAATACTCACTAAGCATGCAAAACTAAAGCATCGGGGTGTAGGTCATTAATACACACATTGTTTCTGGAAAATTTGCAAGTCTGCACTGCATACAGATTTTATCGTGTGAGAAACATCATAAGCCATCGATTTCAGGTGACATGTTAAAGCTGTGTATGATGGGGAATAAACGGCACATTGCTGAAACTTGTTTTTGCGGTTTTCTCAGAATAGTAATGTTTTTTGGTGTGTTTTTTTTTTTTTTTTTTTTTTTTTTTTTTTTTTTTTTTTTTTTTTTTTTTTTGGGGGGGGGGGGGGGGGGGGTGGTACATACTGAGGAAACAAATATCTGAAAATGTGCTTGTCAGATGATAGTGAAATTTTACACGCAAGTTCACAAATGGGTTTATTATGGGATGTCAGTGCCGATTGTTCCATTTCAGCTTTGTTTGGGGGCAATGAATAGCTTCCTTTGGCTAACATATTCAAAAAATGACCCAAACCAGAACATTCATATACAAATATTTTTTTCTTCAAATCCAGGTAAGATATTCAAAATCGCCTATGACATTCCATAATGATGATATCAGTTGATATTTTGACCAAATATGGCTTTTCAGAAGCATCAACGGTAGCCGAACTTTGTTTTCTTAGCAACCAGGTGCAACGGTCACTTAGTGTTCGTTGCCATGGCAACGGTGAGCATACATGACTAAATGAGCATGTCTGCGCGTTCAGGACAGACAAATACTGATTCTAATGATATACAATAAAACATGTCCATAAACCCAAAACATTGCGCTGAGGTGTCCTACCTCGCCTTAAAGCGTTTCCACTGTTTGTTTGTTGTTTTTTGTGGTTTTATTTTTAAAGCAGAAATAATATGGATTGTTGTTTTGGGATGGATTCACGTTCACTCCGGCCCGAACCAACCCGAGACTCCGTTTTGGCGATGTGGATACGACGCACCTTTAGCTTGAATAATGATTTTATTTTTATTTCACAAATATTCTCGTTATTAATCGCTTTGGTAAATAAGCACTGTCTGTAAGTTCCAACAAACATTAAACCGACCTGCTCCAGGCCGGCATTTCTGTACACCGCTTGGCCCCGAGCGGGGACAGCCTCTGTGCAACACTTCTCTGCCAATGACTCTGATCGGGGTCCTGAACTTTCTAATTGTAGCCCGAAGTCTGTCGTGTAGGAAATGTGGAACGACATACAGAGCTGACTGAAGCTACCACTATACTGTGCAAAGAAAGTATCTGTGTTGAACGTTCCCCCTGTATTTCCACAACTACGGCTTCTTTGTCACACAACCCAGCTCTGCCTTTTGCTGCTCCGTGCAAAAAGGCGGTGTATGAGAATTTGATGGAAAAATCAAGTCTTGCTTGATACCTAAACTACACTGGACCTAGTTCAGTGAGCCTAACAATATTGATGACGTTTACAAAACAACCTTTTATCAATGATCTCACCAAGTTTCCAGTCGGTATCAAGTATATAAAGTCTAGTAGTTTTTTCGCGACAGTCAAATTGAAAACTCTCAGCAGCGACAGTTAACCCCTTCACAGATTGAAAATGATCCAGCTGCAAAAGACATGCAGAGGCTCATGAGGATCTCTGTCTCTTGCTGACGCCACGTTGTATCCATGTTCCGTGGACGGCTGGGGCTCTGTGGCGTTGGATTAATGAAGACTTCAGAAACACACTTTGCGACCACTGGCAGGCAGGGGGTTAAAACCTATTTGTGATCATCACAATCCAATACATTGAGTACAGTCAGGGTTAAAACCTATTGTGATCATCACAATCCAATACATTGAGACGTGATTGAGTACAGTCAGGGTCGGCAGGCTTAGCACGCAGTTCTGGGTTGAGAAAAGTCATGTTGGTAAATCAATGAATGCATCAAATAAATTTTATTATGAATGGCTGAGGCATAGATATAGTCACACAGCCATTGTCAGACCTGCCGTTCGTGATATTATCAGGTTCCCTCACGCATAGATATAGTCACACCGTCATTTACAGACCTGCCGTTCGTGATATTATCAGGTTCCCTCACACATATCTGTTATTCTCATGCCTTAACCCCCTCACTGCCAGTGATCACGAATTTTGGCGTCTGAATCCACTGCACACTGACCGACATTCTCGTGATGAACTGCAGATTACATGGGACCAAAAGGTATAAAGAACATATGACTTGCGAGAGACATAGATCCTCATGAGCCCCGCAACTGCACCGTTAGATGTTAAGCAACTGCACCGTTAGATGTTAAGCAACTGCACCGTTAGATGTTAAGCAACTGCACCGTTAGATGTTAAGCAACTGCACCGTTAGATGTTAAGCAACTGCACCGTTAGATGTTAAGCAACTGCACCGTTAGATGTTAAGCAACTGCACCGTTAGATGTTAAGCAACTGCACCGTGAGATGTTAAGCAACTGCACCGTGAGATGTTAAGCAACTGCACCGTGAGATGTTAAGCTACTGCACCGTTAGATGTTAAGCAACTGCACCGTTAGATGTTAAGCAACTGCACCGTGAGATGTTAAGCAACTGCACCGTGAGATGTTAAGCAACTGCACCGTGAGATGTTAAGCAACTGCACCGTGAGATGTTAAGCAACTGCACCGTGAGATGTTAAGCAACTGCACCGTGAGATGTTAAGCAACTGCACCGTGAGATGTTAAGCAACTGCACCGTTAGATGTGAAGCAACTGCACCGTTAGATGTTAAGCAACTGCACCGTGAGATGTTAAGCAACTGCACCGTGAGATGTTAAGCAACTGCACCGTTAGATGTGAAGCAACTGCACCGTTAGATGTTAAGCTACTGCACCGTTAGATGTTAAGCAACTGCACCGTGAGATGTTAAGCAACTGCACCGTTAGATGTGAAGCAACTGCACCGTTAGATGTGAAGCAACTGCACCGTGAGATGTTAAGCAACTGCACCGTGAGATGTTAAGCAACTGCACCGTGAGATGTTAAGCAACTGCACCGTTAGATGTGAAGCAACTGCGGGGCTCATGAGGGTTTATGTCTCTTGCAGCTGGGTGGCGTTCGCTTTTCCACAGCAGTTAAGGGGTTAAAATGGTGGATGTGAGCTAGCGACTACACAAGTCATCACGTGACACGCCCTCACCTGGCCAGCATGTTGATGTAGACATCCCGTGTCATGGCCGGGTCCACAGTTCCCGACACCCGCCTCGTGAACCACCCAGACAGCTGCGTCATGGCTTGGGGCGTGATGTGGTGGGGCGTGGCCTTGTCGGAAAGCTGGTCAGCACACAGACACAGCTGTACGGCAGTCGTCACGTCTGGCGCGCCCAGTGTAGCACACAGGGCCTGGGGACAAGTCAAACATACACTTTAACAGCAGTCGTCACGTCTGGCGCGCCCAGTGTAGCACACAGGGCCTGGGGACAAGTCAAACATACACTTTAACAGCAGTCGTCACGTCTGGTGCGCCCAGTGTAGCACACACGGCCTGGAGACAAGTCAAATATACACTGTAAGAGAGGGGAGTTGTGGGTGTTTTTCGACAATTTATATCTATCCCAAAATTCCAGGATTTTTCGACCGCTTACTCCCACGCCCCCATTTGTTTAGCGCCTCAGCATGTTTGTCTAAATTTCCGTCCGCTACTAAACATGCCACTGCATTATTATTTGAACAGTCACCATTTTATGTACCTCTCAGCAGAGTAATACCATCAGGGGGTTAACACTTGAGTTAATTAATCCATCGATTATGTAAGTGTGTTCATTTTGCAACGCGTAGTTTATTGATTACTTAGCCAATTACAGGTATTTCCGATAGCACAGACAAAAGCGATGTAACGTTTGGTTATAAAGCAAAACGACAAACACAGTTACTTCCCTTAGACATGACCACGCACTAACCGCCGTCGGCTCCTGGCAACGGTCACGTGTTAGTTTGTAAACACCAAGCCGGTCTGTTCTTTTCGCTAAGCGACTTTGTGGGAGACAGACGTGTTTTGAGGACTGACTTGATTCTCAGAGGTGATATTCAGTGATTGATAAATCTTGCGAATATATATACGACGGTAAGATCGATAGTTCATTGCCTATTTAACTGATTTGTCACATTTAGAAACAAGACAGGCCTCGCGGTTAGTCTGCATTGCGCTAAGTCTTACGGAGTGTTCAATAGTTAACCAGACCGGTCTAGTTTTATTTACCCAGGCTACACTCACTATCATTCGCTCATTTCAAAAATGAATTGGACTCAGGAAGAGGTAATCTTGCGATCTCATGGCGAATACCATGAAAAAATGACCGCTTTCATTCATTCCGTTTTGACCAAAGCTCCGGAATTTTGGTTAGAAAAACCGGAAAAACCTGTGGGAAATTTGGCTGATATACTAAACACTAGTTCGAAGAAACAAAAGGCTAGTAAAGAACCAAAAGAACTTAATTTGTTTTTAAAACAAAATCTGTTTGATGACAAACCGATTAAGTGTCTTAAAGTTGATGAGTGTGATTTGTCTACATTTAATTTAGATAACTTAAAAACACATTTAGAGGACGGCTACAAAATACTTCAACATAATGAAGAAAAAAGCATGTCAGCTTTTATCTACTATGGAGAGTGGCTAATCGAGGGTGCAGAAATCCATAAAAGGCAAAAATATGTAAACAAACTAAATTGAACTGGCCAGATTGGCTAAAATTAAACGTAAAAATTTCCAAGTCGTATGCTCATCAGTTGAGTGTTTTAGCCAGGTTGCTACGAGGGTACCCAAAAGTTCATTTTCTTTCACTGTCTTTCCGAAAGGTGTTTAGTTTGCGAAAGCAAATTGAACAAATGCTGAAAATACAAGAAATAGCCGATTTTTGGAAAACACCTAACGCTGATCCATAACATTGTTTGCTTGTTTGTTTTGTTTGTTTGTTTGTACAAAGGTTCTAATGCGTCTTAACAACCCTGTTTGAATCACATCTGAGACATTTTATCACTTTCGTTTTGTTAACTGACTAAGCCCGTGTGATCATCACCGAGCAGGCCGCACTAACAAGGAAAATGAAAACGTGTAACTATAAGTCCGTGAAAATGATATATCACCGAGCAGGCCGCAAACAAGGAAAATGAAACGTGTAACTGTAACTGTAAGTCTGAGTAAAAAATCACTGAGCAGATCACAGATAAGACAAATGTGTAACTGTAAGTCTGAGTAAAAAAATTACTGATCAGATCACAAACAAGACAAATGTAAATGTGTGATCTATCACCAAGCTGATAACAAGACTAAGACTTTAAGTGACAAAAATCACAGAACATACTACAAAAAGGCAGTAAGTCTTTAAGTGTGAAAACACAGAACATACCACAAAAAGGCTGTAAGTCTGAGAGTGAGAAAATCATCGGACAGGTTACACGTAAAAGTGGCTTTAAGACTGAGAGTGAGAAAATCATCGGTCAGGTCATAAAATGGACAGAGTGAGATTTTGTCTGATGTGTGACAAACGCCATAATGACCAAGCCGCACGAGAAGCTAATGTTTGTTTGTTTTGTATTTGTCTCATCATAAATGTTATGGACCAAGTGTGAGGTGTTTCACCGCTCTCATGCAAGTAGCTTGCTTTTTGCAAGTGAATTAAAACAGATTTTACATAGGTTTTAGTAACAGGACTGACGGTGGGGTATACCTGTAGCACCCTGGCAAAGAAAAATGATTTTGGCTTTGTATCTGAATAATTGATAAATAAACAGCGCCCTGGTCAGCCCACTTGTAGCACGCTGTCAAAAAAAAAAAAAGGTGTTTATTGGCTTTGTATCTTAATAATTGATTTATTAATCACTCAGCGCCCTGGTCAAGCCTTCAAAATCATGGTAGTTGTGCGGATTTAGTTTGTCTAAGCCATAGCTGTGCCGCGCTGCGAAAATAGACATAACAATCTCGCTTTGCATTAGCGACAGGATGTATTGAAGGCGTTAACAGAATATTGAGCTTTCTCAATCAGAGTCATTTGCTATCATTCTGTGCCGTGGACAACTAAGAAATGATAGGTGAAACACAGAGTTAAATGATTCTGTTTAGGGCCTTAGCATGTTTGTGAACTATTTTATGCGATCTTGGTATCCAACGTAAACATATGACGTATGTCCTTAGCAAATCGTCCGACGGTGTCGGACGATTCGTTAAGGTAAACAACAGAGACTGTTTGTAGCAACCAGGCTGACTGAGCACCAAGGTGTAATCTTAACCGCTGGCGGTAAACAGCGCGGCGCAGGCAGTGTCAGTACAGCGGGAAGACCAATACGTCACTAGCTGCAATGCGGAAGTTGCCAGTCTACTCATATTTTATATTTAGCGCAGTTTCGATTTGAGTACACAATCTGTGTATTGCGTGTCATACAACAGCATGGCTAAGCCTGACGGTGTTTTGCGGACGAGTCTACAATATTCATGCAGAATAAAGATTTTGTGTTTGTTTGTCTGTTTGTCTATGCGTGTGAGTGTATGCGTGTGCGTGAGCGAGTTTATAGGTATGTGCGAGTGCGTGTATGTACTTGTGTATGTGTGTGTGTGCCTGTATGCGTGTGCGTTTGTGTGAGTGCATGTGTGTATGTATGCGTGTGAGTATTTGTGTATGCGTTTGTGTGAGTGCATGTATGTATGTATGCGTGTGAGTGTTTGTGTGTGCGTGAGTGCATGTGTTTGTCTGTGCGAGTGCGTACGTGTATGTGTGTGAGTGCATGTGTGCGTGTATGTACGTGTGTGTGTGTTTGCGTACGTGTATGCATGTGTTTATATGTGTATGTGCGTCCGTGTTTGCGTGCGTGCGTGTGTGCGTGTATATATGTGTGTTAGAGATATAAGATATAAGATTCCAAAAACATTTTTTTTTTCATTGCCTCTGTGTCAATACCCCCCCCCCAAAAAAAAACATAGTTATTTAAATAATAACCACACACACACATACACACACACACACACACAAAAAAAACAACCAATTAACATTGCTATATGCACTTGATAACAAATTATTTAAGTTACCTGCAGATACTTGATAACAAATTTCCAAAGTCAATTATAACTGACAAATAACTTTACAGGTAACCTTTTAAGAACCTATAATTAGTTATAAATGACTTAAGTCAAGAACTTATAAGAACTTAAACATAACAAATTGTAAGTTCTTGACTTAAGTCACAACTTACTCGGACAGATTTGTCAAGATACAAGGACAATGAAAAAACTTTTTTTTAGTAATAGTCAGGTGGTGGTGGTGGTGCTGATGGGGTTAAATAGTTATGTGGCATGTCATTTTTCTGTGAAGTGTATGTCATTAATAAACGATTACCAAATCTGATTTTTATTTGTTTAAAAGATTGTGTAGTTTTTCTGTGGTTTCCTGTACCCCTATCCTTTTTCCCTCTGCTAAAAAACTGGCCTTAAGTTCTTCAACATTCACAGGAGATTGACTATGCATTTTATTTTGTATTTCAGACTTCTGTTTCTTGTAATTATTTAAATCATCCTGGACTCGCTTAAATTCTTCATCATCAATAAAATTATCATTCAATGCCTTACTGATACAGTGGAGTCCGCTTAACACGAATTTCTGGGGACACGGAAAATCACTTCGTGTTAACCGTATTTCGTGTTAACCGATATGGCCTCAAAATTGATCACGGCCCTCACGGCAAAAAAAAAAAGTGTGTAAGAGATGCGTGCATGAATGAGTACGAGGTTAAAAGTGCACATTATCGTACTTTGATGTGCATACCTTCAGCTCGCTAGGAAAACACAAGGAAACATGTTCAGCTCACATATTTAATGTAAAATCCATCAGGTAAAATCCATAGTAAGTTACAATCCATCAGGTAAAAGCAACACACACAGGCTGAATTACAATCCCGCATCGGTAAAAGGGTTGTGTTGGTACACGAATGATACAACATGAATACAGTTCAGAAGTGCTAGCCAATGAGAAGACGGATTACAACAGCCGAAGGCTATTCAGCCAATCACAGACTAGAGTTCGCTCTGATCTGTTATGTGTACTCCACAGCGCGAGAGCGACACGTGAATTTGGTTTTCTGTGAATGGAATCTGTGTTCGTGTTAAACAGGTGAATAATAGTGAAATTGCTCTGGTTGGGAACCGAAAACAGCTTCGTGTTAAGCGAAATTTCGTGTTAAGCATTTCGTGTTATCAGTGGAATTTTAATACAGAATAAGAAGGCCGTTGGCCGGGAATGCAAAAACGTTTCGTGTTAACCGGAAATTCGTGTTAAGCGAGTTCGTGTTAACTGGACTCCACTGTAATAAGTTTCATACTGCTCAGCTTTGCACCAGCAAGCGTACTCAATGCTTCATGTTTCTGTAATTTTGTGTGAAACCTCTTGTTCAAGGCTTCCAAACCAAAGCAAGCCAGGCATGTAGCAACGCTAACACCCTCAATTGCTATTCCAGCCAAACTTCCAATTCCCGTGGCAAACAGAACAATACCCCCTACAGAACATGAAGCTGAAACTGCACCAATAGCCATAGAAGTGTTTTGAACAGAATTGAAAACGGTCTTATACCGTCTTTTGCACCGTGAATATTTCGCTTCTTCTCCTTCCAAATATTTCAAAGCTTCTGTAATATTATTTAATCTGAATGCATCTGCCTGTAATGTTTTATCTGAAGCAATTGGCATATGTGGATCAGGTGCAAGTGTTGTTTTAGTCATCACATTTGTTTCAGTCGGCTCAAGCATTGGTAGTTGCGGATAGAAGTTTACCATTTTTTTTATTGACAAATATTTTTTTTTATTTAATCAGCAATTACATTTTGCAACTCTTCAAAAGTATACAATTTGCTGGCATAATAAAATGCAACAAGATCAATGTGTTCAAGGTTTATGTAAGTTAGACGAACAAAAGTTGCTTTGTCGACCACCACCTTGACAGCTGGAACACTGCTCGAAACATTAATAACATCATTATTTTTTGTAATAGCAATAAAGACCTTTGATGATTCTGTTACTGTTTCATTCCATGTAAGTTTAATTCCTTGTGCAATTTGAGCCTCTTTAGCAGTAGTTACTGATCTCATGATAATTTCAAATACTATTGTCGCTTCTCTTGTGATGGTAAAGTTTGCTGGCATAAACACAACCTTTGCATCAGACCTACCCTTCCTGTGCGTAAGAAGATATCTCCGTCTCTCATAATTTTCAACTTTCAGTTTTTCTCTGCTATTGTCGTCTGGGGCAAAGCTTGGAACAAGACTTACAATAAGCGGCCCCGAGTTAACAACCTTCCTAAACACTAAGGCACCTTCGTCATCAGTGTATACATAAGGACTAATAAATTCAATCTTTATGTCCCAGTCAATTGTGGGTGGTGGAACAGGTACAGGTGAAACCACCCACTTACTACCCACATGTATTAAGTTGTAAGGCACATTATTTACAGGTGGAGTAGGTACAGTAACATCACGAAGCTGACCAAGTTTAGGAATCTGTCTTTCACCGTCTTTCATGTCAACAATTACTTTCCTCTTGTACATGCCATTTGAATCAAGTTCAAAACCATATATTTCTCCAATTTCCCCTTCCTTCTCAAAATCCTGTACGTCTGCCAAATCTTTCAACTCTGTTACTGGACATGCAACTGGTATGATTCTAGGCTTTGGACCAAGACCACTCATTTTTATAACAAAAATAAAATTATTTAATTTCCAACACAACACTAAAATCATGCATAAGAACTGGTTTGTCATCCTGATTAGTTACAGATAAACTCAGTGACTCAAAGAAACTAGAACCTAATTTCTTAAACTGCAAATTAGGAAATCTAACAACCACACTTTCACAATACGGAGCAGTTCCAGTTGGTAAGCATCTCAACAAAGTTGAAGGCTTTCCATTGTGAACATTCTCAGATGTGTTTAGTTCTTTCAAATAAACATTTAGCACTCTGTGTACTGAGAAATTGACAGGACGTTTTCCAGTTATTTTAAGTTTTTTTGTCTTCATTGTTATAATACCAAACATAGCTTCATCTAAATCATCTGATCTCCACCAATCTTCGTCAATATAAAATCCAAGTAAATATGCAAATCTATCTGAGATCTTTAACCAATCTTGTGTCGGAGATTCTAATGTAACAAGTAGGTTAGCTGGATTTAAAGTTGCTTTAATTTTAAAATTACTTTGAAACCATTCAGCTATTGTACAAAAGTCATAATAACCAGGCGGTAAAGCTTCAGTCTTACCACCAAAAATTACTTTATTATATATATCATCTTCTACATTAAACCATTTTACTGTGTAGAACATTTCATGGATAGCTACAGACTTGCTACCATCACGATTATCAATCCCATTAGTTAACCACACTGGTTTGCTTGTGTCAAGATTTGTTAAGGTAATAAACATTTTTATTATCTCATATAAAAAAGGATGGAATTTAAATCACCAACCATTACCACAACAAACGCATTTCAATTTAATGTGGATGCCAAATATAATGTTGCACCTACTTATGAACAGAAAATAATTCAACTAAATCAACTCGACATAGCTGTGTCTGAACAAGATCTATTTCAAGTCAAAGTACCGAATCCGTTTGATCATTACCTAAACCCTCCAATAACAGATGACTCAACTGCAAGAAAGTGGTCTTCAAGTCCACTACAGATGTTTCAAAACCAACTCAACTTTGCAATACTATGCTCAACTACAGGCTGTGGTGTTTCACTCACAGACCATTTGAATCACCCAAACAAACTGATTAGGTCTGTCTACCGTTTTCATGTTTATTACCAGCTTAGACGTATTCTGTCAGAACTTCATACACCACTGCCCACTGAATCCAGTTTCAACAGGTATAACAACCCCATGGATATGAAAGCGTTTGAATGCATTTGTAATGAATTTAACATAAGCACTAAGTATGACTTCACACAAAAACTTGATGATCACAAAGGCATGGGTACATTGTATTACGCTTTGAGTCACAGACAATACCCACAAGATTATTACCCTGGTTACACTTCATTCTCATCAAAATCACAAGTTTGGATAGGATCAATAGAGCAGAAGCAGACTAATGCCTGGACCACATTTATTTTAGATAAATCTGACGGGTTTACTCAAGCAGGAGTCGAGCGCGTCAATGAGTCTATCAGAACATATGTCTGGTGTTTACTAGGAGCACAATCACTAACAAAATCAAACATTTTGAATGGAAGTGGTAAATTTGAAGCACAAAAACAGTTTCTTGCAAATCTTGAAGATTCAATTAACTCAACAGTTGATCTCCCATCAAGCATACAACGCTATCAAGACGTACTCAGATATGCCAGATCAAAAGTTGACTTTGTAGTTGGCATCGGGTTATACATGTTACCATCTGACCTTCAACTCCAAATGGGTACAATAACAAATTATAATAATGAAATCATTGTTGCAGGTGTTGGTCAAAAACTCGGTCTCAATCAATCTGTAAACTTAGGAGCAACAACCACACATGTACAGTCATTAAAATCATTACAGACGGTAACACCCCCGGCCCCGGCCCCGGCCCCAGCCCCCACACTGGCACTCATACAACCAGTACAGTCAACCCTTGACACACATGAGTCAGAGAGAACTGCATTGGTAATAGGCCTAACAGGATTAGGGGTTTTACTTCTTTATCTGTTTCATTAAATAACCCACCATCAACCCTCCTACTGTAACCAAAAAGACCCACACATGTTCTGCCATAAACCCAACTACCTTCGCCGCTGTACTAATAAGCCAGCTGATAACAGAGCCAATTATATTGGGTAACGCGTCTATTGCTTTCACAGCCAATTTCTTAAGCAGGTCTGAAATGTGAGACAGTTGTTTCTTTACCCATGACTGTAAATCTTTTGGATCTGAGGGGGCCGGGGTTGGTGGGCCCGGGGTTGGTGGTGCACCCCCACTAACCCCAGCACCGGAGACAGCCAGCACTACAGTACTGATAATAAACCCAAGAGCAGTAATTAAACTAGCAATTGTGATACCCTGCTCTCTGAAAAGTGTTTTTAGTCTTTCAGCCAAAGTTGTGTCTTCGTGAAGTATTTTCTGAATAGTTTCTCTAATCCTGTTAACTTGGGTTTTAAGTTTTTGTCTCCCAATACTAATTGTTTCTAACCGCCCTGATCTTTCTATCTGCAAATCATTTAATCTGTGTTGTATTCTTTCTTTCATTTCTGCGTCAAGATTTCCATTGTCTGCTGTAGCCAGTTTCTCTTTTTCACGTTCTATGTGTTTATCAAGCTCACCTAGTTTGGCAAGATTATTAACCATCTCACCTCTTATTGTCTGCAGTGATTTATCCAATCCCATAATCTCCCTCATTGACAAAGGTGGGTCATCTATTGTTTTCATAGCGTCATTTATTTGTCCTTCAGTAAATGAGGTTTCTTGTATCACAGTGTTTGCTATTTCTGGTAGGCTTGTTACTGGTGCCATTTCAATTTGTTGCCCTGTTGGGAACTTTGTTTGCGTGTCATGAAGAACACTAACAAGACGCGGCGTGACAGGAGACCCACCAATACCAAGTTGGCGTAAGGCATCAACACCACCTTCATTTTTTATTGTACTTAAAGCCCTAAACCTACTAGGGTCTTTTTTGTTAGTCAATAGTACTTTTCCTTTGTCAACAGTGTTTAAATATAAATGACCCTTGCCATCAAGTTCAAACTGATTAGGGTCTACGTTGTCTGGGCGATTACCAACATGATCATAAAATGAGTTCACTTTGGTTTCTAAAAGTTCATGACGTAAACTGTAAATATTTCTTGTACCAGTCATGAACTTTTAGAAACCAAAGTGAACTCATTTTATGATCATGTTGGTAATCGCCCAGACAACGTAGACCCTAATCAGTTTGAACTTGATGGCAAGGGTCATTTATATTTAAACACTGTTGACAAAGGAAAAGTACTATTGACTAACAAAAAAGACCCTAGTAGGTTTAGGGCTTTAAGTACAATAAAAAATGAAGGTGGTGTTGATGCCTTACGCCAACTTGGTATTGGTGGGTCTCCTGTCACGCCGCATCTTGTTAGTGTTCTTCATGACACGCAAACAAAGTTGCCAACAGGGCAACAAATTGAAATGGCACCAGTAACAAGCCTACCAGAAATAGCAAACACTGTGATACAAGAAACCTCATTTACTGAAGGACAAATAAATGACGCTATGAAAACAATAGATGACCCACCTTTGTCAATGAGGGAGATTATGGGATTGGATAAATCACTGCAGACAATAAGAGGTGAGATGGTTAATAATCTTGCCAAACTAGGTGAGCTTGATAAACACATAGAACGTGAAAAAGAGAAACTGGCTACAGCAGACAATGGAAATCTTGACGCAGAAATGAAAGAAAGAATACAACACAGATTAAATGATTTGCAGATAGAAAGATCAGGGCGGTTAGAAACAATTAGTATTGGGAGACAAAAACTTAAAACCCAAGTTAACAGGATTAGAGAAACTATTCAGAAAATACTTCACGAAGACACAACTTTGGCTGAAAGACTTTAAACACTTTTCAGAGAGCAGGGTATCACAATTGCTAGTTTAATTACTGCTCTTGGGTTTATTATCAGTACTGTAGTGCTGGCTGTCTCCGGTGCTGGGGTTAGTGGGGGTGCACCACCAACCCCGGGCCCACCAACCCCGGCCCCCTCAGATCCAAAAGATTTACAGTCATGGGTAAAGAAACAACTGTCTCACATTTCAGACCTGCTTAAGAAATTGGCTGTGAAAGCAATAGACGCGTTACCCAATATAATTGGCTCTGTTGTCAGCTGGCTTATTAGTACAGCGGCGAAGGTAGTTGGGTTTATGGCAGAACATGTGTGGGTCTTTTTGGTTACAGTAGGAGGGTTGATGGTGGGTTATTTAATGAAACAGATAAAGAAGTAAAACCCCTAATCCTGTTAGGCCTATTACCAATGCAGTTCTCTCTGACTTATGTGTGTCAAGGGTTGACTGTACTGGTTGTATGAGTGCCGGTGTGGGGGCTGGGGCCGGGGCCGGGGCCGGGGGTGTTACCGTCTGTAATGATTTTAATGACTGTACATGTGTGGTTGTTGCTCCTAAGTTTACAGATTGATTGAGACCGAGTTTTTGACCAACACCTGCAACAATGATTTCATTATTATAATTTGTTATTGTACCCATTTGGAGTTGAAGGTCAGATGGTAACATGTATAACCCGATGCCAACTACAAAGTCAACTTTTGATCTGGCATATCTGAGTACGTCTTGATAGCGTTGTATGCTTGATGGGAGATCAACTGTTGAGTTAATTGAATCTTCAAGATTTGCAAGAAACTGTTTTTGTGCTTCAAATTTACCACTTCCATTCAAAATGTTTGATTTTGTTAGTGATTGTGCTCCTAGTAAACACCAGACATATGTTCTGATAGACTCATTGACGCGCTCGACTCCTGCTTGAGTAAACCCGTCAGATTTATCTAAAATAAATGTGGTCCAGGCATTAGTCTGCTTCTGCTCTATTGATCCTATCCAAACTTGTGATTTTGATGAGAATGAAGTGTAACCAGGGTAATAATCTTGTGGGTATTGTCTGTGACTCAAAGCGTAATACAATGTACCCATGCCTTTGTGATCATCAAGTTTTTGTGTGAAGTCATACTTAGTGCTTATGTTAAATTCATTACAAATGCGTTCAAACGCTTTCATATCCATGGGGTTGTTATACCTGTTGAAACTGGATTCAGTGGGCAGTGGTGTATGAAGTTCTGACAGAATACGTCTAAGCTGGTAATAAACATGAAAACGGTAGACAGACCTAATCAGTTTGTTTGGGTGATTCAAATGGTCTGTGAATGAAACACCACAGCCTGTAGTTGAGCATAGTATTGCAAAGTTGAGTTGGTTTTGAAACATCTGTAGTGGACTTGAAGACCACTTTCTTGCAGTTGAGTCATCTGTTATTGGAGGGTTTAGGTAATGATCAAACGGATTCGGTACTTTGACTTGAAATAGATCTTGTTCAGACACAGCTATGTCGAGTTGATTTAGTTGAATTATTTTCTGTTCATAAGTAGGTGCAACATTATATTTGGCATCCACATTAAATTGAAATGCGTTTGTTGTGGTAATGGTTGGTGATTTAAATTCCATCCTTTTTTATATGAGATAATAAAAATGTTTATTACCTTAACAAATCTTGACACAAGCAAACCAGTGTGGTTAACTAATGGGATTGATAATCGTGATGGTAGCAAGTCTGTAGCTATCCATGAAATGTTCTACACAGTAAAATGGTTTAATGTAGAAGATGATATATATAATAAAGTAATTTTTGGTGGTAAGACTGAAGCTTTACCGCCTGGTTATTATGACTTTTGTACTATAGCTGAATGGTTTCAAAGTAATTTTAAAATTAAAGCAACTTTAAATCCAGCTAACCTACTTGTTACATTAGAATCTCCGACACAAGATTGGTTAAAGATCTCAGATAGATTTGCATATTTACTTGGATTTTATATTGACGAAGATTGGTGGAGATCAGATGATTTAGATGAAGCTATGTTTGGTATTATAACAATGAAGACAAAAAAACTTAAAATAACTGGAAAACGTCCTGTCAATTTGTCAGTACACAGAGTGCTAAATGTTTATTTGAAAGAACTAAACACATCTGAGAATGTTCACAATGGAAAGCCTTCAACTTTGTTGAGATGCTTACCAACTGGAACTGCTCCGTATTGTGAAAGTGTGGTTGTTAGATTTCCTAATTTGCAGTTTAAGAAATTAGGTTCTAGTTTCTTTGAGTCACTGAGTTTATCTGTAACTAATCAGGATGACAAACCAGTTCTTATGCATGATTTTAGTGTTGTGTTGGAAATTAAATAATTTTATTTTTGTTTATAAAAATGAGTGGTCTTGGTCCAAAGCCTAGAATCATACCAGTTGCATGTCCAGTAACAGAGTTGAAAGATTTGGCAGACGTACAGGATTTTGAGAAGGAAGGGGAAATTGGAGAAATATATGGTTTTGAACTTGATTCAAATGGCATGTACAAGAGGAAAGTAATTGTTGACATGAAAGACGGTGAAAGACAGATTCCTAAACTTGGTCAGCTTTGTGATGTTACTGTACCTACTCCACCTGTAAATAATGTGCCTTACAACTTAATACATGTGGGTAGTAAGTGGGTGGTTTCACCTGTACCTGTTCCACCACCCACAATTGACTGGGACATAAAGATTGAATTTATTAGTCCTTATGTATACACTGATGACGAAGGTGCCTTAGTGTTTAGGAAGGTTGTTAACTCGGGGCCGCTTATTGTAAGTCTTGTTCCAAGCTTTGCCCCAGACGACAATAGCAGAGAAAAACTGAAAGTTGAAAATTATGAGAGACGGAGATATCTTCTTACGCACAGGAAGGGTAGGTCTGATGCAAAGGTTGTGTTTATGCCAGCAAACTTTACCATCACAAGAGAAGCGACAATAGTATTTGAAATTATCATGAGATCAGTAACTACTGCTAAAGAGGCTCAAATTGCACAAGGAATTAAACTTACATGGAACACGGCTGTTTGGCCCAGCGCTAGACGTGGCCACTTAGTTTGTTCCAGGCGAGCCGAGAAACTGGGTCACAAGTCGTGCGCGCGCGCTGCCTCAGCGAGTCTCTCGGCTGTCAGACTAGCTGATAAGCGGGCTTCCTGCTAGGCGCAGTACAGCAGGGAAAATGACTACCTTTTGTTTTTCATGACTTTCTTATTTACCGTTCAAGTGTGTGATGCAAAACTTTGTTTGTTTAAAAGCGGACATTCTGCCCAACACACTGACACCAAACACACTATAGTTGTGACAAACCAGTAGCCAACAGAATAAGGTGGAAATAAAGAGAAAAAAACAGATTTCACTCTCTGTGTAGTGTTTTTTCACAAAATAGATGAAGTTCCAACATCAATTACACAAATATGATACAAACTACATCAAAACGGACTTGCATGTGCTAGAAGTAACATGCCTAGAGTAAGTATGACTTACCAGATCAGAGATACCATGAAAGGGGCCGGAGAGCGGAGGGTGATAATGAGGTCACTGTTAGTGCCAGTAGTACTCTCAGACACAGGCACGAAGCAGTAGCACGGATCAATGTTATCATTTCTTTCCATTCATGTACTTCATTAACTCTTTGTATAATGTTCTTCTTAGCTCTTATCATTCATTCAGTCTGTGAAATAACTTTGACTAAAATAGTTCAAGGGTAGTGCCAGAATAGCTTGGCACCTCTAGGCGCCAAGCTATTCTGGCACTACCCTTGAACTAAAGCCATTGGTCTATATCCTTATTTGTAAGTATCTTCTATAATGTGGCTTGCAAATGGCAGTGTACAAATTTAAAGCTTTTAGCCTCAGTATGATATGGGTTAGTTCTATAGCAAAGCACTTAGTCAGACATTACATTTTTGTACACAGTTAACAAGACTGCAGACATACGGCCCACTGACACTAAATGGCCTGGTTTGTAAGAGGCCTCCCGTGGGAGCAGAGAATGAATTAATGAGAACACTGACAGACGATAGCCAGAAGTCAAGTGGTATCCAAGATGCCGCATTCCTTGCTATTAGCATTAGTTTCATCTACAACTAGAGATTCTTGTTGTAAGGATTTTAGTGGGATAAAAACATTCATGCAGTCAGTCACGGGAATATGTGTCATACTCTCTTGTGTGTTTTCTGCTTTTCAGTGTGACGTTGGAGTGCTTGCTAAATGAACGTGACTTTTTGTTTAGTCCCTTTCTATCTATTATTAGTCGCAAAGTATGTTTATGTGAGAGTTTGCATCAAATCAAATGGTGTAGATTGTGAAAATGGAGGACACCTCACATACTGTCAGTGTCCATGAATAGAGACTCAATTCTCTGTGTCGAATATGTGGAAGGAGGTCAAGAAAAAGGTATGACAAAAAAACAGGCCATATCATGCAGTAAATATGAACAAATGATACAGACGTGTTATGGGATAAATGTCCATGAGGACAGGGCGTTAAAGATAATCCGAAAAGAAACACATACTTGAGTGTCACTGTGCAGACTTTATCGCACAATGGGGCTTTGGTCTGGCACTACATGGTGAGCAGGGAGGCGAAGAGACGCATGCAACAGTAAACATTCTAAAGAGCAGTACATACGGACGGAAGCAGAGAAGCTCAAATTACTCATAACAGAACACATGACACTAGTGTCACCTGTGCTGTACTCAGTCATGCCACCTGTGAAGAAAAGAAAAGAGTAAATGGATTGGAAGCAGGTGATTGTTATGCTGTCGTTACACACACTACACGCGGCGGTGTGTTGTTTTTTTTAAAATATCACACCATCAAATTTTTACCGCTTTTTGTCAGACAATTAAGCTAATCTTTTATTTCCAAGTCACAAAGTTGGTCGCAGTAGCTGTCGGAGGAGTTTTTGGTGTGCCAAGCAGACTGATGTGCATAGGTCTATTGAATTTCTTTATTCTGTTGTGGTCCGTTCATGTTCAAAGCAGACTTTTCCAGATTAAACATTTTCGTCCTGAGAAACTATCCAAGAGTGAGATCATCTTGTTTACCACACAACAGTTTTCTTTAACCCGTTTAATGCCACGGATGCATTTCCCAAATTTTGGAGGTGTCATCTACTGAACGACTGAGTAACCGTTGTAGTAGACGGATTGACCATGATAATTCAAGGGTAGTGCCAGATTAGCTTTGTGCTTGATGTCACAAGCTAATCTGGCACTACCCTTGAAATACCATGGTCGATCCATCTCCTGCTGTAGGGTGTTGGAGTAAAACTGAAAGTAGTGCCAAAGAACTGTGTGTCCAGTGTTGACAGATCGGTGCTACTGCTATGTGTCTGTGAGAGTACTGGCACAAACAGTGACCTCATTATCACCCTCCGCTCTCCGGCCCCTTTCACGGTATCTCTGATCTGGTAAGTCATACTTAGTCTAGGCATGTTACTTCTAGCGCATGCAAGTCCGTTTTGATGTAGTTTGTATCGTATTTGTGTTATTGATGATGGAACTTCATCTATTTTGTGAAAAAACACTACTCAGAGAGTGAAATCTGTTTTTTTCTCTTTATTTCCACCTTATCCTGCTGGCTACTGGTTTGTCACAACTATAGTGTGTTTGGTGTCAGTGTGTTGGGCAGAATGTCCGCTTTTAAACAAACAAAGTTTTGCATCACACACTTAAACGGTAAATAAGAAAGTCATGAAAAACAAAAGGTAGTCATTTTCCCTGCTGTACTGCGCCTAGCAGGAAGCCCGCTTATCAGCTAGCCCGACAGCCGAGAGACTCGCTGAGGCAGCGCGCGCGCACGACTTGTGACCCAGTTTCTCGGCTCGCCTGGAAGAAACTAAGTGGCCAAACTGAAACAGCCGTGGGAATGAAACAGTAACAGAATCATCAAAGGTCTTTATTGCTATTACAAAAAATAATGATGTTATTAATGTTTCGAGCAGTGTTCCAGCTGTCAAGGTGGTGGTCGACAAAGCAACTTTTGTTCGTCTAACTTACATAAACCTTGAACACATTGATCTTGTTGCATTTTATTATGCCAGCAAATTGTATACTTTTGAAGAGTTGCAAAATGTAATTGCTGATTAAATTAAAAAAAATATTTGTCAATAAAAAAAATGGTAAACTTCTATCCGCAACTACCGACGCTTGAGCCGACTGAAACAAATGTGATGACTAAAACAACACTTGCACCTGATCCACATATGCCAATTGCTTCAGATAAAACATTACAGGCAGATGCATTCAGATTAAATAATATTACAGAAGCTTTGAAATATTTGGAAGGAGAAGAAGCGAAATATTCACGGTGCAAAAGACGGTATAAGACCGTTTTCAATTCTGTTCAAAACACTTCTATGGCTATTGGTGCAGTTTCAGCTTCATGTTCTGTAGGGGGTATTGTTCTGTTTGCCACAGGAATTGGAAGTTTGGCTGGAATAGCAATTGAGGGTGTTAGCGTTGCTACATGCCTGGCTTGCTTTGGTTTGGAAGCCTTGAACAAGAGGTTTCACACAAAATTACAGAAACATGAAGCATTGAGTACGCTTGCTGGTGCAAAGCTGAGCAGTATGAAACTTATTATCAGTAAGGCATTGAATGATAATTTTATTGATGATGAAGAATTTAAGCGAGTCCAGGATGATTTAAATAATTACAAGAAACAGAAGTCTGAAATACAAAATAAAATGCATAGTCAATCTCCTGTGAATGTTGAAGAACTTAAGGCCAGTTTTTTAGCAGAGGGAAAAAGGATAGGGGTACAGGAAACCACAGAAAAACTACACAATCTTTTAAACAAATAAAAATCAGATTTGGTAATCGTTTATTAATGACATACACTTCACAGAAAAATGACAATGCCACCTAACTATTTAACCCCATCAGCACCACCACCACCACCTGACTATTACTAAAAAAAAGTTTTTTCATTGTCCTTGTATCTTGACAAATCTGTCCGAGTAAGTTGTGACTTAAGTCAAGAACTTACAATTTGTTATGTTTAAGTTCTTATAAGTTCTTGACTTAAGTCATTTATAACTAATTATAGGTTCTTAAAAGGTTACCTGTAAAGTTATTTGTCAGTTATAATTGACTTTGGAAATTTGTTATCAAGTATCTGCAGGTAACTTAAATAATTTGTTATCAAGTGCATATAGCAATGTTAATTGGTTGGTTTTTTTTGTGTGTGTGTGTGTGTGTATGTGTGTGTGTGGTTATTATTTAAATAACTATGTTTTTTTTTTTTTTTTGGGGGGGGGGGGGCATTGACACAGAGGCAATGAAAAAAAAATGTTTTTGGAATCTTATATCTTATATCTCTAACACACATATATACACGCACACACGCACGCACGCAAACACGGACGCACATACACATATAAACACATGCATACACGCACGCAAACACACACACACACACGTACATACACGCACACATGCACTCACACAGGCACACACACACATACACGTACGCACTCGCACAGACAAACACATGCACTCACGCACACACACGCACACACAAACACTCACACGCATACATACATACATGCACTCACACAAACGCATACACAAATACTCACACGCATACATACACACATGCACTCACACAAACGCACACGCATACAGGCACACACACACATACACAAGTACATACACGCACTCGCACATACCTATAAACTCGCTCACGCACACGCATACACTCACACGCATAGACAAACAGACAAACAAACACAAAATCTTTATTCTGCATGAATATTGTAGACTCGTCCGCAAAACACCGTCAGGCTTAGCCATGCTGTTGTATGACACGCAATACACAGATTGTGTACTCAAATCGAAACTGCGCTAAATATAAAATATGAGTAGACTGGCAACTTCCGCATTGCAGCTAGTGCCGTATTGGTCTTCCCGCTGTACTGACACTGCCTGCGCCGCGCTGTTTACCGCCAGCGGTTAAGATTACACCTTGGTGCTCAGTCAGCGTGGTTGCTACAAACAGTCTCTGTTGTTTACCTTAACGAATCGTCCGACACCGTCGGACGATTTGCTAAGGACATACGTCATATGTTTACGTTGGATACCAAGATCGCATAAAATAGTTCACAAACATGCTAAGGCCCTAAACAGAATCATTTAACTCTGTGTTTCACCTATCATTTCTTAGTTGTCCACGGCACAGAATGATAGCAAATGACTCTGATTGAGAAAGCTCAATATTCTGTTAACGCCTTCAATACATCCTGTCGCTAATGCAAAGCGAGATTGTTATGTCTATTTTCGCAGCGCGGCACAGCTATGGCTTAGACAAACTAAATCCGCACAACTACCATGATTTTGAAGGCTTGACCAGGGCGCTGAGTGATTAATAAATCAATTATTAAGATACAAAGCCAATAAACACCTTTTTTTTTTGACAGCGTGCTACAAGTGGGCTGACCAGGGCGCTGTTTATTTATCAATTATTCAGATACAAAGCCAAAATCATTTTTCTTTGCCAGGGTGCTACAGGTATACCCCACCGTCAGTCCTGTTACTAAAACCTATGTAAAATCTGTTTTAATTCACTTGCAAAAAGCAAGCTACTTGCATGAGCGCGGTGAAACACCTCACACTTGGTCCATAACATTTATGATGAGACAAATATAAAACAAACAAACATTAGCTTCTCGTGCGGCTTGGTCATTATGGCGTTTGTCACACATCAGACAAAATCTCACTCTGTCCATTTTATGACCTGACCGATGATTTTCTCACTCTCAGTCTTAAAGCCACTTTTACGTGTAACCTGTCCGATGATTTTCTCACTCTCAGACTTACAGCCTTTTTGTGGTATGTTCTGTGTTTTCACACTTAAAGACTTACTGCCTTTTTGTAGTATGTTCTGTGATTTCTCACTTAAAGTCTTAGTCTTGTTATCAGCTTGGTGATAGATCACACATTTACATTTGTCTTGTTTGTGATCTGATCAGTAATTTTTTTACTCAGACTTACAGTTACACATTTGTCTTATCTGTGATCTGCTCAGTGATTTTTTACTCAGACTTACAGTTACAGTTACACGTTTCATTTTCCTTGTTTGCGGCCTGCTCGGTGATATATCATTTTCACGGACTTATAGTTACGCGTTTTCATTTTCCTTGTTAGTGCGGCCTGCTCGGTGATGATCACACGGGCTTAGTCAGTTAACAAAACGAAAGTGATAAAATATCTCAGATGTGATTCAAACAGGGTTGTTAAGACGCATTAGAACCTTTGTACAAACAAACAAACAAAACAAACAAGCAAACAATGTTATGGATCAGCGTTAGGTGTTTTCCAAAAATCGGCTATTTCTTGTATTTTCAGCATTTGTTCAATTTGCTTTCGCAAACTAAACACCTTTCGGAAAGACAGTGAAAGAAAATGAAATTTTGGGTACCCTCGTAGCAACCTGGCTAAAACACTCAACTGATGAGCATACGACTTGGAAATTTTTACGTTTAATTTTAGCCAATCTGGCCAGTTCAATTTAGTTTGTTTACATATTTTTGCCTTTTATGGATTTCTGCACCCTCGATTAGCCACTCTCCATAGTAGATAAAAGCTGACATGCTTTTTTCTTCATTATGTTGAAGTATTTTGTAGCCGTCCTCTAAATGTTTTTTTAAGTTATCTAAATTAAATGTAGACAAATCACACTCATCAACTTTAAGACACTTAATCGGTTTGTCATCAAACAGATTTTGTTTTAAAAACAAATTAAGTTCTTTTGGTTCTTTACTAGCCTTTTGTTTCTTCGAACTAGTGTTTAGTATATCAGCCAAATTTCCCACAGGTTTTTCCGGTTTTTCTAACCAAAATTCCGGAGCTTTGGTCAAAACGGAATGAATGAAAGCGGTCATTTTTTCATGGTATTCGCCATGAGATCGCAAGATTGACACCTCTTCCTGAGTCCAATTCATTTTTGAAATGAGCGAATGATAGTGAGTGTAGCCTGGGTAAATAAAACTAGACCGGTCTGGTTAACTATTGAACACTCCGTAAGACTTAGCGCAATGCAGACTAACCGCGAGGCCTGTCTTGTTTCTAAATGTGACAAAATCAGTTAAATAGGCAATGAACTATCGATCTTACCGTCGTATATATATTCGCAAGATTTATCAATCACTGAATATCACCTCTGAGAATCAAGTCAGTCCTCAAAACACGTCTGTCTCCTACAAAGTCGCTTAGCGAAAAGAACAGACCGGCTTGGTGTTTACAAACTAACACGTGACCGTTGCCAGGAGCCGACGGCGGTTAGTGCGTGGTCATGTCTAAGGGAAGTAACTGTGTTTGTCGTTTTGCTTTATAACCAAACGTTACATCCCTTTTGTCTGTGCTATCGGAAATACCTGTAATTGGCTAAGTAATCAATAAACTACGCGTTGCAAAATGAACACACTTACATAATCGATGGATTAATTAACTCAAGTGTTAACCCCCTGATGGTATTACTCTGCTGAGAGGTACATAAAATGGTGACTGTTCAAATAATAATGCAGTGGCATGTTTAGTAGCGGACGGAAATTTAGACAAACATGCTGAGGCGCTAAACAAATGGGGGCGTGGGAGTAAGCGGTCGAAAAATCCTGGAATTTTGGGATAGATATAAATTGTCGAAAAACACCCACAACTCCCCTCTCTCTGTAACAGCAGTCGTCACGTCTGGCGCGCCCAGTGTAGCACACAGGGCCTGGGGACAAGTCAAACATACAGTGTAACAGCAGTCTGGCGCATCCAGTGTAGCACACACGGCCTGGGGACAAGTCAAACATACACTGTAACAGCAGTCTGGCGCGCCCAGTGTAGCACACACGGCCTGGGGACAAGTCAAACATACACTGTAACAGCAGTCGTCACGTCTGGCGCGCCCAGTGTAGCACACAGGGCCTGGGAACAAGTCAAACATACACTTTAACAGCAGTCGTCACGTCTGGCGCGCCCAGTGTAGCACACACGGCCTGGGGACAAGTCAAACATACACTTTAACAGCAGTCATCACGTCTGGCGCGTCCAGTGTAGCACACAGAACCTGGAGACAAGTCAAACATACACTTTAACAGACAGCAGTCGTCACGTCTGGCGCGCCCAGTGTAGCACACAGGGCCTGGAGACAAGTCAAACATACACTTTAACAGCAGTCTGGCGAGCCCAATGTAGCACACAGGAACTGGGGAAAAGTCAAACATACACTTTAACAGCAGTTGTCACGTCTGGTGCGCCCAGTGTAGCACACACGGCCTGGGGAATGTCAAACATACACTGTAACAACAGTCGTCACGTCTGGCGCGCCCAGCGAGTTTAACCCCTTCCCTGCCAGCCGCTTGACCCGTCTTGCCTAAGGCAAACAAATATGAACGAAGCCAATTTTGAATTTTGTGTTGTTTCTTGTGCTCCGTCAGTGAAGGGATTAACAAAAGGATTCGTTCACTATCATGTTTTCTCTTTAAGAACGGCAAATGCTAGGGGACGACATCAAGACACTTCCCACTCAGCAAAACACACTCAGCCCCCCTCCCCTCCCCCGCCCCCCCCCCCTCCACACACACACACACCCTCCTAATTTATTTTTAACCTACAATTACCAACGCGCAGACCCATGAACAGCAAAACAACCCAATCTTTAACATAAAGAGGAGGAACAAGCAAACGAAAGCATGCACTGCGGAGGATTACTTGTCTGATGTGATTTGACGTCGTGCAAGCATCAAAGGCTATCTCACGATACAGAAAGAAACAAAGCGTGCAGTGATTACCTGTTGTAAGTTCCTGTCAGCCACAATGACTTGCTGCATCTGATGACTTGTGACGTAGGGGAATATCAGGGTGTTGGTGATACGAACTCCAGGGGCCATGTCCTGTGTTATGTGACGAATCACTCGCTCCGACTTGTTCAGTTGATTCACCGCCTGCTCAACTTTTTTGGAAACATCGGCGTCAGTCGGGACGCTACGACATCCCACAGACTTAATTTCTCCAATCAAAATCCCATATCGCATGTGGGGGATCAAGATGTCAAAGTCGCCGTCACGGTCGGGTGGGGTCAGGTCGACAGGTCGGGGCAGTTGTTGCGCAGCTTGGGCGTAGGCTGGCTTGTTGAGATAGTCGGCGTAGTTGAGCTGTGAAATAACAAACATCGGCTCGTGCTGCGTCTCGCCCAGTGCCTGTACACAGTGCATCACGTGCTGCTGGGCAAAGTCGTCACGAGTGTCGCTTTCCTGTACTCGGGCAGGCTCGCCGGAGAACGATCGTAAGGCAGATGACGCAGGCTGGCTGGATGACGTAGGTTGAATGGATGACTGACTTGATGATGCAGGCTGAGCGGATGACGTAGAGGATGAAGCGCCACCTAACGGCGGTTGTACGAGTACACGCAGGCCGGCTACATGGTGTGTGTCGTACGGCACCCGGTTAAAGTATATCGGCGACACGCAGTACGTCTGGTGATCCCAGTCCGGGTAAAATGTCTCTATGGCCTGGCGCCAGTCGTTCATGGCGGCCTGCTGTGTGGCCTGGCCTGCACTCCCCCCGTGCGCCATCTGTCCACAAGATACGTCAACATGGATGTACAGTTTGGCTGACAGTGTTACTTAAATGTTCTGTTCTGAAAACAACGTCAAACATCGACATAAATGTAAAGTATATCAAACATCACGACATGTACTGTATCTGTTAACTCATTGGAGACATGCCGCCTCCGCATACACGGCATAAGCCGCGTATCCGGAGGCGGCACGTCTCGAATGAGTCAATAGTAATTAGTATGTGTCAGTATTCAGTTCCCAACACAACGTCCAACATAACATGGGCGTGAAGTTGTTCTCAGTCAGAGTCGTACAGGAAGACAGTGAGGAACGTGATGGAACGCGCTTCACTCGGCTGACAGACTCTCTCTCTTTCTCACACTACCCTTGAATTACCATGGTCAATCCATCTCTTGCTGTAGGGCGGTTAAGGTGTGTTGTTTTTATATTACAGTAGTTGTAGCAAAGAGAGAGTGAGATAGAGTGAGTCTCTCTCGCTCTCTCTCCCCCTCTCTCTCAGGTCTTCACTGCTGTTGATGGTTCCCGCGTAGAAAATTCTACAGGCGCGGTGACCCCATCCATCCTAGTCGGCAGGGCACCATCAGTCTGGCCCTCAACATAAAGAGAGGCGGGCCAGCTACTGACGTCACCACTCCCAACAACCAGACTGCAGGTGGTGGCCGTGACCGCTGCCAGCGACGTGAAGGACACACTGGCACCACCAACACTTACGCTGATGTCCCAGCCGGCAGACAGTCAGTGTCCGCGGCAGCACCCAACCTGGAATCACTCTGTGGTGCATCCAGCTTCGGTGCTGCAACGGAGAATCAAAGTGGACTGTCAGTGTCCTCTGCTGTAGCACCAAGTTTGGAATCACAATACAGCTAATCCAGGTTTGGTGGTACGGCAGAGAGTCAATGTCTCTCTTGGCTTGACTTTGCGAACGAAGATTCTGTAGGGCTTGCCCACGTCGTCTGCAGGCATTTTCGTGACTGCGGAGGCCAATCCGGGACAGGCAGGTTCGACCGCAGTGGCTGCAGGGGAAGGTCTGGTCAGGGTTTTGAGTTAGACAACTCTGTTTTTTCTCCTGAGCCGCTTGTCCTTGAGGTTAGCTCTGCGAGAGTCCTCAAAGGAGACGGCTGCCTTGTGAATGGTGGAGCGCCATGTGTCACGGTCCGCAGCAAGCGAAGACCACTGGCGGTGGTCGATTTGGCAGGCACTAAGTGACTTCTTGAGACCGTCTTTGTATCTCTTCTTTGGTGCCCCTCTGTCTCGGTGTCCAGTGGCGAGCTCGCCGAACAGTGATCTTGGGTAGGCGATGATCCTCCATCCTGGAGACGTGCCCCGCCCAGCGAAGCTGTGTCCGCAGCAGCAAAGCCTCGATGCTCAAAGTTTCCGCCTGTTCAAGGACCTCGACGTTGGTGACATAGTCACTCCAGTGAATGCTGAGGATGGTACGCAGGCAGCGCTGGTGAAAGCGTTCGAGGAGTCGTAGTTGGCTGCGGTAGAGGGCCCAGGACTCGGAACCGTACAGCAGGGTGGTGAGGACGACAGCTCTGTACACGCTGATCTTGGTGCCTTTACGGCAGAGAGTCAATGCAGCTATCAGCAACAACTGCCGGGCCAGTATTCTATGTGGCAGCAACCACCACTGCCACCATACAGTGCCGCGTTTCCACAGTATCGCGAGGCGGGTCCATGTAGACACTTCAGCATGACCCAAACACTGTAACCTTTCAGCGTCCCCCCGCTCACATACATGCCATACGCACAGCAGGAATTGTGGGCACAGTACAGCCACCCCGTGCGTGTGTATTAGACTCATTTCCAGAACGTTCAGTTACTCTTCCTTAATAACTTTTTGCTTTTCTTTCCAAGCTATCATTGAACAGCATCGAATTGATTTACTTGCTCATTTTGTGTTTGCGCAGAGACGTATTCATTTGTTTTTAACTTCAACCACTGCGCGTGGTCCAATATTAACATTGTCATCCTTTTGACTTCTGCTGACAATACTCGTGACTCTCTCTGTGCGATTTGTGACGCTTATAGCACTAGTACTTGTGCACCGTGACACCTTCTCTACTAGTGCTCTACGTATATTCACACTACGATTATATCTGTGTCTTCGCAGCGCTGACGGACTTCTTTCCCCTATCGCGCAGCGGGGTCGTTTAACTTTGACTGTTGAAGTGCGCTGAAGGGATTAGTCCCTCTTAGTGACCGTTGTGACGTATTGTCTGGCCGCAGGGTAGTAAGGTCTACATCAGTGAAGAGACTCTTTTCACTTGCCTCCCACAATCTGTGTGTTAGAGCGGACTGATATTCGTTTGCTTGTTTCACGATTTCAGTTCTTATTTGCCGTTGTATCATTTATAAGCCTTTTCATTAGTACTGTTTAGTACTGACATACATTAGCAATCATGGCGTTTGGTCGCCAGTTACATATTGGCCATTTATATGTTATCATTTAACTAACAAAGTTCTCGTTCTGTGTGTGCTCTTGAGTCAACCCAATCCATTTCACTTGTTTGGTGTAACGGAATCGCGTCTCAATCCTAACATCAGCGATGAGGCCGTTTCTATCCAGGACTTCATTGTATTGCGCCGCGATGCTGAATACCCGTGACAGACGGGTATTGCAGTATACATTCATAATTAAATTAGCGGTATTACTCGCAGGCGTGGGGACCTGGAGTCAAAAACCGTAGAATGCATTTGGGTTGAGTTATGGGCAAACAAATCCAGCCCCGTACTGGTCGGAACCCAGCATCAACATTTCAATGGTACGACGACTTTATCGTCATGATGGATAAGGTCAGACAGTTCAGCTCTGAAAGTTTGATCCTAGGCGATTTCAATATTAACATGTTTTTGAATAACCCTGCTTGGGAGTGCACCATGTCTATGTTTGGTTTAAAGTAGCTAGTTAAAACAGCAACTCGTGTTAGCCCAACTTCCTCCACCCTTATAGACCACATATATACAACTACTCAATCAAGGGTGATGGGAGTAGAAGTGCCTCAGGTAGGGATTAGCGATCACTACCCGGTGTGCTGTTGCAGGGAACTGAAGCGGATAATTCATTCCGAAAACATCAGCACACGACTATTCGATACAGATCACTTTAACAATTCAACAAGGAAACATTTCTTTGTAATTTAAATAGCGCGCCCTTTGATACAGTATACTACCATAATGACGCCAACGATGCTTTGTCTGAGTGGTACGGATTGTTCCTTGGTGTTCTCGATAAACACGCTCCATTCAGAGAGAAACGGATGAAAAAAAAACCAGCTTCCCGTCTGGTTAAGTAAGGTAATCAAGGATGCCATGCAGCTCCGAAATGACTATGAAAGAAATAAGGATTTTGCAGCTTATCGAAGGCAAAGAAACCATGTTAAACATTTAGTGAGGAAAGCTCAAAGGTCACTTTTTCGCCGTCTTATGAACGGTAAGAAAGATGTCATATCTGTTTGGCAAGCGATCAATGCTTTTACGAGGTCCAAAAATACCGCAAAATGTACACAGCTATCAGCTGATACCTTGAATCAGCATTTCCTCTCGGCTGCCAGTACGTTGCTCCATGCTCGACCGACTCCCCTCCCCGTGGCTCACTGACGACATAGCTGAGGCCAAGCGTGAGCGCCGACAAGAGGAACGCCGCTGGCGCTCATCTGACCTCACCGTTCACAGACAGATCTTCCAAACCGCCAGACCCAAAGTCTGCAGAATGATCTCCGATGCTTAGCGTAAACACCTTCAAAACAAAATCCTGGAATCCACTTCTTCCAAAAACCCTCTACGCTACTATGAACACACTTCTAGGCACTTCTAAAGACTCTCCTCTCCCCAACACATACAGCAAAGAAGAACTCCCATCCGCCTTTTCCACCTATTATTTTGACAAAATCGAAACTCTGCGCAACTCACTCGATACTCTACCTTCTCCGCCTTGCCATAACGACCACCCCTTTTCTGGCACTCCCCTCTCGTTCTTCCGCCCTATTTCTCAGGATGACGTTTTCAAGACCATAAAGTCTATGCCTTTCAAAACCAGTGAACTAGACCCTCTCCCGGCTTCTCTCTACCGTGACGGCCTTCAAAAACTTTTGCCCTTTATTACCGACATCATCAACACATCTCTAGAGAATGGCTCTGTCCCTGATATCTTAAAGTCCGCCACCGTCCGTCCTCTCCTCAAAAAACACAACCTCGACCCAAACGAACTCAAAAACTATTGCCCAGTCTCCAATCTATCTTTCCTGTCCAAGCTTTTTGAGAAGGTTGTCCTCAACCAGCTCAACCTCCACCTCGCCGACAACAATCTCCTCAGTCTCTTCCAGTCTGCCTATCGCAAACACCACAGCACTGAAACAGCCCTTCTACATATCCTGAACGATCTGCTCCTCTCCACCGACTCGGACAACATCTCCCTTCTTACGCTACTCGATCTCTCTGCCGCCTTCGACACTATAGATCACTCTATCCTCCTCCACCGCCTTCACCACTCAACTCTGCTCATTCCTGGTTTCTCTCCTACCTCTCCGACAGACAGCAGTCCGTCACCATCGACGGCGCCTTGTCTAACCCAGTCAGGCTCTCCCTGGGAGTTCCACAGGGGTCCGTCCTGGGCCCGGTCCTTTTCACACTCTACACCTCTCCTCTGTCCAACATCATCCAGTCTCATCACATACACGCTACGCTGACGACTCACAACTACTAGACAAAGACAAACTCGGCAACACTCAGTCACTACTGGCTCGCACTGCTGACTGCTACGAAGATGTGAAAAACTGGATGACAGCAAACAAACTTAAACTGAATGACGACAAAACGGAAGCCATGCTGGTAGGCCAGAAACTCTCCTAGCTCCCTCCCTCTCTCCATCTTCAACTCGACAGCAGCCCTATCCCCCTCTCTGACTCGGCCAAGAACCTCGGCGTTATCCTCGATTCCTCTCTTTCCATGACCAGCTTTGTCTCCGACACGGCCCGGGCATGCTATTACCACCTCCGTCGCATCAGTCAGACCAGAAAATAGCTCACCACCGAAGCTGCAACCAAACTTGCTGTCTCTCTGAACCTATCTCGCATCGAGTGTTGCAACTCCCTCCTTTCCGGCCTTACTCACTCCACCACTTTCACTCTCCACCGCGTCCAGAACAATGCTGCCCGCCTCGTCCTCAGAAAGAAGAAATCCGACCACATCACTCCCCTGCTCAAAGTCCTTCACTGGCTCCCCATCCCCCAACCCACCCAATACAAGATTCTGTCTCTCTGCTACAAATCCCTTAACAACTACGCTCCTTACTATCTCTCCAACTTACTTCACCCCTACACTCCTTCCCGCTCCCTCCGCTCTGCCTCCGACCCTCTCCGCCTCGACATCCCCCGCACAAAACTCAGAACTTTCGGACCTCGCTTCTTCTCCGTCTACGGTCCAACCACCTGGAACACTCTCCCACTCTCTCTCCGTCAGATACACTCTCTCTCCTCCTTCCAGTCCGCCCTCAAAACCCACCTCTTTCAACAGTTCTAGCACTATAACGCCATCACGCTCCCCACCCTAAGCCGACTGTCGTAATGTATTTGTGGTATGTGAGTCATTGTCAAAAGAGTGCGCATGCGTGCGCGAGTTGTTAGTGCGCGCTTAGAGTTATAATTATTATAAGATAAACGTGTTATAAATACCGTAATTATTATTATTATTATTATTATTATTTATTGTTATTATTATTATTACAAAATACATATTCTGGTCAGTCTTCAGCTGTGCCAGAAAATCTAAAGACGTTTTGTGCAGAACGGCTGGACCCTGATACATCATTCAGCATTCCCCTGTAAACGATATACGACGTGGGAAAATCCATCTCGTGCTTAAAGAACAAACGTACGTCTGGCCATGATGGTATTAGTAGCTCAGGTCTGAAAATGGCTCTACCGTATATTGTAGATACCTTGATATATATAATCTTTGCATAAAGCAGGGGATATTTCCAGCTTCTCTAAAAACAGCCAAAGTCATCCCACTACCTCGAACGAAAGACCTTGCCGCCCCTAACAAGTTCAGGCTTATTTCGCTACTGTCAGCATTGTCTAAACCGATAGAAAGACACATTCACACTTACTTACAACATTTTCTAGAAAAACACAAACTCATACATCCATTACAATCTGGCTTTCGGCGGAAACACTCCTGCCACACAGCATTGGTACACTTAGTTGACAGATGGCTTACTGCCATGAGTAGCAGTCAAATGACTGGAGCAGTATTTTTGGACCTTTCAAAAGCATTTGACCTCGTCAATTATAAAACTTTAGTTCAAAAACGTACTGTCTATCAACTAAGCGCAGACGACACTTGCCTTCCTTACGTCATATCTGCATGGGCGTATGCAGTTTGTTCACGCGAATGGTAAAAACTCACCTCAGGGGGTGATAGAGCACGGAGTACCACAGGGATCAATTCTTGGTCCATTATTGTTCTCTGTCTTCACAAACGACCTTCCATTACATATATCTGACTCCAGTGTAACTTGCAGTCTTTTTGTAGACGATGCAACACTGGACGTTTCGTCATCAGATGTAACATGCATGGCAAAGATTCTCCAGGACAGTTTAAATGAGGTATCTGAATGGTGTAGAAATAACACCATGATACCTAATCCCACTAAAATCAAATGCATGCTGATCACCACACGGCAAAAGCATCAGTTGAACCCCCCCTCCCCTTCAACTAACACTGTGAAGCAAAGCCAGGGAACAATGCGTGCTTTGAATTAAATTAGATGACAAGTTGTGCTGGCAAGGTCACATTACTAAACTGTGTAAAATAGTATCTAAAAATGTATTCCTCCTGTCGAAATTGAGACATTTCGCTGATGAGCCAACAAGAAAACTCTTCTACTGTGCCCATATTCAGTCACATTTGGATTCTCTCTCTCTTGGCTCGACTTCGCGAACGAAGATTTTATAGGAGTTGCCCACGACGTCTGCAGGCTTGTTCGTGGCTGCGGAGGCCAATCTGGGACAGGCAGGTTCGACCGCAGTGGCTGCAGGGGAAGGTATGGCCAGGGTTCTGAGTTGCGGCATCTCTGTTTTTTCTCCTGAGCCGCTTGTCCTTAAGGCTAGCTCTGCGAGAGTCCTCAAAGGAGACAGCTGCCTTGTAAATGGTGGAGCGCCATGTGTCACGGTCCACAGCAAGCGAAGACCACTGGTGGTGGTCGATTTGGCAGGCACTAAGTGACTTCTTGAGACAGTCTTTGTATCTCTTCTTTGGTGCCCCTCTGTCACGGTGTCCAGTAGCAAGCTCGCCGAACGGGGTGATCTTTGGTAGGCGATGATCCTCCATCCTGGAGACATGCCCCGCCCAGCGGAGCTGTGTCCGCAGCAGCAAAGCCTCGATGCTCACAGTTTCAGCCTGTTCAAGGACCTCGACGTTGGTGACATAGTCACTCCAGTGAATGCCCAGGATGGTGCGCAGGCAGCGCTGGTGGAAGCGTTCGAGGAGTCGTAGTTGGCTGCGGTAGAGGGCCCAGGACTCGGAACCATACAGCAGGGTGGTGAGGACGACAGCTCTGTACACGCTGATCTTGGTGCCTGTTTTCAGCTGTTGATTGTGCCACACCCGCTTGAAAAGTCGCCCGAAAGCGCTGTTCGCTTTTGCCAGCCTGCTGTCAAGCTCCTTGTCCAGCTTGGTGTCCGACGTGATAATGCAGCCAAGGTAAGTAAACTGGTGCACTGACTTTAGTTCAGACTCGCCAATGGTGATGTGAGGAGGGCGATACACTGTCTTGGGTGCCGGCTGATGGAGGACCTCTGTCTTTTTCAGACTGACCTCGAGTCCAAAGAGCTGGGCAGCGTCTGCGAAGCAGGACGTGATGCGCTGCAGGGCTCTCTCTGTGTGTGCAATTAGGGCAGCGTCATCAGCGAAAAGCAGCTCACGAATCAGTTGGTCTAGGGTTTTCGTGTGGGCCTGCAGTCGTCTGAGGTTGAACAGGCTGCCATCGAGACGATACCTGATGTACACTGCATCGTCATCATCGAGGTCCACTGTGGCCTGCTTCAACATCATGCTAAAAAAGATGGTGAAGAGGGTCGGTGCCAGCACGCAGCCCTGCTTTACGCCGTTGAGAATAGGGAATGGTTCTGAGAGGTCATTGTTGAGTCTGACCTGGCCTTGCTGGTCCTCGTGTAGCTGGACAATCATGCTGAGGAACTTTGGGGGACATTTGGATTATGCCTCATCTATTTGGGACTGTAGTAGCGATGCTAATTTAAAAAGTCTGAAATCGCTGCACAGAAGAGCCATTAAACTAATTGTTGACAGACCCTCGGAAGTCGTTAGTACTGACAACAAGTTCAAGCTGTTAGACATTTTGCCACTTGAAAAACAGTTTATGTATAATAAGTTGGTGCTCATGCGCAAAATCACCCTCTCAGAAACACCAGCCTATCTCAATAGTTTGTTCCACCTTGCTCATACGAGGTCTAGTCGAACACCAGGGAACAATCTTGTAGTACTGATGCATCGGCTGGACATTTATAGGTCGTCATTGTCCTATTCTGGTGCAAAGTTATGTAACTCCATTCCTGCGGATGTTAGAGCCGCGCCATCGCTTAAAACTTACAAGACTAAGCTGCTGAAACATCTAGGCAAAACTTTATTTATATTTTTATTCTTATTCTTACATGTAGCATTTCATGCCTTGTGCGGCATTTCACGGATAGTCTGCATTCTCTTGTAACATTTATGAACGCGTGTAATATACCGCTGGTATTTCAGCAAACCGCATTATGTAATATCCATGACTCCATGGGCTCGGCTGGCCAGACGGGATGCCGCCGATAGACACAGTTAAGCCATAAACGCTCGCGCCGCGTGGCAGTGCTATAGTTTCTTCGTGTCAACCCCCGCGCGCGATCTTTGCGGGGTCACTATAAGATTACTTTTACTGCTCACATAGCAGCTACCCTCGCATCAGTACGTGCTTGCGCGTACAGTTTAGGTGCTGGAAATCTGCCCTTTTTCACTATACTTGTGCTGTAGGTGCTGAAAGTCTGCCCTTTTTCAGTATACTTGTGCTTAAAAGATTGACCATTTGAAAACAAAAATGACAAAAAAGCCAAAACAAAAACAAACAAAAAAACAAACAAACAACAACAACAACAACAACAAACATATGTTAAAGCAGTGTAGAACTGAACAGGTTGTTTAATTGTCTTTCCTTTTTTTCTCTCACAAAGTCCACTCCAAATACTTCTTCTTCTGCTGGTTGCGTCTGCACACCTTTAGTTCTTTGCAGCCTTGAGATGGGGTCATTCAGATTTGTCAAATTCTTGATCTGATCTCCTCCTCCAGCAGGTCTATCTTTATCTTCTAGCTTGCTATTTCAGAATTTGCACTCTGCAGTGATGGCCAGGTAGTCTAATGGTGAAATCCCTAAAAGAGAAATAAAAAAAAAAATATAAACAGAATATGTATATGATTAACTTCAGTGCCAGGGAATAAACAGGGTCGCTGACATGTGTGTCACAACGAGGTCCCCAGTTGGTCTCCTACAAGAACAGGATCACTTTTGCTTGACCAGTTACTGCCCAAATCCTGAGAAAAGTGAGGAAAGAACAGAGAACTGACCAGTTCTAATCACTGGGTAGAGGAGGGAAAAAAGAAAAAGAAACTAGCAACATAAAACTTTCACACAGATCTAAATAGAAAAGCAAACGATTCTGATAAAAGTCTTGACAGAATCTTTTCACACACTTTTTTTCTCAGCTGCAGCCACATTTTTTGTACACGACATGAGGACACTGCCAAGAGTAAATATTTATAAGTACTTCCTGACAGACACCTGCACAAGCGCAGCATTGTGGTTAATCCACAGTTTCTATTTCTAGGACCAACGCAAAATGTGCGACAGTGGCCAGACAGGCATAATCAAAGTCAAATACCCGTCCGCATCCAGAAATTCCACCATACTCGAGGCATGTCAGTTACCAGGATTGTGTGTGAAATTAGCTGACAACACCAGCGTGGGACTGAAGAAATCATATTCCTACCACATGCAGGTGCAAGGGCAGCTAAATATCACATGTTATTATTTTTACCCAAAGGGATGTAAATGTATCGCAAATCACACCAGACATTCCATTCATGGCATCACTGTTTCACACACTGTCAGCTTTCTACAAAGAACAATGAAAGCCTGACTTGGAAAGTGAAATATCATCACAGAGTGTAAGTGAAATGTTAGGTATGCACCTCTGCTTTTATTGTCAGCATATATAAACAAAGATATACTTGCATCATTGTTCTGCTGCCCACACTTGTCAGCTACAGTGTCAGGTGTATGTTGCAGGACTTGATCTTCCTGTGAAGATTTTACAAAATCTGTACAGCCCCTAGAGAAATAGAAACGGGGGCTACTGGGGCTCCCATTTAATTATTGCCGAGCGGACACCATAAAACTATTATATTTTAATTACAAAACACCATCAGCCTAACATAACCTCACATTACTCACACCCAAATGATATTTTTAGAAATACTGGGGCTCCTGAGAATCCCATCCAATTATCGCCCAGCGAATACTCTGAAACTATTATCTCTTGGCTTGACTTCGCGAACGAAGATTCTATAGGGCTTGCCCACGTCGTCTGCAGGCATTTTCGCGGCTGTGGAGGCCAATCCGGGACAGGCAGGTTCGACCGCAGTGGCTGCAGGGGAAGGTCTGGTCAGGGTTCTGAGTTACGACAACTCTGTTTTTTCTTCTGAGCCGCTTGTCCTTAAGGTTAGCTCTGCGAGAGTCCTCAAAGGAGACGGCTGCCTTGTGAATGGTGGAGCGCCATGTGTCACGGTCCGCAGCAAGCGAAGACCACTGGAGGTGGTCGATTTGGCAGGCACTAAGTGACTTCTTGAGACCGTCTTTGTATCTCTTCTTTGGTGCCCCTCTGTCTCGGTGTCCAGTGGCGAGCTCGCCGAACAGGGAGACGTGCCCCGCCCAGCGAAGCTGTGTCCGCAGCAGCAAAGCCTCGATGCTCACAGTTTCCGCCTGTTCAAGGACCTCGACGTTGGTGACATAGTCACTCCAGTAAATGCTGAGGATGGTACGCAGGCAGCGCTGGTGAAAGCGTTCGAGGAGTCGTAGTTGGCTGCGGTAGAGGGCCCAGGACTCGGAACCGTACAGCAGGGTGGTGAGGACGACAGCTCTGTACACGCTGATCTTGGTGCCTTTCTTCAGCTGTTGATTGTGCCACACCCGCTTGAATAGTCGCCCGAAAGCACTGTTCGCTTTTGCCAACCTGTTGTCCAGCTCCCTGTCCAGCTTGGCGTCTGACGTGATGATGCAGCCAAGGTAGGTAAACTGGTGTGCAGACTTCAGTTCGGACTCGCCGATGGTGATGTGGGGAGGGCGATGCTCTTCCTTGGGTGCCGGCTGATGAAGGACCTCTGTCTTTTTCAGACTGACCTCAAGTCCAAAGTGCTGGGCGGCATCTGCGAAGCAGGACGTAATGCGCTGCAAGGCTCTCTCTCTGTGTGCAACGAGGGCAGCGTCATCAGCAAAGAGCAGCTCACGAATCAGTTGATCTAGGGTTTTCGTGTGGGCCTGCAGTCGTCTGAGGTTGAACAGGCTGCCATCGAGACGATACCTGATGTACACTGCGTCGTCATCGTCGAGGTCCACTGTGGCCTGCTTCAACATCATGCTGAAGAAGATGGTGAAGAGGGTCGGTGCCAGCACGCAGCCTTGCTTCACGCCGTTGCGAATGGGGAATGATTCTGAGAGGTCACTGTTTAGTCTGACCTGGCCTTGCTAGTCCTCGTGGAGCTGGACGATCATGTTGAGGAACTTTGGGGGACAACCTAGTCGCTCCAGGATCTGCCACATACCTTGCCTGCTCACAGTGTCAAACGCTTTTGTTAGGTCGACAAACGTTAAGTACAGCCCTTTGTTCTGCTCGCGGCACTTCTCCTGAAGCTGTCTCAGCACAAAGACCATGTCGGTGGTACTCCTGTTGGCTCTGAAGCCACACTGGCCCTCTGGTAGGTGGTCTTCAGCGATGGCAGGTACCAGCCGATTCAGGAGCAACCTTGCGAGATTTTCCCGGCAATGGACAGCAGTGTAATTCCACGATAATTAGAGCAGGCAGACTTCTCTCCTTTGTTCTTGTACAGGGTGATGATGACTGCATCACGGAGATCCTTTGGTAGTGTTCCTTTTTCCCAGCAGCAGAGAAAGAGGTCGTGGAGCTTGTTGTGCAGTGCTGGGCCTCCACGTTTCCAGATCTCTGGCGGGATTCCGTCAATGCCTGCTGCTTTGCCACTCTTGAGCTGGTGGATGGCTGTGAGGGTCTCTTCGGCGGTGGGCGGTTCGTCCAATTCAACCTTTAGTGGAAGGTGTGGGATTTGGAGGATGACTGTTTCTTGAACAGTGCGCTCAGCGCCGAAGAGGTCCTGAAAGTATTCCGACCAGCGGTTCAAGATGGAGGTATTATCTGTGAGGAGTGCCTGTCCATCAGCGCTACGCAGGGGACTTTGTACCAGGTGCCTAGGGCCATACACTGCTTTTAGTGCTTCGTAGAAGCCCCTGTAGTCACCGTTGTCAGCGCAGAGCTGGGTCCTCTGTGCGAGTCTGGACCACCACTCGTTCTGGAGCTCTCCAAGCTTGAGCTGGAGACTGCTGCAGATGAGGCGGAAGGCAGACTTCTTCACAGGGCAGGAAGGCTGGGCTAGGTGGGCCTGGTGGGCGGCTCTTTTTTTATGCTAGAAGTCCCTGGATCTCTACGTCGTGTATGTCAAACCAGTCTTTGTTCCTCTTTCTAGCAAAGCCCAAGACTTCCACAGAGGATTTTACAATAGCAGTTTTCAGTTGTTCCCAGAGTGTTTCAGGGGAGGAGTCTGCTGGATCAACTGTGTCTTTGAGCATGCGCTGTAAATCGGCCTGAAGGGCAGCTTTCTTGTCGTCACGCTGAAGGCTGGCAACATTAAGCTTTTTCTTGGGGGGGGGGGGGGGGGGGGCCTTTCTTGGGTTTCAGCTTGAGACGGAGCCTGAGTTTGCAGCGAACAAGGCGGTGGTCAGTGTGGCACTCTGCGCTGGGCATCACTCTGGTGAGGAGGACGTCACTGCGGTCCCTCTGACGCACTAGGACATAGTCGATAAGGTGCCAGTGCTTGGAGCGAGGATGCATCCAGGTGGTCTTTCGACAGTCCTTTTGCTGGAAAGTAGTGTTGGTGATGACAAGTTGCTGCTCTGCACAGAGCTCCAACAGTAGGCGACCATTGTCATTGCAGTTCCCAACGCCATGCTTGCCGAGGACTCCTTTCCAGGCTTCAGAGTCTTGGCCCACTTTGGCGTTGAAGTCGCCAAGGATGATGACTTTGTCGTCTGCAGGGGTGCTCTGCAGGAGGCTGCGCAGGTCAGAGTAGAACTTGTCTTTTTCTGCAGGCTCTGCCAGGAGGGTTGGGGAGTACACACTGAGAAGAGTGACGTATTGCTGGTGTCTCAATGGGAGGCGCATGGACATGATGCGGTCGGAGTGACCCGTTGGTAGGTTTTCCAACTTAGTCGCAATGGGGGTCTTCACCATGAAGCCCACGCCTGAGAGCCGTCTTTCTGATGCAGGCCTGCCTGACCAGCGCCAAGTTCTTGGAGGCTGCCTTCCTCCGGAAGGCATACTTCGCTGAGCGCGGCGATGTCGATGTTTAACCTCCGCAATTCATGGGCAATGAGGGCGGAGCGACGTTCAGGGCGTCCGCTGTCTGCTGTGTCGAGCATGGTTCGGATGTTCCAGCATGCTACGTTGAGTCCGGTCGTGGTCGTCATGAGAGTGGATCCATTGTTTTTTTCTTGTTTTCTGACCGCATGAGAAGATGCCCGTTGACCGCGGCTAGCCAACTGGGGTTACGAGGGGATGAGCTTTGGTTAGGCCACCTTTTCTAGGCCCCTCTCCGTGTGGAGCAAGCAGTGCTGTCCCTAGAGAAGGCTGCTTGGTCGTTCAGGGTGTGCCGAGTGACGTTGTCATCCCCAGGTCAACAGCAGGCGACCAATATCCTGAACCGCCTGCATGCAGGTTTGAGACTGCGCTTCCAGTGACATCTTTCACCTGCCGTTTTGCCCCTTGTCCATGGCTACAGGACTTGGAAAGTTCAGTGTCATAGTCCGTGGGCGTTTCCTAAAGCCTGCGCGGTGGAGCTTTTTGGTGGAGTGCAGTGTGCGCCGTACTGGCCCCACCCTTTAAACCCTTGGTTCGTTTGCCATGGCCTAGCAAGCTGGGACGGTGGCATCGAGGTCCTCGGGTCGTAGGTTTTATATCAGACTGTCCTTGTCTTAGTCTATGGCTCAAAAGCCTTCCCCGGAGACACGGGGGCTTTGATGTCAGGGGTTTCCTCCCTTAGCCTTTCCGCAGCCAAGCGGCCAGGCCTGCAATGCAGCAGGGGACTCGTGGGGACCGGGGTCGTCTATGTCCCGTGCAGATGTGAACATCTGCCCACTGCCCAGACGGTGACACTTACCAGAGGAGAAAAATCCAACGCCGGAACCCGGTATCGAACCTCGCACCTTTGGCATTGGAGGCAGACGCCTTAACCACTGCGCCACTTCCCCGCCAAATGAAACTATTATATGTTAATAACAAACGCACCGAAACCATAGAGACACTCTTTTTACAGCACACCAGGTTGGTAGCTTTTTTGTTTAAGCTTGTCATAGGTGGTAAGACCCAGACGTGAAAGAATTTGACCTCGTCTGCACTCAATGCCAAAATAAAATATACGCCGCTATACACGTCTATTTACGCAAACAATTAGAGTTGTAAGCGTTATGCACCGCTATGCAACTCTATTCACACAAAGATCACAGGTTGTCAGTGCTATGCATGACTGCATTTCAGTAAGGGCAAATTGATCGCGGTGAACACGACACATGCTAAAATGTTTTTAACAGTAACTTGAAGTAAAGGTCAACATGTGACGTATTTAGAAATTAGTAGACAAGCCTCCTTAGTCTACCTCCGAGTGAGAGACCTGATTTAAAGCCAGTATATCTATGTTATTACCCGCCCTGGTTTAAGCCAGTGTTTTAAGTCAACAAAACAAGCGAGGTAAAAGAGGTAGGTCTGTGTGGGGTTTTTGGAAAAAAACTATTCCCGAGAAAGTAGCTCATTTTTAATATATAGGGCACACGATAACACACTTACAAAAAGTCTGGATAGGATACTAACTTTTTTCCAGTAAACAATATGGTGGTGCAAATCAGATGCCTGTGTTCAAAAGCCTTGACAGAAACAGATACTGACTGAGTTTTCATCCTGTTGGGAGCAAAAGGGGGGGGGGGGGGGGAGAGAGAATCAGGCAAGACAAGCTTTTGTGTAGTCATTATATAACACCGGCTGCAGTGTGGGCGAGTTCAATATATTGCACTCCTTTCATGACCAGAAAGGTATGCTTAGTTTTTCGTATACGCAGTATAAAATTATATTGTGTTTTAAAATGAACTTGATGACACTTGACCCACACTGTGGCTTGTTTTGAGGTGAAAACTAAATTTGTTCTTAACCTCTTACAAACAAGATACATCCATCATTTTGAAAACATTGTGATATTTTGTCCTACTATCAAACACAACAAAGCTTATCACAACCGTTTATTCATTTGGTCTGATCACATCTATTTAGTCGACCCTGAGAAAAAACTGAATGACTATCTACAATCTTTTTATAAGCAATTTGAAGGACAACCAACTTTGTTTATTGTTGATGATTGCTCAGCAGAGAAAGATATTGAAAAAAAGAGAAACACATTGGCAGAACTGAACTTTAGTGGCAAACACGCAAATATCAGTGTCTGGATTCTCACTCAAAAATAGAATGCTGTACTCAAAGATTTCCAAGAGCAACTAAAGTTTATCTGTTTGTTTTACTGTAAGGATCGTGACAGCTTCGAAGACTGTCTCAGAGAGAACGATGTCATACCAAACAAGCTTGAAAGAGACGGCGTAAAAAAACAAAATGAAATCGACTAAGCATCTAAAGCTTATTTTAAAGACAGATCAGCCTACAGGGTATGGATTAGTGAATTAATTTATACTTTTGTTTTGGTCATAAAAATGATGGACGGACAAACCATTGATATCACAGGCTGCGTCAAAGATGTTGAGCGCTTTTATGACTTAAAAACACATGTTAAACAGCTGTTTGAGCCCAGCATAAAACTCTCAGTGATATATATGGCATATAATTTGACTTTGGGATATTATGATGGACCACCATGCTATGAGAACAAGACTGTTGATCTTAAGACACATACCTTTAGAGTTAATGATGTTAACTGTAATTGGTTTGCGGCACTGTGCGAACACATATTTCGTCAACTAAGTAAACTACATAATTATATTGAATTTGTTACTGTTAATAAGGTGATATTACACATACAGCATGAGCAGCGCCAGAGGCATCAGCCATGCTGGTGGTAATATTTCTCTATTTATTGTTTTGTCTGACAAATAAAAAATGATGGACAACGTGATCGATGTAACAGACTGCTTCAGATATATCCAGCACTTTGATCAGTTAATAACAGATTTCAAACAACCAGACATAATGCCAATATCAACACCAGCGATGATATACGTGCCATATCAAATGACTTTAGAAATATTTGAGGAGCTACCATTTGTAGAGTACATGCCTGTTGATCTTAAGACACATACCTTTGATATTGATATAAGCATCAGGGCTGGTTTGAGACAGTATGTAAACAAATATTTACACAACTCTGCAAACTGAATCTGTTTATTGTAGGTGTTACAGTCAATAAAGTGGTATTACACAAGGTGTAATTTTTTTCTATTTATTATTTTGTCGGTCAACTAAAAATGATGGACAATGCTCAAAGCGTTCCAAGCTCTTCAAGCTTACAAAACGTGTTGCACACAACAAACTTGCCTATATCTAACACTTACAATGATTATGAATCAATAGAAAACTCTTTTTCTGTAATACAAACTAATCTTCTTGCTGGTAGTGTAAATATTCAGGTTGTTGGCGAAATAGAATTCCGCAGGGTAAACGGTGATGTGATAAAATCATTTATCTCAACCAAACAACACACTGTTAATTCAAAAGGAAAACTGGGAATGGAGAAAGTGTTTAGAGACAAAATGTTGCCTGACTTTCTCAAAGCAATTGACAGAGCAAAAATGAAGGGATCTGGTTGGCATGAAGGTCATGTACATGAATTGCAACTGAGACAGTCCAGGTATCATCCTATATTAGGCAAATCATGGTTGCCACTGCCAACTGAGGTTGCAAACAAAAAGGCTGTCATCAATATTCAAAACAAAGATAATCTCTGTTTCATGTGGTGTGTGCTCGCTAGACTACACTTTGTAAAAACAAACCCTGAGCGTGTATCTAACTATACCAAATTTGAAAAGGAACTCAACTTCAGTGGTATACAATTCCCTGTTAAGTTAGAGGATATAGACTTGTTTGAAAAATTAAATCCTGGTTTATCTGTGGATGTGTATATATGGGATAATGAGTCCCCTAACACGTTAGAACCGATTAGAGCATCACCACTTGCCCCAACCTACAGACAGTCAGAAGATAAGCCTGTTGACATGTTATTAATAAGCTCCGGCTCTGGCTCCGGCAATAACTTTCACTACACAATTATCAGAAATATGTCATGACTAATTCATGGGCATACAACAAAACATAAATGTAAACAGGATTTTTTAAAGAAATGTTTACAAAGGTTTTCCTCTATTGAAGTAGCACATAAACACGTCCAACACTGTAGGTCGGCTGATGACATCCAAACAATACTCAAGTATCCAGATCCTGGTAGCAAGGTATATTTCAAAAACTATGAGAAACAGCAAAAGCTGCCATTTGTTGTGTTTGCTGATTTTGAATCCCTGGTTGTACCATATGAGGGTTCTGTTTCAGAATCATTACCAAAGACAGAAAAATCAAGTGACCAATTGGTGTGTTCTTTGGAATACATTCTTGTTAGGTCAGACGGCCAGCATACAAAATCTGTTATCTACAGAGGCAAAAATGCAGCAGCTGAGTTTTTAACAGAAATGAGGCAACTGTACAGTTACATAGTACAGTATCTGGAAAACTGCCAGATGCCTTTGATGATGACAGAAGAAGACAAACTGAATTTTAATACAGTAGCGATGTGTTGGATTTGTGAACAACCTCTAGGAGGTGATAAAGTTCGTGACCATGACCACATAACTGGTGTTACAGAGGTGCTGCACATGGTGCATGTAACTTGAAACTAAAAATAGATCCCACGATATACAAACTACCAATCTTTTTCCACAATCTCAAAGGGTATGATTCACACATTATCATGCAGGCTGTGGATGAGTCTTACAAAAAAATTAGTTGTATTGCCCACACAAGTGAAAAGTACTTGATGTTTAGTTTAGACAAATTAGCATCATATGACTCCATGCAACATTTGTCTTATGGACTTGCTAGTCTGGCAGAAGTTAGTTAGTTAGTTATTTGGGTTTAATGCCGAGCAGGCGACTAAGGCCATCTCATGGTGGGATGGGTAAAAATTGGTCAGCCAGACTAAAAGCAAGGTCTTAAGACAAGATGTAAATATAGCTTAAAAATGGCAGCTAAAATGTCGCACAAGTCTTTAAAAGAAGCGTATACAGACTCTCTGAAAAAGGGCAAATAAAAAATATTTACATAGGCTATGAATGCTCAGATCTTATTAAAAATATTGCATTCTCTCAAGAAATTGAAGATTTTGTCCAGGGGAACATCCCGGAACAAAACCTTCAAGGAGTCCTCTGTGAAGTGTTTATATCTCGTGTCAATTAGATCAGCACAATACAGCAAAAAGTGTCGAACAGAAAACTGCTCATCACAGGCAAAACACCATGGACGCTCATCCTGTTTAAGTAAGTAAGAGTGCGTAACATACGTGTGCCCGATGTGGAGCTGAGCAAGGACAGTCTCCTCACGGCTGGCCTAACTGAGTTTCCAATAACAAGTAAATACTTTGGGCTGGAGTTGATCAAAAAAGGAGTCTATACCTTCAAGTACATTGAACATTGAGTTGTGTTTGAGGAAAGGAGACTACCTCCAAAAGAGGCATTTTATTCTACACTAAATGGAAAAGGTATTTCCAAAACTGAATACCAACATGCTCTTGATGCTTGGGATAAACTAGGGTGTCAAACGATTAGCGACTACCATGATCAGTACTTGAAAGCTGACGTTTGCTTGCTAGCAGACATATTTGAAAGTTATCCTGAAAAGGGTCTACACTACAGTCTTGACCCAGCTAGCTACGTAACTAGTCCTGGCATAACATGGGATGCATTTTTAAAATCTAGTAAGATATCTATAGACCTGTTTTCTAATCGTACGATGGATGAAATGGTGGAACACGGATTGAGAGGAGGCATTAGTATAGCTGCAAACAACTATGCCAAAGCCATCAACAAATATTTTGATGGCTATAGTGATCTTGACTTTGACCCCTCAAGGTCAAAGTCATTCATTACATACTTGGATGCTAATAAATTGTATGGATGGACGATGTGTGAGTTATTGCCCTTGAAAAACTTTTGTCTGCATGATTTGTCACAGTGTGATATAACATACTTAACAAACTGTATTATGACTCATGATCGGAATGATGCAACAGGTTGGATCTTTGAAGTTGACCTGGAATACCCACACCATCTACATGATTACCATAATGATTATCCATTGGCTGTTAAGAAAATGTCTTTGACGGGGGAAAAAAAAGACAATAAACTTGTGCCAAATTTGAACGATAAATTCAATTATGTTTGTCACTATCGCCTACTGCAGTTTTACATCAGGCATGGGTTAGTACTAAAGAAAGTTCACAGAGGCATTGAATTTGATCAGTGTGCTTTCATGAATGATTACATAATGAAAAACACAACCCTTCATGCAAGGGATGACAACACTGCATTTGACAAAGACTTCTTTAAGCTTATGAACAATGCCTGTTTTGGCAAGACGATGAAAAATCCTAACGCCTTTACCATAGCCGACACTTAGTTCGCTTCCAGCTGCCAGAGAGATAAGGCTGCCGCGAGTTCCACTCTCGCCCGCTCATTCTATTTATATCGCACTACTGAGCGGTACACGGCGTGACCGGCTCTCTGCCGCTATAACAACTACCTACACATTTGTATTCATAACACATCTCTGCCTAAAGTGACTGTTGTGGAAGCAACATCGTTCAAATGTTGAAATTCTCACCTACACACTGATACCAAACATGACAACATTACGACTTGCACTTGTGTAGCAGGTCATGGTGAAAATAAAGAGAACGGGAATTTGTTGATGTACGAAAACGAGAATTTATTGTGAAATTGACAAAGTTCCCACAGCCATAACACAAATACGCTACTTTTCCCAGTGAAACACACTTGCATGCATAAGGGTTAGCATGCCTACAGTACGTATCACTTAATGGATTTTGGGTTCATGGTGGGGGACGGAAGCAGGAGGGTAATTAATGAGGTCACTGACAGGTGTCGACAGACAAGTTCCAGACATCCGACTTGGTGTACACTCCCCGCATTGGGGAAAGAGAGGGCTTAGTTACACGGATACTATTGAGGAGATAGCCACGTTTCTTTCTTGGGAAATAGTGTAACACTAACAGTCAACCTTGTAAATGTACTTTTGATTTAACTTTTGATCATGATGGAGTCTGATGAAACGCGTACAGTCTGTGTACACACAGGTGTGTTCCATGCAATGAGAGTTAATGCATTGTGCAGAATATGTGGCGAGAGATCACAAAAGAGATACACGGATAAAAAGTCATTTCTTTGTATCAATTATGAACACTTAATCCACAAGTGTTATGGAATTAATATCCAGGAAGACAAAGACATGATGCACTCCAAAACAATGTGTAGGACTAGGAGTTGCTATTGTCGGATGAAACGGATAGACTCGACTGAAACATGTGTGTCCGAGGAGACAACGCGAAATGCGGCGTCTGATATTGCCTCATCACAACACATTTGGACCATGTTCGATCCAAATACGAGTGTTGAAGAATGTGTCGCGTGTGTTCACTTCATGCAGCTAGGTAAAGGAGGACGACCAGCGAAGCAGGGTTCCCGGCATGGAAAGAAACGATCGTTTCGATCCGCGGAATGTGACACTCATAACACTGACACTGATAACAGCACTAATGAAGGTGATAGTGGTATACAAGTTTTTATTCCGCCGACGTCTACTCCCCGTAAAACGGTTCTTATGTCTAGTGTGTCAGAAAATGTGTTAAACCTCAAGGTATGTTTAAAAACACTGTTGAATATTGTGACCTGTTATGGACTGATCGTATTTCGGGATGGCAATAGCAGTCTGTGGAGTACCGAGACGGCTGCGGGCGAGAAATGCCAGAACACGCGACCTGTCAGTGACCTCATTAACCACCCTCCTGCTTCCGTCCCCCACTATGAATCCAAAATCTGGTAAGTGATACTTACTGTAGGCATGCTGACCCTTATGCACGCAAGTGTGTTTCGTTGGGAAAAGTAGCGTCTTTGTGTTATGGCTGTGGGAACTTTGTCAATTTCACAACAAACACCGACATCAACAAATTCCCGTTCCCTTTATTTTTACCATAACCTACTACACAAGTGTAAGTCGTAATGTTGTCATGTTTGGTATCAGTGTGTAGGTGAGAATTTCAACTTTTGAACGATGTTGCTTCCACAACAGTCACTTCAGGCAGATTTGTGTTATGAATACAAACCAGTAGGTAGTTGTTATAGCGGCAGAGCGCCGGTCACGCCGTGTACCGCACAACACGCGACCTGTCAGTGACCTCATTAACCACCCTCCTGCTTTCGTCCCCCACCATGAATCCAAAATCCGCTAAGTGATACTTACTGTAGGCATGCTGACCCTTATGCATGCAAGTGTGTTTCGTTGGGAAAAGTAGCGTCTTCGTGTTATGGCTGTGGGAACTTTGTCAATTTCACAACAAACACCAACATCAACAAATTCCCTTTCCCTTTATTTTCACCATAACCTGCTACACAAGTGTAAGTCGTAATGTTGTCATGTTTGGTATCAGTGTGTAGGTGAGAATTTCAACTTTTGAACGATGTTGCTTCCACAACAGTCACTTCAGGCAGATTTGTGTTATGAATACAAACCAGTAGGTAGTTGTTATAGCGGCAGAGCGCCGGTCACGCCGTGTACCGCACAACACGCGACCTGTCAGTGACCTCATTAACCACCCTCCTGCTTTCGTCCCCCACCATGAATCCAAAATCCGCTAAGTGATACTTACTGTAGGCATGCTGACCCTTATGCATGCAAGTGTGTTTCGTTGGCAAAAGTAGCGTCTTCGTGTTATGGCTGTGGGAACTTTGTCAATTTCACAACAAACACCGACATCGTACATCACCAAATTCCCGTTCTCTTTATTTTCACCATAACCTGCTACACAAGTGCAAGTCATAATGTTGTCATATTTGGTATCAGTGTGTAGGTGAGAATTTCAACTTTTGAACGATGTTGCTTCCACAACAGTCACTGTAGGCAGAGATGTGTTATGAATACAAATGTGTAGGTAGTTGTTATAGCGGCAGAGCGCCGGTCACGCCGTGTACCCCACAGTAGCAAGCGATATAAATAGAATGAGCGGGCGAGAGTGGAATGTGACCTCGCGGCGCCTTATCTCGCTGGCAGCTGGAAGCGAACTAAGTGCTAGGCGCCAGCACTGGCTGGTAAAGCCGTCATCACCACAAAGATGTGAGACCGGTCACAAATGAATCAGTTGCAATTAAGCTTACAGGCAAGCAACAGTACACAGGTTATAAGGAGTTTCATCCGTCATTGTATGCAGTGACACTCAAAAAAAAAAAAAAAAAATTGTTAAACTGGTCAAGCCAGTATTCATTGGTATGGCAATACTTGAGTTATCAAAATTATTAATGCTTGAATTCTACTATGATTACTTTAAACCAAAGTATCCTGAGTGTCGACTGTTATACACTGACACAGACTCTATGATCATAGATGTGCCAACTGAAGACTTTTATGAAAATATGAAAACAGAGTTGCATATGTATGACACGTCTGATTATCCAAAAGATCACCAGCTGTATAGCACACAAAACAAAAAAAGTGCCTGGAAAGTTTAAAGACGAAATAAATAGAGCGATTTTAGTTGAGTACATTGGACTGAGATCAAAAATGTATTCCATACTGCACCAGAAATGCAGTCAGGCCAAAGTCAAAGGTATCAACAAAAAAAAACAACAAAAAAAAAAAAACTTATAAAAAAAGACATCCGACATGAGCACTACAAGCAAGTTTTAGATGGAGAACTAATGCCTGATTATCCAAACAAGTCAATGAGATCAAATAGACAACATCTTGAACTGATCAAAACACATAAAAAATCACTTGCAGTAGGGGACACAAAATGTGTATTTCACACTAAGGAAATGGCTTATGCGCCTGGGCATTATAAGCTTAAGTTATCTGAAGAAATAGTTGATGAACTAATCGATGAATTGTCTGTTATATTCAGCCAATCTTTTTCCAGCCTCAACCCTACCTGGGCTTTTAGCCTTAGTCACCGTTTGAACCTGCATCAAGACAGGGCTCGGATGTGGAGTCGTCTGGGCGTTGTCCATTTTCTTCTGCTCTAAAATTAATTTTAGAAAAATCGATATGACTCCCTGTAACAAGCAAGGTTACCACAGGTGCAAGGTAATTCCCAAACTTGTAAAATATGCATGCTAATTTACCGATTGAACTTGAAACAATAGAGTTGCTTTCGAGATCATGTGATAGACTGTCAGTACCAACAGGTAGAAAGTGACTAACAGCTTTTGTGTATAGGCAGACAAGAGATCGACTCAAATCATGGGTCATTAGTGAACTAATGTGATTTTCATATTTAGCATGTAGTTTAATTACCTCATCAGCGACAAGTGATTCAATATCTTCTTTCGTGTATTATTTTTCAAGATAAGCTTTTGATTTGCCAGAAACAACTACGGAGAGAAGGTGCTGTTTTTTAGAGTCTAAGTTGTTGTTCTCAACAGAACAGATATCACTTAAAGGAAGTAATTCATCTTGGTTTATTTTATAATGAAAAATAAAAAATAAAAATGGCACAGCCTTGCTTCATGTGAATAAATGAAAGAGGTAAACTTATGATGTTACTGTTTATATAACTTTCTAGAATAACACGATTTTACTTGTCAGCTAACTTCAAAGTTACCTACAACTTTAAAGTAACTTGGAAGTTAGTTGCCATAAGTTGTTTAAAGTGACTTAAAACAAGTTCTTATAAGTGGGTTAACGTGCCACGGATTCAGACATGAATCATTCTCTTAATCCCTTGGCTGCCGGAATAATGTATTGATAACACCACCCAATACAGGAAGCTTGGCTGGCAGTCAAGGGGTTAACACTCCGTAGAGAGGGAGGATTAAGGTCTCTCCTCGGGAGGGAAGACGATATCCCGAGCTCTCTTTAGGAGCCTGATTATATGCGTTTTTTTCTTTTTGCGGAGAGAGTATGCATAATACATTTTGCCTAATATATGTGAATGGCAATTCATATGAATGTTTATGGTGTGTGCGTGTGTGTGTGCGTGCGTGTGTGTGTGTGTGTGTGTGTGTGTGTGTGTGTGTGTGTGTGTGTGTGTGTGTGTGTGTGTGTGTGTGTGTGTGTGTGTGTGTGTGTGTGTGTGTGTGTGTGTGTGTGAGTGTGTGTGTGTGAGTGTGTTTGTGAGTGGTGTGTGTGTGAAGAGTGAATAAGCATGCGCGAATAGTAATGCAGACTGTCTGTACTCAAGCATTTGGTGACAAACATTTGCACTCTTAAAATTTAAAAAAAAGGGACAAGTACGGTTCCTATTCAAGCCTCCTAACTCTACTCATCAGTGCGGAAAAGACAGGCTTCGAGGCATGGTGTTCACGCAAAATGGAAAGTGTGTATGAAATGACAAGCTATATTCTGTGGTCCCGGTAGGTGCAGACTGAATGAGCGGTTGACAGGCACTGGATGATCGTTGCGCCATCGGAGGTGGTGTCGGCTCTCGACCAACTGTGCCGTGGATAGTTGATTTTTTTTATCCACTGTTGTTCAGATGGTCGGCCGATTCTGGGCTCAATTGCGGGACGATCATCCCATGCCTGTGCTGGAATGACAAGCCTGTGTCAGTGTGTGTCCTCTGTGTTAGGGAGAAAAGCCGTGGAAAACAGGTACATGGGCTATGTTCTGCTCTTACTACTGCCACGCAGTGGTGGGGGCAGAACATGGCTTATCGGTTAGCCGGTGAAAAAACAATCTATAGTATTTCCAAGTGCATGTTTCACGAGATGTCTTGCTGGGGATGCTCAGATTTGACTCATTCGCGGCTGCCGCAGCCGGATACGTAGCTTTAGGTCGTGTGTCCGGATGCAGCTTGCTGAGAAGGAGTTACCACGGACTATACATTCCAGCCTCAGTAAAACCATGAAAGGCACACATAGGCCGTGTTTCGTTCTCACTAATGTACCGCAGAGGTGGGGACGGAACATGGCTTGTGTTGGCCAGTGTGAAAACCGACTACACTAGTGTCTCTAGATGTATGCTTCACGTGGGTACGGAACATGGCTTGTGTTGGCCAGTGTGAAAACAGACTATACTAGTGTCTCTAGATGTATGCTTCACATGGGGACGGAACATGGCTTGTGTTGGCCAGTGTGAATACAGACTATACTAGTGTCTCTAGATGTATGCTTCACATGAGGACGGAACATGGCTTGTGTTGGCCAGTGTGAATACAGACTATACTAGTGTCTCTAGATGTATGCTTCACGTGGGGACGGAACATGGCTTGTGTTGGCCAGTGTGAATACAGACTATACTAGTGTCTCTAGATGTATGCTTCACCTGGGGACGGAACATGGCTTGTGTTGGCCAGTGTGAATACAGACTATACTAGTGTCTCTAGATGTATGCTTCACGTGGGGACGGAACATGGCTTGTGTTGGCCAGTGTGAATACAGACTATACTAGTGTCTCTAGATGTATGCTTCACGTGGGGATGGAACATGGCTGTGTTGGCCAGTGTGAAAACAGACTATACTAGTGTCTCTAGATGTATGCTTCACGTGGGGACGGAACATGGCTTGTGTTGGCCAGTGTGAAAACCGACTATGCTAGTGTCTCTAGATGCATGCTTCACGTGGGGATGGAACATGGCTTGTGTCGGCCAGTGTGAAAACAGACTATACTAGTGTCTCTAGATGTATGCTTCACGTGGGGACGGAACATGGCTGTGTTGGCCAGTGTGAAAACAGACTATACTAGTGTCTCTAGATGTATGCTTCACGTGGGACGGAACATGGCTGTGTTGGCCAGTGTGAAAACCGACTATACTAGTGTCTCTAGATGTATGCTTCACGTGGGGACGGAACATGGCTGTGTTGGCCAGTGTGAAAACAGACAATACTAGTGTCTCTAGATGTATGCTTCACGTGGGGACGGAACATGGCTTGTGTTGGCCAGTGTGAAAACAGACTATACTAGTGTCTCTAGATGTACGTGGGGACGGAACATGGCTTGTGCTGGCCAGTGTGAAAACAGACTATACTAGTGTCTCTAGATGTATGTGGGGACGGAACATGGCTTGTGCTGGCCAGTGTGAAAACAGACTATACTAGTGTCTCTAGATGTATGCTTCACGTGGGGACGGAACATGGCTTGTGTTGGCCAGTGTTAACACAGACTATACTAGTGTCTCTAGATGTATGTGGGGATGGAACATGGCTTGTGCTGGCCAGTGTGAAAACAGACTATACTAGTGTCTCTAGATGTATGCTTCACGTGGGGACGGAACATGGCTTGTGTTGGCCAGTGTGAACACAGACTATACTAGTGTCTCTAGATGTATGTGGGGATGGAACATGGTTTGTGTTGGCCAGTGTGAAAACAGACTATACTAGTGTCTCTAGATGTATGCTTCATGTGGGGATGGAACATGGCTTGTGTGGGCCAGTGTGAACACAGACTATACTAGTGTCTCTAGATGTATGTGGGGACGGAACATGGCTTGTGCTGGCCAGTGTGAAAACAGACTATACTAGTGTCTCTAGATGTATGCTTCACGTGGGGAGAGATATAATATGTGGGGCTACAACCCCACCCCTCCCCCAATCAATTGATTATTCTAATTAGATCGGTAATTAGACAAACGAACGCCTGCACTTACACCCAATACCTTTATTACCTAGCCATTTTAGTTCCACTCCAGAAATCATTCAAGCAACGATTTTTGATCAGCTGCCAACCCGCGATTATTAAGGCAGATCCCCCACCCGCACCTAAATAATTAATGCTGTCATTGACTTCTTTAAACAAAATTATTATATTACGTTTTAAAATGAACCAAGACGAATTACTCCTTTTAAACGATATCTGTGCTGTAGAGAACAAAGATTTTGACTCTAAAAAACAACGCTTTCTCTCTGTTGTTGTTTCTGGAAAATCAAAAGCTTTTCTTGGTAAACAATACATGACAGAAGACATAGAATCTCTCACCGCTGACGAGCTAATCAAACTACATTCAAAATATGAAAATCACATTGCTTCGCTAATGACCCGTGATTTGAGTCGATCTCTTGTCTGCCTATACACAAAAGCTGTGAGTCACTTCCTACCTGTGGATAGTGACAGTTTATCACATGATTTAGAAAGCAACCCTATAGTTTCAAGTTCAATCGGCAAATTAGCATGCCTTATGTTTTACAAGTTTGGGAATTACCTTGCACCTGTGGTAACCTTACTTGTTACTAGTAGTCATATTGATTTTTCTAAAATAAATTTTAAATTAGAAGAAAATGGACGAGACCCAGATGACTCCACAGCCGAGTCCTGTCTTGACACAAGTTCAAACGGTGACTAAGGTTAAAAGTCCAGGTCGAATAGAGGCTGGGAAAAGATTAGCTGAATATAACAGACAAAAAAAAAAATTACAGCTTCAAGCATTAACAGAAAAGGCTCATGTAACTGACACACCATCAACAGCACCGGTGTCACTACCATCAGAACCAACACCCTCACACCCCCAAAAAAGTGAGAGACAAACAACTGAGTCTAAACCTGAAACAACAAAATATATAGTTGCTGGATTTGTTCTCGGATTTGGTTACGTAGGTTACCAATTATACAAAAAATACAAACCACAGACTCAAACAGTGTCCAAAAAATCAAGCACTCCAAAAATAAAAGAAGTAGTCTCCACATTACCAGCAACACCCAAAACCGTGGACCCATTTTACATGCAGTAAATAAATTTATTATTTTAATTTTTGTGGCATAAGAAAAAGAGTGACACAAAGAACATAATAAACCTCGTCTATCACTCTGCAGTAATAAGCGGGCTAACAATTGCTTATTCTATGCTGGGGAAAAGTCTTCTCAAAATGAAATTGGCAGACTTGAGTAGATTAGACTTCGAAGACAGTGCTAAGCTAGTAGCAGTTGTCACAGCATCGATTGCCACAAAAGACTTTCTAGTCAAGCAAGGAATTATTTCAGAAAATGTTTCTAAGTAAATAAAAAATATGGCAACAATAGCTATTATGATTGGTGGTGCAGTTGTTAATGCATTGACTTTTAGTGGATCAAACTATCTTTTTTCAAAAATGGGTAGAGAGGAATCAGCAGAAGAAATGAAGCGTCACAATGAGGCGTCTGAAAAACTGGCACAAGCTCAAGAAGATTATGAGAAGCAAAGAATAGAGAAACTTGATTTCATCAATGAAAAACTCAGGCTTGAGGGTCATGCACAGCATACATTCTCTAATGTCGATGACGCGATCAAAGAATACTTTCTTGTTACTGGCGAAGACATGTCCATCCCGCAACCAAAACTTAGTGACTACTACCAGCCAAGCCCAGAACAAAGAAATGGAGAAATAATATTTGTTCTAGTAGGAATGACATTTGTTTATTTTACAGGAGTTTTTATTGCTAGAAGAAATGATCGATGTCAGAAATAAACTATCAAAAATATATTACTCCCCTATTGGCTACTGGAAAGGAAAAACCGCAATAGAAAAATTACATGCGGCTGTGGGTGGGGATGTCACACTCGAACAAATAAAACAGTGGCTACAAAAACAAGCAATTTGGCAAATATATCTTCCTGCTCCAAGAAAAATAACAAGACCTCATTTTGTAAACACTATCCCTAATGACACCCATCAAATGGATCTTCTGTTCCTGCCGCGTGATACAATAAGAAAGAAACGATACAAGTATGCATTAACTGTTGTCGACATAGCTTCACGGTACAAGGATGCTGAACCCATAACTGACAAGAATGCTGTAACAGTGGCCACTGTGTTAACAAAGATATATAGTCGTGGTCCTTTAAATTTTCCTAGGCTTGTGCAAATCGATGACGAATCTGAATTTAAAGGCGCTGTTAATCAGTTATTTGCAAAGCATGGTGTAATGGTTAGACGAGACATTCCAGGTGTGCACAGATCACAGGCAATTGTAGAAAATTTCAATAAATAGTTATCAGAAAGACTTTTCAGCTATCAGTATTCTAAGGAACTCATGCATGACGCACGTAACACTGAGTGGGTTAAGAGATTACCATCTGTGATAAAAGCAATGAATAATGAAGGTCACCCTAAACCTGTTGATGCTATTAAATTAAAAACAATGCCATCAGGGTCAGAAATAAAAACAACACCTCCAGACACAAGCTTGTTTACAAAACAGGTGAGATATTTGTATCAACCTGGCGAGGCCGAGAATGATGTCAGACGTAGGGCAACTGATCCAATTTGGTCTACATCTGTCCACAATATAAAAAAAATAGTTCCTGGTGCTAATGCATCAATTTATTATCTGTATGAGCCTACACCAAAGAGGGCATTTGTCAGAGAAGAATTACAGATTATTCCCCCAGACACTGTTACACATTTTTAACCATTTCATCAACTAATTCATCGATTAGTTCATCAACCAGTTCATCAGCTATTTCTTCAGATAATTTAAGTGCATAATGCCCAGGTGCATAAGCCTTCTCCTTACTTTGAAACACTCGTGTTGTGTCCCCTACTGCTAGAGACTTTTTATGTGTTTGGATCATTTCAATATTGTGTCTATTTGATCTTAGTGTCTTGTTTGGATAATCAGGCATCAGTTCTCCATCTAATACTTGCTTATAATGTTCATGACGGATGTCTTTATTTTTTATGGCTGTTTTTTTTTTTTTGTTGATACCTTTGGCTTTGGACTGACTGCCTTTTTGGTGTAAAATAGAATACATTTTTGACCTCAGTCCAACGTACTCAACAATAGGCACACCATTCAGTTCATCTTTAAACTTACCAGGCACTTTTTTGTTTTGTGTGCTAAACAGCGGGTGATCCTTAGGGTAGTCAGACATGTCATACATATGTAACTCTGTTTTCATGTCTTCATAAAAGTCTTCAGTAGGCACATCAATGATCATAGAGTCAGTGTCAGTGTATAGCAGACGGCACTCAGGATACTTTGGTTTAAAGTAATCATAGTAGAATTCAAGCATCAGCAATTTTGATAACTCAAGTATTGCCATACCAATGAATACTGGCTTACCCAGTTTAACAATCTTTTTTTTTTGAGTGAAACTGCATACAATGATGAATGAAACTCTTTGTACCCTGTGTACTGTGGCTTACCTGTAAGTTTAACTGCACCCAATTCAGTTGTGACAAGTCTCACATCTTTTCTGTGATGAGGATTTTCCATAGTCTTGCCAAAACAGGCATTGTTCTTAAGCTTAAAGAAGTCTTTGTCAAATGCAGTGTTGTCGTCCCTCGCACGCAATGTTGTGTTTTTCATTATGTAATCTTTCATGAAAGCACTTTGGTCAAATTGAATACCTCTGTGAACTTTCTTTAGTACTAACCCATGTCTGATGTAAAACTGTAACAAGCGATAGTGGCAAACGTAATTGAATTTGTCATTCAGATTTGGCACAAGTTTGGTGTCTTCTTTTTTCCCCGTCATACTCATTTTCTCAACAGCCAATGGATAATCATTGTGGTAATCATGTAGGTGGTGTGGGTACTCCAGGTCTACTTCAAAGATCCAACCCTTTGCATCATTCCGGTCATGACTCATAATATTGTTTGTTAACTGTGTTATGTCATACTGTGACAAATCATACAGACAAAAGTTTTTCAAGGGCAATAACTCACACATCGCAAATCCGTAAAGGTTATTAGCGTCCAAGTACGTAATGAATGACCTTGACCTCGAGGGGTCAAAGTGATCAAGATATTTGTTGTTGGCTTTGGCATAGTTGTTTGCGGCTATACTTATACCTCCCCTCAAGCCACGTTCCACCATTTCACCCATTGTACGATCCAACAACAGGTCTATAGATATCTTGCTGGATTTCAAAAATGCATCCCATGTCATGCCAGGACTAGTTATGCAGCAAGCTGGGCCAAGACTGTAGTGTAACAAACCCTTTTCACAGTAACTTTCAAATACATCTGCTAGCAAGCAAACATCAGCTTTCAAGTACTGGTCATGGTAGTCACCAATCGTTTCACACCCCAGTTTATCCCATGCATCAAGTTCATGCTTGTAATCAGAGTCAGAAATACCTTTACCATTTAGTGTAGAATAAAATTTATCTTTTTGTGGCAGTCTTGTTTCCTCAAACACAACCCAGTCACTGATGTACTCGTACGGATACACTCCTTTCTTAATCAAGTCTGGCTCAAAATATTTACTTGTTATTGGAAACTCAGTCAGTCCTTCTGCGAGACTAGCAAGCCCTAAAGACAAATGTTGCATGGAGTCATAAAATGCTAATTTGTCCAACCTAAAAGTCAAGTATTTCTCAGTTGTCTGGGCAATGCAACTAATTTTTTTGTAAGACTCATCCACAGCCTGCATGATAATATGCGAATCATATCCTTTGAGATTGTGAAAAAAGATTGGTAACTTATATGTCTTAGGATCTGTTTTTAATAACAAGTTACAATTGTTATGTGCAGCACCTCTGTAATGTCCAGTTATGTGATCATGGTTACGAACTTTGTCACCTCCCAGAGGTTGTTCACAAATCCAACACATCTCTGCCATATCAAAATTTAGTTTATCTTCTTCCATCATCAACAAAGGTATCTGACAGTTTTCCAAATACTGTACTACCTGACTATACAGATGTCTCATTTCTGTTAAAAACAGACATGCTGCATTTTCGCCTCTGTAGATAACAGGTTCTGTATGCTGGCCGTCTGACCTAACAAGAATATATCCGAAAGAACACACCACTTGATCACTCAATTTTACGGTCTTTGGTAATGATTCTGGAACAGGACCCTCATACGGTACAACCAGTGATTCAAAATCAGCATACACTACAAATGGCAGCTTTTGCTGATTCCCATAGTTTTTAAAATAAACCTTGCTACCAGGATCTGGATACCTAAGTACTGTTTGAATGTCATCAGGTGACCTGCAATGTTTAACGTGTTTGTGTGCTACTTTAATAGAGGAAAACCTTTGTAAACACTTTTTACAAAATTCCTGTTTACACTTGTGTTTTTGTTGTATGCCCATGAATTAGACGTGACATACTCCTAATAATTGTGTAGTGAAAGTTATGACTGGAACTTATTAATAAAAGGTCAACATGCTTATCTTCTGGCTGACCGTAGGTGGGGGCAAGTGGTGATACTCTAATTGGTTCTAATTTGTTCTCAGACTCATTATCCCATACATACACATTTACAGATATACCAGGATTTAGTTTTTCAAACAAGTCTATATCATCCACCTTAACAGGAAACTCTATGCCACTGAAGTTAAGTTTATTTACAAATTTGGTGTAGTTAGATACATGTTCAGGTTTTGTTTTTACAAAGTGTAGTTTAGCAAGCACACACCACATAAAATAGAAATTATCATTCTTTTGAATATTGACTACAGCCTTTTTGTTTGCAACCTCAGTTGGCAGTGGCAACCATGATTTGCCTAAAATAGGATGATACCTAGACTGCTTTAGTTGCAGTTCATGTACACGGCCTTCATGCCAACCAGACCCCTGCATTTTTGCTCTGTCAATTGCTTCTAGAAAGTCAGGCAACAGTCTTTCTCTAAACACTTTTTTCCAATTCCTCTTTTGAATTAACTGTGTGTTGTCTTGTTGAGATATACGAAACAATCACTTCACCATCTATCCTGGTAAATTCTAGTTTTGCAACAATCTGAATCTTTACACTACCAGAAAAAAGATTATCTTGTACGACAGAAAAAGATCTTTCTATCGATTCATAGACACTGTAAGTGTTGGATATAGGCAAGTCTGTTGTGTGAAACACGTTTCTTAAGCCAGGCGAGCTTTGGGCATTGTCCGTCATTTTTATTTTTTGGTCAAAATAATAAATAGAAAAATTACACCTTGTGTAATACCACTTTATTGTCTGTAATCCCTATAATAATAAATATTTAGTTCACTCCCCAACAAATCAACCACTTCCCTGGTATGTGTCTTAAGGTCTTGTGCTCATGCTGCAGGTGTAATATCACTTTATTGACAGTAACAAATTCAATATAATCATGTTGTTTACTTAGATGGTAGAATATGTGTAAACACATACTCTCAAACCAGTCACAGTTAGCATCATAAACTATAAAATCTTGTGTCTTAAGATCAACAGTCTTGAAATTATAACGTGGTGAACTATTAGAATATCCAAAAGTTACATTAAATGCCATTTATATCTTCGTTGGTGTTGAGAGTTTTATCAAAGGTTCAAACGGATGTCTAACTTGTGTTTTTAAGTCATAAAAATGCACAACACCTCTGAAGCTCTCTGTGATATCAAATGCTCGCCCGCTTTGTCCGACCATCATTTTTTATAGACAAACCAAAAGTATAAATTAATTTACTAACCCATACCCTGTAGGCTGATCTGTCTTTAAAATAAGCTTTAGATGCTTAGTCAATTTCAGTTTATTTTTCACACAGTCTTGTTCATGTTTATTTGGTATAACATCATTCTCTCTGAGACAGTCTTCAAAGCTGTCACGATCTTTACAGTAAAACAAACAGATAAACTTTAACTGTTCTCGAAAATCTTTCAGTACAGCATTATATTTTTGAGTGAGAATCCATACACTAATGTTTGCATGTCTGCCACTGAAGGCCAGTTCTGCCAGTGTGTTTCTCTTTTTAACAATATCCTTATCTGCAGAGCAGTCATCGACTATGAACAGGGTTGGCTGTCCTTCAAATTGCTTGTAAAAATACTGCAAGTAGTCGTTCAGTTTTTTCTCAGGGTTGACTAAATAAATGTTGTTGTCTGTCCAAATGAATAAACGGTTGTGATAAGCTTTGTTGTGTTTGATCGTCGGACAAAATATCACAATGTTTTTGAAATGACAGATGTATCTTGTTTGTAAGAGGTTAACTCTTAAACGTTCGTCTCCCTTGACATCGATGGAATTCCATCCACGCTTTCACAGTGGAATTTTCCACTGCTATGAAAAATTTAGAATCGTCATATTTTTTTTATTTCACTAATTTTATTAGTTGTATAGGGTTCAAATTAATGTTTGAATGACTCCATGCTGTAAAAATAAGATTATATTAAAATAAAATAAAATAAATTCGCATCCTATCACGTGCTCGCTCTGTGCAAATTCTTCGCCATCTTGTTTGAGTTGCGATTTTCTTGTGCGCATTTCTTTCGTCGATTTCTCGCTATCATGAGTTCAGAGGAGAGTGAAAACGGAGAGGATTACTCCACTGATGTATCCTTGGATAATTCTGATGGTGCAGACGAAACCTTCAGGAGGAATGGCTTTGGAAATCGCCGTGTTCCACATGACAGGTACGGATTGCCTTGTGTCTATTTTTAGATATGTCCTTCTTGTGTTTACGAAGCAAAAGTTGCGCTAAAAAAACACCAATAATAACAATGACGTCTAAATTATGGCAGGAATAGCATATCTGTACGCCTTTTATGTGGGTTCATCTCTTTTTGCTCAAGTTTTCATTAATATTTTACTGTATTCACTGCGTATACTGAGGTAACTAGCGGGCTGTCTGCTTTGTTTACATTATGCTGCCACTGGTGAAGGTAGTGTGAGAGGGAGACTGTCATCGCTTCTGATCATGGTTACATGCATAATATGCATAATATCAACACAACAATACATGCTTTGTATTTATTGCATTCCATACTTCTGTGTTTGCAGTGCCTGGAGCTATGGGAATCTGGATCCTGGCCCTACTGACCCCATGCCCAAGTTCAGACCTAACAAGACGCCTGGCATACAGCTACCTGACTGCCGCACAAGGGACGATGTGAGGAGATACGTGACACCTGTCTGCTTCTTCAAGCTCTTCTTCACCCTGGACATCGTTACCTGCATCTGTGAGTGGACCAACGACTATGCAAGGATGCATGGGCCTGATAAGTCTACTATCTATCAAGGCTGGAAAGACGTCACCACAGATGAACTGTATGTATACTTTGCGTTGCTCATGTATACATGGCGATTGTGAAAGCTCCAAATGAAGCTGCATACTGGTCGACCACTGCTCTGTACCATGGACTATGAGCAAGGAAATTCATGAGTTATGCTCGTTTCAAGGCCCTTCAGGCCTTTGTGAAAGTGTGCAACGCTGCTACTGAGAACAATGTGAGCGATAAACTGTGTAAGGTAAGCCTTCTTCATGACTACATCAAGGCCAAGTGCAAGAAACTTTATCAACCGTATATGAATCTGTCTGTGGATGAGAGAATGGTACGAAACTGTGGTAGATTCACATTCAGGCAGTTTGTGAAGGATAAGCCCACGAGGTGGGGAATGAAGTTGTGGATTTTAGCAGATTCTTCTAATGGCTATACTTATGATTTTGATGTATACACTGGAAAAAGCACTGAAAAGTCACACTTTGGTCTGGCTTATGATGTTGTTATGAAGCTGTGTAAAAGTATTTTTAAGCAAGGTTATCGTGTACTTTTTTATAACTTTTATACAGGTGTAGCGCTAATGAAAGATTTATTAGCTAATGGTGTTCTTGCATGCGGCACTGCCATTGCCAGTCGTAAAGGCATACCACCATTATTCAAGGATACAAAATCATTTTCCAAGAATACTAGAGGCTCTGTGAGATGGTTGAGGGAGGGAAATTTATTATATTTACAATGGCTTGATAATAAGCCTGTCACATTTGTGAGCACCATGCATGAGAATGGCAGTAGTTATAAGTATGTACAGCGGCGTAATAAAGTAAATGGTGCCTTTAGGGCAATAAAAGTGTGTCAGCCCAAACTTGTAGATAGTTATAATAAATATATGGGTGGGGTGGATAAAAGTGACCAGTTAATTGGTAAATATAAAACTCTTAAGAAAAACTCACAGGTACTGGAAAACCTTGTTTTTTCATTTTCTTGACATTGCGCGAGTAAATTCCTACATACTTTTTAATGATTTTCGACAAAAAACCCTGATATTCCAGAGTTACAAAGGCAAAAAAAGTTCAATCAGCTGAAATTCACTGAGGAATTAATTAGAGAACTTGCTGGAATAGATGAAAATAGTGATGTGCCTCTGTTCAAGAAGACTAGCAGCCGGGCCCCTGCTCCAGTGCCACCGCCTAACCACGCAATGCACCCGGTGATGATGGAAAAGGCAAAAAATTGTAGATTATGTTATGCCAGTAAAAAAGTTGAAAACAAAAACACATGTGAAATGTTCTGTGTGTGACAAAGCTTTGTGTTTTACAAGCAAGAGAAACTGCCTTCTTCAAGCTCACCTGTAGATGCTGTGTAAAGTGTATTTGTACTTGGGAATTTTCACCTGCAAATATTTTCACAGTGCAAGCTAAGCATTGATTATAAACAAATCATGTGAATAAATGTAGAAACATGTGGCTTTTTGAACACAGCTGAATACCCTGGTTGCAAACAGAAAGAAATGTAAACAGTGAACAGTCTGTTCATGTTCTTCATAGCAGTTCATTCTTGTGAGCTACTTTCATTGTTTTCATTTTGTACTACGTTTACGTATTTCAGTCACTTTGTCTTCATGAGGATAGAACATACATTTTTAAAGCAATTTTGACATACTTGGGCTTGTTTTGTCAGGAATTGAAGTGGCTTTCAGAATTAACTTTTTTTAGTGACTGTTGTACAGTAATAAAAAAAAATTCTTCATTGAGACTATTGAATGTTTAATATTTTACGGTAAAATAAAAATAAAATTTAGACAACCCTTCTTCATGATTTACAGTGTAATTATTTCTAGTTGTCAGTGTGCCTGTTTGAAAGAGAATTCAATTTGCTTTCAACTGATATATAATATGTCTATAATATGTTTACACATGCACTAGTTCTGTGTATTTTTAACCATTTACCTGTTGCGCTGTCAACAATGCATAAATTTGCACGAACGTTTAAGAGTTAAGAACAAATTCAGTTTTCCCACAGCCTGTGGCACCACAAAACAAGCCACAGTGTGGGTCAAGTGTCATCAAGTTCATTTTAATATAGAATATAATTAATATATGTGTCCACTTAGTCTGCTTTCTGCAATATTGAGTTGGGCGTCATAAATCAGATACAAATATATATTTATTGCTCCAGCAGTTTCAGTCTTTTTTGGTATTTGAACTGTAATTCCGTCACTGCCGTTTTCAACAGTACGACCTGACCCATGTAGGTAGTCGTCGTCTGTACTACGCAGGTCTAGCCACAGTGCATACTTGTCTGTCAGGTATTGAGCAATTCTTACGTCATACAGATGCAAATCTTTAGATGCCATGTTTGCTGGTTTTTCTCTAAGTCTTCCACCTGCAAAATATTTTGTGATCTCATCATAGTGCTGATAAGGTAGCATACCCGAAGCATACACTTGATTAGGACGGCCTTCAATAGCACAAGACAAATGAGTAATCTTTGGATTGTAAAATGTTTCAGAATCCCGTCCGTATGGACTTGCCGGTTTAACAAACAACATAAGAATGCCTTTTAGTGACCTAGCAGGTGTGTTCAAGTTGATGTTCCACATAGGGTCGCTTTTGTCTTTTGAAATCAAACTGTGTCTTATGACACGATCATAATAAATTGGCAGTCTTGACTGGTACTGTTTTTGAATGAGAGTAGCTAGATGAGAATGTGTGACAATTTCATATTCCAAAGAGATGTTAGAGATCTTGTATGTTGCGTCTGTGTCAGTTGATTTAATAACTTTGGAGTAGTCATTAAACATTAGTTCAAAACTCAGACGGTCATTTAGTGCTCCTTGGTAATAAGGTAAATGCGCTGTTAGGATTTCAAATTCAAGTGGAATGCAAAATCTTTTTCCATATGTTTCTGCCACAATAACGTCCTTGACTTCTGTTGTTGATTTATCTGATGCATTGATTCTGAGTTTGGCAACATTATCAGACTGTATACCTTGATAAATACGGTCTTCTCTTTCTTCTCGAGTTAACCACAGATCTTTGTAACAGTAGAACACATCAGCATCATCAAGACTAAACACTTCCTGTCCTTCAAGTTTAACTTTAATAGTCTTAATAATTGCTCTGCCTAGGTTGTCAACTAGTGTTCTTTTGTCATCTGTGTCTGATAAAAGTTCAATATTAAATACAAGACGAGCAGTACCAGGAACAATAACGTCACTGGGGCCTAGGTTTGGAAACTTGACAGTAAGGGTTTGGTTCTGGTCTATGGTGCTAGGATTGTTAGTGACGACAATTGATTGTCTAATGCCCTTAACACCAAGAGGTTCATGTAGTTTTCTGTATGGGTCTAACTTTGATCCGTAGGACTGTGCCATTTTTATTATGCACAATAAAAAAATTAAATTAATAAAACAATGGCAGCGGGAGGATTTAACCATGAAGATTTTAAAATGGATGACATGAATGACTATGATACTGGTGCAACAGATGTAACTGGAATGGTAAATACTTCTAGTATAAAACATGAACTGTTAAAAGACAAAATAAACTCGTTTTATGATAGTGTTGGTGACCGCCCAGATGAAATAGATCCTAATCAGTTTGAATATGAAAAAAGACATTTATATTTAAACACTGTTGACAAAGGAAAAATACAATTGACTAACAAAAGAGACCCTGGTAAGTTTAGAGCTTTAAGTACAATCAAAAGTGAAGGTGGTGTTGGCGCCTTGCGTCAACTTGGTATTGGAGATAAAAAGTTACCGCCTCGACTTGCTAGTGCTCTTCATGATGTGCAAACAAGGTTGCCAACTGGACAAGAAATTGAAATGACTGAAGTAACAAGACTGCCAGAATTAGCAAACACAGTAATACAAGAAACTTCATTCACAGAAGGGCAAATAAATGGGGCAATAAATACAATGGGTGATTCTCCTTTGACAATGCGGGAAATTATGGGGTTGGATAAATCACTGCAGTCAATCAGAGGTGAGCTGGTGAATAATGTAGCTAAACTAGGTGAGCTTGATAAACACATAGAAAGAGAAAAAGAAAAATTAGCTAAAGCTGATGATGAGAATTATGACACAGAAATGAAAGAAAGAATACAACACAGATTAAATGATTTGCAGATAGAAAGATCAGCGCAACTAGAAGTGATTGAAATAGGAAAAGAAAAACTGAAAACACAGGTCAACAGGGTTAGAGAAACTATTCAGAAAATACTTTATGAAGACACAACTTTGGCTGAGAGATTGAAAACACTTTTCAGAGAGCAGGGTATCACTATTGCAAGTTTAATTACTGCTCTTGGATTTATTATTAGTACTGTAGTGTTAGCTGTAACAGGTGGTGGTAGCAGTCCAGCTCCACCTGCACCTCCAGTTCCATCAGACCCAAAAGATTTACAATCGTGGGTAAAAAAACCAGTTGTCTCATATATCAGACTTACTTCAGAAATTGGCTGTAAAAGCAATGGATGCTTTGCCTGGCATAATAGGGAGTGTTGTCAGTTGGTTGATCAGTACAGCAGCAAAGGTAGTAGGGTTTATGGCCGAACATGTGTGGGTCTTTTTGGTGACAGTAGGAGGGCTAATTATAGGATATTTAATGAAACAGGTAAAGAAGTAATATTCCTAATCCAGTAAGGCCAATTACCAATGCAGTTCTCTCTGACTCATGTATGTTTGGTACTGGTGTTACTGGCTGTGCTGGTGTCGGTGCCGATGCTGGGGTTGTTACTGACATTACTGGCGTTACTGTCTGTACAGGAGATGATGATGTTACTGGCGTTATTAATGGTTTTAATGGTTGTAGGTGAGTGGTTGTTGGGTTCAAGTTTACAGATTGATTGAGTCCTATTTTTTTTATCACTCCCTGCAACAATTATTTCATTATTATAATTTGTTATTGCCCCCATTTGAAGTTGAAGGTCTGATGGTAACATGTATAACCCAATACCAACTACAAAGTCAACTTTCGATCTGGCATATCTGAGAACGTCTTGGTAGTGTTGTATGCTTGATGGGAGATCAACTGTTGAATTAATTGAATCTTCTAAGTTTGCCAGAAACTGTTTTTGTGCTTCAAATTTGCCACTCCCATTCAAAATATTCGATTTTGTTTGAGCTTGTGCTCCTAGTATACACCACAAATACGTTCTGATAGACTCATTAATGCATTTGACTCCTGCTTGAGTAAATCCGTCACTCCTGTCTAAGACAAATGTGGTCCAGGCATTAGACTGTTTCTGTTCAATTGAGCCTAACCACACTTCCGATTTTGATGAGAATGAAGAGTAGGGAGGCCAGTAATCTTGAGGGTATTGTCTGTGACTCATAGCATAATACAATGTTCCCATACCATTGTGATCATCAAGTTTTTGTGTAAAGTCATACTTTGTACTGATGTTAAATTCATTACAGATGCGTTCAAATGCTTTCATATCCATGGGATTGTTAAACTGGTTAAAACTAGATTCAGTGGGCAGTGCGGTATGCAGTTCTGACAGTATTCTTCTAAGCTGGTAATACGTGTGGAAACGATAGACAGACTTAATCAGCTTGTTTGGGTGATTTAAATGGTCTGTAAAAGAAATGCCACAGCCAGTAGTAGAACACAGTATGGCAAAGTTAAGTTGGTTTTGAAACATCTGTAGTGGGCTTGAGGACCACTTTCTTGCAGTTGCATCATCTGTTATTGGAGGGTTTAGGTAATGATCATAAGGGTTGGGTACTTTTACTTGAAATAAATCTCCTTCGGACAAAGCTATATCAAGCTGATTTAGTTGAATTATTTTCTGGTCATAAGTAGGCGCAACATTGTACTTGGCATCCACGTTAAATTGAAACGCATTTACAGTGGCAATTGTTGGTGATTTAAATTCCATTATGCTTTTTTTATGCGATAATAAAAATGTTTATAACCTTATCAAATCTTGACACAAACAATCCAGTGTGGTTAACCAATGGGATTGATAATCGTGATGGTAACAAGGCTGTAGCTATCCATGAAATGTTTTACACTGTAAAGTGGTTTAATGTAACAGATGATAAAAATTATTCTGTAAGTGGAACTATCGATGGTATTGAGAAGGGCGATATTTTACGAGCTGGGTATTATGACTTTTGTACTTTAGCTGAATGGCTTCAAAATGAATTTAAAATTAAAGCAACTTTAAACCCAGCTAATTTACTTGTTACAATTGAATTTCCATAAAGTGGAAACTTTTCTTTATCAATTAGTCTTTTATTATTACTTGGATTTTTAGGTAAAAAAATAATACATCCAGATGAAGATTGGACACCGTCAGTCAGGCGTCTACTTTCTGCCTCTCATTTCTTAGTTGTCTACGACACGGAAATGTTAGTAATGACTCTGTTTTTAAGAAGGCTCAAACTTCTGTTACACCCTACTGAAACACGTGGTGTCTTTAGCGCCGCGAATTATGGGTAGGCATACTTTGGTCCCCGCGCGGCGACACAGCCCACAAGCACGCACGCCGACTCAGCAGTGACTGTCAGTCTTCCTTAGTGATCCCGTTCCAATAAGAACGGGATCACTAAGGACCTGTAAACAAAGACGTTTAACTCTATTTCTTAGTTGTCTATGACACAGAAGTGATAGCAATGGCTCTGTTTTTAAGAAGGCTCAAACTTCTGTTACACCCTACTGAAACATGTGGTGTCTTTAGCGCCGTGAATTCTGGGTAGGCATACTTTGGTCTCGCGCGGCGACACAGCCCGCATGCAGGCAGGTAGTCAGTATGGACGTCATTTCTTCCTAGCAACAGAGTTCCAATAAGAACGGGATCACTAAGGACCTGTAAACAAAGACGTTTAGCTCTATGTTCTGCCTCTCATTTCTTAGTTGTCTACGACACGGAAGTGATAGCAATGACTCTGTTTTTAAGAAGGCTCAAACTTCTGTTACACCTTCAATAATGACATCATGTCTTTACTGCACCATTAGTGCTCCCGGCGTGTGACAACCTCTACAGCTGGCGCTTGGCCACTGGTTTTAAGATAGCTCAATGTTAGTGTAAGCAAATCACATTAAGCTGCGCTAACTTCGCTGTCCATATTGGATAGAGGCCGGTGACAGGTACGGTTTCATACGGTACCACCAAGAAACTGTAAAACATAGGTCTTTTTCACTCACAGTCGTGTTTAAACCTAGAACGCAATACTGAAGCCGGTCGTACTCGCACTCGGTGGCTAGCTAACGATTTGACAGCAAGTTTTTCCGTTTAGTCTCGGCTCACCGCAGGCTAACCTTTTTGTTGTTTCAACATAACGCACCATAGTAATATTCTGCAAAATTTAGTATTAACACTGATTAAAGTCCGGAATTTGTGGAATTCTCCAATGACGAACACAAAATGAACACGTCCTTACACAGCAAAAGAATCCAGAAATGTGGCGCATGTCTTTGTCATGTGACCAGTCATGGCGGGATGACACGTGAGGTTGTTATTAGCAACATTGACGTCACTTCTGTTGGATGAGGTGTTGTGTTATCGGGAATTCCTACAATGACGCAAACTAGTCATTTCCCTAACCAATATTCCGGAGGTTTAGATAAAGCACACGCTATATAAGCCGCCATTTTTTCATGGTATTCTCCATGAGATTGTAAGATAATCACGTCCTCCTCAGTCCAATCCATTTTCTGAAATGACCGGTTGCGTGGCGTCACAAGATCAGACACGCATGCCACGTAGCATTGATGGCGCAATACTTTGTCATGTGTTAAGAGTCACGAGCTAGGCACGTGAGGTAAGTTGCTAATAGCAACATTGACGTCACTTACTTCTGGGTGGGGTGTTGTGATGTGGCAATTATACCTAACGGGAATTTCCACAATTACGCAAGTAGTCATTTCCCGAAAACAGCTGATCGTCAATTCGTTTACATTGACAAAGGTAAAAACTGTAAATGCAGATTGAATAATTAGCTTTTGTTTTAAGAAGTCAATGACAGCATTAATTATTTAGGTGGGGGTGGGGGATCTGCCTTAATAATCGCGGGTTGGCAGCTGATCAAAAATCGTTGCTTGAATGATTTCTGGAGTGGAACTAAAATGGCTAGGTAATAAAGGTATTGGGTGTAAGTGCAGGCGTTCGTTTGTCTAATTACCGATCTAATTAGAATAATCAATTGATTGGGGGAGGGGTGGGGTTGTAGCCCCACATATTATATCTCTTGGGGACGGAACATGGCTTGTGTTGGCCAGTGTGAACACAGACTATACTAGTGTCTCTAGATGTATGCTTCACGTCCACCTTCTGATACCAGTTGCTTTCAAGCTTCGGGGTAAATGGGCAGGGTCCATCGGCCGCTTTGTCTCGGGAGTGGTGTCTAGTTTATTCGGTTTCGCCGTGGGCGCCGGTTGGACGGGTCACTGATTTTCGACACCGCGGTCGCTCGATCCACCGAGACTGCACCAAGTATATTAGTAGAATGATTTGGTGTCATGAGCCTCTGGCTCCGGGGTGGAAAGTTCACTCGGTAAATTGGGCATTCTACAGCAGACGAGAGTTGCACGCAGTATTACTGCGTCCGAGCAAAAAAAGAAAAAAAAAAAAAAAAGGACTCTGTGTGTGTGTGTGTGTGTGTGTGTGTGTGTGTGTGTGTGTGTGTGTGTGTGTGTGTACGCAAGGATACTGGTAGCACACAAGTCACTGTAGCTGCATATGATAAAATGCATATGCGTACGTTTTTCCCCCCTCATTCTCCCGTTTCCTCTTCCTTCCTCCCTCCCTCCCTCTCTCTCTCTCTCTTTATCTTTCTCTCTCTCTCTCTCTCTCTCTCTCTCTTTATCTTTCTCTCTCTCTCTCTCTCTCTCTCTCTCTTTTCTTTCTCTCTCTCTCCTTTGTTTTCTTTCTCTCTCTCTCTCTCTCTCTCTCTCTCTCTCTCTCTCTCTCTCTCTCTCTCTCTCTCTCTCTCTCTCTCTCTCTCTCTCTCTCTCTCTCTCACACACACACACACACACACACACCCTCTCCCCCCTCTTTCCCTATTTCTATACTTACCTTTCTAGTTTCTAATCCACCTAGATTTTTGGGTAGTTTAATATATGGATCGAATGGCCTCACTGGGTTTGTTCTCATATTTTGTGAAAAAGTTTGTGTTTATTTGTGAACTTTGTTGTTTATTAATTACTTTTTTTTACTTTCTATTTAGTAGTTATGTTTGTACAAAACGTTGTGTGTGTGTTAGCTTGCTGGTATTTTGCAGAACGGGCTCTCATACAGCTGACCTCACTGACTATACTATTACAGCAGTTGATTATAGTGGTGCCTCCATTAGAATAGGTGTAGCGCCCCTTCAGGCCATTGCATCTAGGTGGGCAGTTTGTGAAACTGACATGTTACACATTTTATTGTTGCTATGTCGAGTCTTACCATTTGCTCCATGAACTGTCAAGGGCTGGGAGATCAGCGGAAGAGAAGAGATGTATTCAATTTCATTAAGGAAAAAAACTGCTTGGTATACTTCTTACAAGATACTCACTTCGACGCCAAACGTGAAAACTATATACGGGCAGAATGGGGATATACATGCTACTTTTCGTCCTTTAATACCCAGTCTAGAGGGGTTGGTATTCTCTTCAATAATAATGTTGAGTTCTCCATAAAAAAGGTGTATAAGGACAAAGACGGAAACTTTATCATGATTATAATGGAACAGAAGAAACAGCTCTTTTTACTGGTCAACATCTATGGACCCAATAGTGACAGTCCCGTCTTCTATGAAGAGCTAGAAAACCGTATCAGAGATGCAGGAACTATAAACGTGATAATTGGAGGAGACTGGAACCTAGTTTTGGATCCGCAACTAGATTATTACAATTACAAACACACCAATAACCCTAAAGCTCAAGAAAGAGTAGAAAGAGTAGAAAAGATGATAGATAAATTAGACTTGGTTGATGTGTGGAGGACATTAAATCCAGAATTAAATGATTTACCTGGAGACGCAAAATACCCCCACAACAAAGCAGATTAGACTTTTTTCTCTTATCAGAGAGTGTCTTTGGGCACGTTATAAATGCGGATATTGAATATGGATATAGGACTGATCACTCCATGATTTCAGTCAAACTTCAGTTTGCAACAGACAATAGTAATAAACGAAATACATTTTGGAAATTCAATAGTTCGTTACTAAAAGATATTGCGTACGTAAGAGTAGTCAACGAGACTATTTATAGGGTGATAGACGCGTATTCAGCAATGCCTTACAATAGAGAACAACTTTTAGATATAAATGATGAGCACATACATTTAATAATTTCCGACCGTGTATTTTTAGATGGTCTGCTTATGGAAATACGAGGGAAAACAATTGGATACGCGTCAATGAAAGCCAAAAAAAGCAGAGAATTGGAGAAACAGTTAGAAAAAGAAATAGAGGAACTGGAGAGAAAACCGAACAAAAACAACGAAAAAGTTGAAACGTTAGATGCAAAAGGTGAAAATCTGAAAGCCCTTAGGGAAAAAAGAATGGAAGGTGTGTTGTTAAGATCAAAGGCAAAATGGGTTGCGGAGGGAGAAAAAAATAACTAAATACTTCTGTGGACTAGAAAAGAGGAACTATGTTAGTAAAAAATTGACGAAAATCACTAAAGGAGATGGTTCGTCTATTACAGACAAGAAGGCTATTACAGAAGAAGTAAGAATGTTTTATGAAAACCTATATAGCATAAGGAATACAGACGACTGTACAATAGAGAAAATGGTTACAAGCATTCCAAAGCTAATAAAAAGCGAGTCAGACGCACTAGAGGGAGAGATAGATATAACGGAGGCCGCCTCAGCATTAAAAAGAATGAAAAATGGAAAGAGCCCAGGTTCAGATGGGTTCACAGTTGAATTCTTCAAATTCTTTTGGAGAAGATTAGGACAGTTTATTGTGAGCCCTAAACGAAGCTTTCAGATGTGGCGAACTGTCTCAGACACAAAAGGAAGGGATAATTATATGTCTACCTAAAGGAGATAAACCTAGGGAATATATTGCTAACTGGAGACCCATCTCTCTGCTTAACGTCATCTATAAGATTGGGTCAGCCTGTATAGCATCGAGAATAAAAAATGTATTACCACGCATAATAAATGAAGACCAAACCGGATTCATGGCAAACAGATTTATCAGAGACAATATCAGGTTGGTCTATGACATTATAAACTATCTAAACGTAACAAACAAGCAGGGTTTGCTCCTCAGCCTTGATTTTGAAAAAGCATTTGATTCAATTGACTGGAAATTCATGCATCAAGTATTGAAGGCCTTTGGCTTTGGACGAGACATTTTGAAATGGATTAACCTCTTCTACACTAAAATTAAATCTGCTGTGTTAGTTAATGGTAATATATCTCAATGGTTTAACATCGAGCGCGGCTGCAGACAGGGAGTCCCGGTCTCACCTTATATCTTCATAATGTGTGTAGAAATATTAGCGCTAATGATAAGACAGAATACAAATATTAAAGGTATTTATACAGGTGACAAAGAACATAAAATAACACAGTTTGCAGACGACACACATATTTTTCTTGACGGAGGTACACAATCCTTCAAGGCAGTTATTGAAATTTTAAACAAATTTAAATCCTGTTCCGGTTTGCGTCTAAATTTTGGGAAAACTGATGCTATTTGGCTGGGTAGTAAGAAAAATTCTACAGTCAGATATTTGCCATATCTTAAATTAAACTGGAACCCACCAGAGTTTAAAGTCTTAGGCATTTGGCTGACAAATGATTTAAAGAGCTGTCATCTTCGAAACTTTAAAGATAAGTATATTGAGATAAAAATGCTTATGAAAATGTGGCTAAAAAGGCCAATTACACCCTTAGGCAGAGTCGCTGTGTTAAAATCATTGATCTTATCAAAACTGGTCTACCTATGGATTTTGCTCCCAAACCCACCAGATAAACATGTTGAAGAGTTGCAAACACTGTGCTTCAGATTTGTATGGGATAAAAAACCGGACAAAATAAACAGAAAAGTTGCAACAAGAACTTTACGAAACGGAGGAATTGGTATTCCAAATTTAAAGCAGTATATGAGAGCATTGAAAATTAGCTGGATTAGAAAATTAAACAGCACAACTCACAGATGGAAACATGTTATCCATAATACATATCCAGATCTCAAGCACCTGGACAAATGTGGTCCAGAATTATACAACAAAATAAAGCACAGAAATTTGTTCTGGAAAGATGTTCTGTGTGCTTATAAGGAATTTAGGTGCAAAGTGGAACCAAATACACCAGAAGAAGTGTTGGCGGAGCCCGTCTTTTTGAATGATAATATTAAGATTGGAAACAAATGTATTGTATATAAACAATTGGCAAAAAAAGGGATATACTGCATTGGACAGTTCTATAATGAAGTAGGGCAGCCAAGGAAATATACTGAATTTAAAATAAAATATGGTGTAAACATCGACTTTCTTACATATGCAGGGTGCATTCAAGCTATTCAAAAATATATTCGCAACACTAACATCCACATTAAACATAATGATATGAATGATAAACCAAAATCCTTGCAACTCCTTTATTCCGTGCAAAAGGGCTCAAAACGTTATTATGAAATCTTCACAATGAATAACAAAAATCCACAAAGTTTAGATAAATGGGATAAAGAACTTAGCTTTCATATGGACTGGAAGAAAACTTTGCAGAAAACTGCAACAGGTAAAAGACGTTAAACTGAAGTGGTTTCAGACCAGAATTCTTCATAGAATTATTAGCACAAATATAATTATGCAAAAAATTGGTATTCAAAGTTCAGACAAGTGTACTTTCTGCACGAACAAAAGAGAAAGTATTGAGCATATATTTTGGAAATGCGGTTATGTACAATCTTTTTGGGTAAACTTAGCAAGTGTTATGGGTGAAAAATGTGATAATGTAGGTTGTTTCAGTTTCAGTGAAAGACTTATACTTTTTGGAAATGATACTAACTTTAAAACAGGCAAAGTTTTTGATTTTATAATACTGTTGGCAAAATTCTATCTTTATAAATGTAAAATAAAGAAGACAAGGCCAACAATGCGGCATTTTCGTAGAGAACTGAAAAACAGGTATAACATTGGAAAGCATAATGCAAAACTGAACATGGAACACACAGACTTTAAATTAAAATGGGCACACTATGAACATTTTATTAATATATAGGTTGGTAACTTGTTAGACTAAAATATCTGCAGCAAACTTGTCTATTTAATTGTTGTTGTTTTTTTTTTTACTGTCTATGTAATTGGATTGTACTAGTGTTTGTTTTCGGGTTGAATGTTTTGAGTTTTGTTTGTACTGGTTTTTTATGGTTATTGCAACTTTTGTGACATTGTAATTGTTCATGTGCATGTTGTATATGTGAAATAAAGTATAAAAAAAAATATAATAAAAAAAAAGTTCTTATAAGTGTCTTAACATAAGTTCTTAGAAGTTCTTGACTTAAGTCAATAAGATACTTGGACAGATTTGGCAAGTTACATGGACAAATAAATAACTTTTTTTCTCAGAAATACTCTGGTGGTGGAGCTGATTGCGTTAAATAGACAGGCATGAGCGGCATGTGTGGCTTGTCATCTCTCTGTGAAGTGTATGACAAAAATAATGAACGATTACCAAAACTGACCTTAACAGACCTTGAACTTTTTTCATTGTTTCTTCTACTCCTATCTGTTTCCCTTGTTCTATATAAGAAGCCTTTAGTTCTTCAACATTCACGGTTTGGCTACACATCTTATTTTAAATTTCAGACAGGTCAGGAAGTGTTTAGTCTGGACGATGCTGATGTGTTCTACAGCTACATAGATCTATGGCTCACTCGAGAAGAGAGAAAAGATCATATGTATAAAGGCATACAGTCTGATAACGTTGCTAAACTCAGAATCGACGCTAGCGATAAATCAACAACAGTAGTCAAAGAAGTTATTATGCCTGAAATATACGGTAGTAGTTTTACATTCCACTTGAATTTGAAATCCTATATGCGCATTTGCCTTATTATCAAGGAGCACTGAATGACCATCTAAGCTTTGAACTAGCCTTCAATGATTACTCCAAAGTTATCAGATCAACGGATCTTAATGCAACATATAAGATCTCTAACATCTCTTTGGAATATAAAATTCTCATACACACTGAACTAGCCAGACTTATTCAAAATCAGTACCAGTCAAGACTGCCGATTTATTTTGACTGTGTTATAAGACAGTTTGATTCATAAGACAAAAGCGACCAAATTTGGAATATTAACTTAAATACATCTGCTAGATCACTAAAAGCTATTCTTATGTTGTTCATTGAACCGGCGAGCCAATACAAAGAGATTCCGAAAAATTCTACAATCCAAAAATTACACATTTATCCTGTACAACCGAAGGGCATCCAAACCAAGTTTATGCTTCAGACATGATGCCATACCAACACTACAATAAGATAACAAAGTATTTTGCGGGTGGAAGGCTTAGAGAAAAACCAGCAAACATGGCATGCAAAGATCTACATCTGTATGACGTAAGAATAGGTCAATACCTGACAAACAAGTATGCAAATTGGCTAGACCTGCATAGAACAGATGATGATTACCTACACGGGTCAGGTCGTACTGTCGAAAACGGTAGTGATGGGATTACAATTCAAATGCAAAAAAAGAGTGAGTCTGCTGCTGCCATAAATTTATATTGGTATTTGATTTATGACGCACAACTAAACATACAAGAAAGCAGGCTAAGTGGCCATGTGTATTAAAAATTTTGGGTTGTTTCGGTTTTAATCCTTGGCAGCCCATTTTAGATTTTTAAAAATGCACCAAACCATGACAAAATCCAAATGTGTTAGCAGACAAGCACACCACGCTTGTGCGGTAAACTACGCAATATTAAACTGAACACGAAAGGTGTATAGTACAGCATTTTATGCCCTCCCGCCTGCGTATAAACACAGGCATCCGATTTGCACCACCATATTTTTACTGGAAAAATGTTAGTATGCTATCCAGACTTTTTGTAAGTGTGTTATCGTATGCCTGTATATTAAAAACGAGCTGCTTTCTCAGGAATAGTTTTTTTTTCCAAAAACCCCACACAGACCTACCTCTTTTACCTCGCTTGTTTTGTTGACTTACAACACTGGCTTAAACCAGGGTGGATAATAACATAATTATACTGGCTTTAAATCAGGTCTCTCACTCGGAGGTAGACAAAGGAGGCTTGTCTACTAATTTCTAAATACGTCACATGTTAACCTTTACTTCAAGTTACTGTTAAAAAGATATTAGCATGTGTCGGGTTCACTGCGATCAAATTGCCCCTATTGAAAATGAAATGCAGTCATGAATAGCACTGACAGCCTGTGATCTTTGTGTGAATAGAGTTGTATAGCGGTGCATATCGCTTACAGCTCTAATTGTTTGCGTAAATATACGTGTATAGCGGCGCATATTTTATTTTGACATTCAGTGCAGACGAGGTCGAATTCTTTCACGTCTGGGTCTTACCACCTAAGACAAGCTTAAACAAAAAAGCTACCAACCTGGTGCGCGGTAAAAAGAGTGTCTCTACGGTTTCGGTGCGTTTGTTATTAAAATATAATAGTTTCAGAGTATTCGCTTGGCAATAATTGGATGGGATTCTCAGGAGCCCCAGTATTTCAAAAATATGGTTTTGGTATGAGTAATATTGAGTTATGTTAGGCTGATGGTGTTTCGCAATTAAAATATAATAGTTTTATGGTATCTGCTCGGCAATAATTAAATGGGAGCTCCAGTAGCCCCCGTTTTTATTTCTCTCCCCTTTTGTGAGCAGTCTGGATTTGTAGGCAGGCGACTCATCTGCTGGAATTGGGTAGGGGTGCAACTCACTGGGTTCGCCATCCCAAAAATGCTGAGAAGAAAAACGTTGCATGAATATATGCTCATCATAAATAGATCGGATGAAATGTGTTACTGTAGGAGTGATGTGTCTATTTGTGCTTGTTGTGATTTGTTACAGTGAGTGAGAGAGTGCAAACTGAAGAAACGTAAGGGCATTAACCTTTGCTGATTATGGCGTTTCTGGAGAGTTAATTCCATATTTAAAATATCACACACACACACACACACACACACACACACACACACACACACACACACACACACACACACACACACACAGACACACACACACATACGCGCACACACACACATACACACACACACACACACACACACACACACACACACACACACACACACATTCATCTCAAGTGTGCAGATCAGTGTAGCGGTACTGCCTGATAGCAAGTGCTTGCACATTATTGTAGGCCTACAGTATGCTCCGACCATGGTAACTCGATCGCTGAATTATGTACCACTTTCGCAAGTGAATTGTAACCATTTTCCGAACAATCTAGAAAAATGGCACTTACCACATACATTCAGCTCTGCGTTTGCTCTTGTCCTCTAGGGGGGTAGGCCCTAGTATCCCGATGTTGAGGAGATCAGTGTGCGGTTTACAGCAAAATCAGTTTTATTCAGCCCATTGCGTTGGTTTTGGGAGGGGAAAAAGCCAGAAGCTTTTCCCTATTGCAGGTACCCCAATGGCAATGCCTGACTATTTCAGTGAAATGTATACGCACAAACAGTATCGCACTTCTCCATTTCCTTGCTTAGTTACGGGAAAGCTTGTTGGACCCAGCAACAGAACCGCGATGCGGCAATTAGTTTTCTATTTTCTGATTGGCTGAAAATGTGTGCACCGGTGAGGTTCATGGGCCACGTATCTATCATTTTGACAGCTCTTTTATATATAAAGTTTAACCTGTTCATGTGAACATCACTACAACCGTCCCACACTGTGGAAACATAATCAATTTGAGACTTGATAGTCATATGGGCATGAAAAAACAGTTTACGAGTATGTGTATCTGTTACTTGTCTAAGCTGGGACAACAGGAAAGTGTTTTTAGCAATGGTTTTACAGACTGTATTTATATGCGTCTCCCAACATAGTTGTTCGTCAACGTGTATTCCCAAGAATTTACACTCTGTGACCTGTTCAATCGGTTTAGCGTTCAGTTGTAAATGTAACGGCTGTGGTCGGCGTTGGTGGTTTTTGTCCTGTAGTGATTAAAATACCCTTTCTTTTTCCTGGATGAAGAACCATATGATTCACTATGCACCAGTCGGAAACCTCGCTGAGACTACTTTGTAAGCTAAGGTTAATGTCAGCTGTTTTTCTTTAAAAACCCAAAGCATGGAGAGCATGCGCGTGTACAGTTGAATATCATGTAGCTAGGTAAAGTCAGCCTAATTTCACACAAATAATAGCAAGACTGAAATTGTGATGTGATAGGCCTATTCTAGTTTTGTCACTATTTTCTCGTCTTGAAGCGAAAGTGAAACTCATTACGCAAAATACAAAATTACGTAAAACAAAAAATACGTCGTGACAAATGGCGTTTGACAAACCAATGATGCGTATGCACTGGGCCCCTTTTAGAGCTTAATAACGCATTGGCATTTCTGCGAGGCTTTTTCAATAGAAGCATATAAGACTAATACAATTATAGTAATAGTCTTATGATAGCAGATATTTCAGCATCAGAATCAGGTCAAAGACAAAGGGTAGAGACCTTTACAGCAAGAACAGCTCTCATACAGAAGGGCCTTTGTGGATTATGGTTCATCTCATCTTGTAAGTTTTAGTTTCAGACAAATGTTACGTTTATCTGTCTTGAACACGTCATGTGCATGCACATACATGCAAAACTGTTGATGACAGTGATACCTATCTTGCCACATACATTCTAATGAATTATGTCAAGGTCATTTAACGTCTAAAGAGATTGTCAATTTCTTTTTAATTGCTCAGTCTTATAATAAATGACTATCATATTTGCCAACGTAAGACGGATGAACATTAGCAAATGATATCAGTTTTATAGTTGTAGTTGCCTGATTAACCATTTATGCATAAAAGGTCACAGAAGATCAGCAAAGCTATCAATGTGACCATATTGTGCAAGTGCATTCTTTTTCTTGAGTTTTTAAAAATCGTATTAAGAATAGTGCATCAGTACGGAAAATAGTAAAGGCAGTTTACATTCATACCCTCCCCTTATATGGTGAGTAGACGGGGTTCAACTCTGTCTGTGTGATTGTACGTCTATGTGTATTCGCCCGACTGCTTGGGCATTTGTTTGGGCACATTCTTCAACACCATTGCTTTGATTTCTTTCACAGTTCACGTTTTATTAGTGCTAACCTCTAAATATTTCTCGATGCTCAAAGCAAAGGCAATCACTTTATGGTCAAGGTCACAACCGCCACATTTAAATTTTGAACTCCATTGACAGTATCTCTAGAATCGTTCAGCTGATTTAATTCAAACATTTGTTGGTGTAAGCTTTTAGATGTAGCAAGTGTTAGAAAGGAAAAATCACACATGCCCTTCAAGGTCAAGAACGAGGTCACAACAATAATTTTTGTTTGAAGTAAGTTTCTGTTTTCCTACGGCGCAATATCTTTTGAACTTCAGGATCCAGTTTAATCAAACTTGACTGACTGGTGGAAAAGTGTCCTCAGGAAATATTTGTTGATCACCTTTAAGTGAAGGTCATGGTGGCCATATTTTTTAATGGTCTTTTGGCCCAATACTCGGATATCATTTGATCGAATTTCCTCTAGCGGGATTAGCATTCTCTGCATAATTGATACTATCATTAACCATCTCGGGTACACGCAGGCACATATCGGGTGGAATTCTACTTCGTGCACTTCCATTCACACCACTTTCTGTTTTATTGCAACTTTTATGCTGACAGCAGTGGTAGATGGTACCAAATTTAATTCCGGATGCATTTACGGGTAAATCGTGGGTGGATTGAGCGTTACAAAAATGACAGCCACTTTTAGTCTGTGTACGGTTGTGTGCGGGCCAACACACACCCATTGATCTTTTGTTAACTGGGAATTATTGCAGTAATGTTACTGTACCTGAGATGGGCCTTGTGACGTGTGACTGCGGGCCGGTGTATCATGACGCCGCTTTTTCCTAGGTGGCTCCGGCATGCTGACTGGTTATAGAAGTCGGTAATCTGTGTGTGCTGAAATACAGCGAGTAAATAATAATAATATTCGGAAGAAGAATGTACGTTATCCTACAAGTCGCTTTTTATAAGCAAGGATTTACCTTCAACGGGACATGTTTCGCTGAACAGTACCATCCACACATCATCAGGCCATAATTTCAAGTCATGACCTTATCATTAGTTTAGTTGGACCACCACCTACACTGCATCTGCATTCAACTTTCCTAATCACAAATAATTCTCCCTTCGTTATACAGAAAAATCCAAATACACAGTCGACGACGCTTAGTCGTACCTGCAGGGGAATTCTTTTTTCGCTCGATCGTCGTTTGACTTATCCGTATGACGAGAAGTCGAATTTTTCACAGAATTGTTCGACTAATGCGGGTTTTTTTTTCTACGGACGAATAATATTGTTCATAACACACACAATTCTTCTAAGATAAGAATAAGAAAAAAAGACAAACAGACAAAAAGAACCGATAGAAGGTTTATGACAAAAGCACATCAGAATTTACTGACGCATACAATGAATCTCTCAGATGCTGGGGTGAGACAGACAGACAGACAGACAGACAGAGTAATTCACGGGACTTTCCCGGCGACATCTGTAACCACACGTCTGAAAGCAGCTATAATTCAAGACTTTGTTAAGGTGTTATGACACACCTCTTTCGCTCATCTTTTCTGAGCATTTAGAAACCGCTATCTTGCGTTTGAAACCTGAGATGGAGTTACCGAAAAAACTTACGGCAGGTCGTATTTCAAACAAGCTCAGTTTATCGATAGTTGACAAAAGAGATATATTGTCTGAAATAGGTGTTAAGCTGACTGTTTCTATGCATAAAATGTTTTGTTTCCTCAGAAATGAGATAATTTTGCATAAAGTTGCAACAATCATCGCGCGTAACGCATAACCGTGCGTATGATGGCGCGAAACAAAACATCAGTTCTGAAGAAAAAAAATGAACCAACCAGACGGGAAGCAGTCTACGTGGCAGCCAGGAAAACAACAAAATCTCATCAATCAGCAAAGATGAAGGTGAAGGTAAACTAAATTAGAAAAAAAAAAGGTTGTGGTGTTTGCTATGTGACTGGAACTAGTAGAAGCAATGTCGAACGACACTGGTTTTCCAACCCTTTTATGCACCGCCGTGAGATGTCACCTGCACTGCGTAAAACCCCAATAGCTAACTATACTTTTATGCGTGGAAATTTAGGTCCCCACAGTAGTATTGCCGTCGCCACCACCTACCTGCAAAAAAGACGACATTTTACTGTGGGTTGACAGGGGCATGCATTCCATGTCACCACCTAGAGCAACATTTCCATGCATTCTCAGAGAGAGCCGACTAATACGGGGGAGGGTATGCAGTCGACATTGTAGTTATACATGAAACCAGTGCCAGTGCTTATTATCTAGGAAAACGTACTGTGTGTAGGGAAAGGTCCTGCTAAGGGACAATTTGGCATTATGGACCACTAACTGCTTCCAGTACTTAGTTTGCTCACCCATTCCCTACCGCCCCCCTCTCCCCCCCCCCCCCCCTCCCCCTCCTTTTATCATTTTTGTCAGTGGCAAATAAATAACGTACAGCCACCCTGGCCAGTACGAAGCCAGGCAAATTACAAAGCATATTTTGTCCCTCATTTCCTGTCACTGGCATTTTGTCAACCATCACCCTCCACCAACCTAAAGAAAAAGCAACTCTTTTCATTTTCAGCGCTATGTTATATTTACCTGAGAATAAGCACGTCATTCTTCGATAAGTGTTCCGGTCGCATTTTGGTCAGTTCACTAATATTTAAAGAAAGTGTTTTGTTGTTACTTATTCATATTGTTACTGCACCATACTGTGTTGCCTGCTGTGGCACTATGCATTTCGTATAGTATGGTGTCTTCGAGGTGCACGTATCCAAGGCGCCGTAGGCATGAAAGCTGGAGTTTTGAAAGCCTGCTGCAACTAAGCGCTACTTTATGTGCAAATCTCCACCCTACTATTAACTTCCGCGCATGTGATATATTTCTGTTTCCATTTCACCGGCCCTACTGGGCATTCCTTTTTAATAGTGGTAATGCGATTTGTAACGTGCGCACTTGATGATTATGCGTGCTGTACACACGAAGGCGAGACAGGCAACCGTAAGCAGAGTCTGTACGTAAATTTGACTCGATGGGAATGAGGAAAATTCGACATCCCATTCCTGCTCACCAGGGGATTCGAACCCGGGATCTTACGACTGCTAGCGCTGTGTCTTATCTACTAAGCTACGTCCCCATGTCCTAGTACGTTGTGTTAGCATTATGCATTCATGCATACTATTCATAAACATAAACATTACAAACTGACATAGACGTGTCCACACATACAAATGATACACCAGAACCTACTACTAGACTGCAGGCATCTTTATTAGGGTTTCATAATATTTTCAAAGCAAGGCTCTGGTCTTCTTCACTGTATGACTTGAGATTTTTAGTCACATTCTACTCACTGTCTGAATATTCCGACAGTGATTTTGCACTATTTCTTTTAACTGGGAAAATCCGCAACTAATCATGATGTACTACTCTTGAATGAAAACTTCAGAATTTCTTATACAATTACATACTAAGCAGTTTTTGATGACGTTTATTAGGCGTTTCTGCTGGTGTTGTGTAGGCCTCGCTACACGAGCCCGGTTTTGAGGCCGATTCCCGATCAGTTTTCGAATCGGTAGGTGATCGAGCCGGATTAAAAAACGTGTGCAGTGCCACACTGACATTTCTCGACTTGTCAAGTTTAGCCGACCGGTTTGAACCGAAGATCAAAGTCGTACCTGTTCTGCAAAATGACTGCTAGTTTTGACAGTGATGATGATGTGCTTGCATTATCAGCAGTTTTGGATCATATTCGGGAAGAGGCGTGCGAAACATCAGCAGCAACGGCGGTGGTACTGATCACAACAGGCGTGTTCGGCCATTTGCAAACCGTGTTGAAACGACATGCTTTGCGAGACGCGCTCTGATTGGTTGAAGCTTACGATCGGGACCGATTCGGATCGGAAATATAGAGCAGGTTCTAGTCATCCGATTCCCAGCCGATTGGGACCGGATCGGATAATTGACGTCATCCGATCGCAAACGGATCGGAATCGGCTTCAAAATTGGGGCACAACCGGCCCGAGTGGCGGGGCCTTAAGTGTAACCCCCATAGCGGGGAAACCCTTCTTTCCGCACCACTCTGGCGGAAGCCGATCAACCAAGTACCAGTGGTTGCAGCAGGACTCAGCGATTTAGTGCCAGTAAAATAAGCCAGCTGTTGCTTTGGACACATCGTTTCAGATTTAGATTCCATGGATTGTCAGGAGGATAAGTGTTTAGCCAATATTTCCTTCATGTCGCCTGTCAGTGACGATGTAAACAATGAATAGCATGCATCAGCATTCCTGAGTGCGGATCAAATTAGCACAACTTTGGGTATGCTGTTTCTAATATTTTTTGGGTTCAATCAAAATATTTTATGTTAAAATTGGTGTCACTATATATGGGGAAAAGAATAAGCTTTTGAAAAAGTAATACTTTGATATGTCTGTCTTGCTTGTGAGAGGACCTAGATTTTTTTGGTTTATTTTTCACGCAAAAGCCAGAAATTCCCTGGCACTGGAGGTTACACCAATAGTAAACCAGCTGGCACTGAATGGGTTAATGCTTTAGCAGGTATGGCTATGTCTCAGCAGTAGCCAGTTAACCCATTTAGCCCCAACGCCTGACAGCAGGAGATGGATTGACCACAATAATTCAAGGGCAGTGCCAGATTAGCTTGGTGCCTGAAGAAGCCAAGCATATCTGGCAATACCCTTGAATTATCATGGTCAATTCATTTCTTTCATCTCTTGCAACTGGTGCATAGTTGTTTGGGGACACCTCCATAATATGGCAAATGCGGCTTGCGGTTAAATGGGTTAACTCCGTTTTGACATACATGTAACCAGAGTTATCTGTTATGACACCAGTCTGGCCCTTATTATTATTCATAATCTTTGCCACTACACAGGAGGTGCATTACATGCATCAGTTCATTCCTGTTATACACATACATAGTCAACTTCAAGTTTGTGTATTTTTCAATAGCAACACATCATTTCATGTGGTGTCTAACCCATTATATCCTGAAGCTGATTTTAAAAGAAGAAAATCTTACTGTCTTATGAAGGCTATATTACAGATTCGGAGATAGGTCAAGCATTTTAGTTCAAGAATGGTGCCAGAATAGCTTGGCGGATGGAATGCCAAGCTATTCTGGCACCACATTGAACTATCATAGTCACATTTATTTCAAGCAGTGGGTGTTTCAGGATGAAAAGGGCTAAAAGGGTTAACCTAGAACTTTATATGTATGTATTTAGGTTAGTTCAATTATACTTACGCTACTTAGAACATAAATTATTATGTATGCATTGTTGCTTAGTTCATTGTAAAAGTGGTGTGTTCGGGTATTGTGTTTTGTTTGTTATGTTCATATGTCATTGTATTTTTATTTTGTGTACAGATTGTAAAGCGCTTAGAGCTTTTGTTTAAGATTAAGTGCTATATAAATACTCATTATTATTATTATTATTATTATTATTATTATTATTAAACCCAAATATTTGTTGACTACCATTTTGGAATGTGTCAAAAGTACCTATTTCAGTTTATACAAAAGTTTTTGCAATTTCTCTATCAAATTTGGCACAGCTGAGGATGACAATTGACTCCTTACAAAGGTCAAGAGTCACAGAAGGTTGACAAAATTGTGAAAATGCATAATTGTAGAGAAAATGCAAATTTCACTAGTACAAAATCCAGCCTTTATGTTGAGACTCGTGACACTTATTGCAGTCACCTTTTGGAAAGGTCACACAGTTCAGCTTATTATATGTGAATCAGTTATGTACATGAGGCGTACAGGCTTTGCCATTGTTGTTTGTCCTTTGCGGTGTACACAGTTTATGTCGCATTGATTTTGAAAGTAATAATCCGCCCCTGCATTTAGTTCATGCAAAGTGAAATTGTCATGCTGCCACACAACACAGTAATAATCAGGTATTTCATTTCAGGTCAATACTGCTGTTGGCCTCTCACTGTCGAGTTTCAGTACTCTCACCCAGAGAACACGTGTATACATACTTGCAAATAAGCACAGAAGCATGACGCCTACACCAAGAAGAGGCGGGAGCTAGCCAGGTCATTTTTGTTCAGAATGCCACAGCTCGAGTGAAGTGAGGGAAGGCGACACTTATTCTCCTGGACTCAAGGTAAATCATACCGGTAGATCTGTGACCAGAATCAGGTGAAAAACAAAACACAACTATGGTGTGAATAAACATTTAATACTGTAATGATTTCTTTCATTTTGAAGATGGTATGGACACTACCAGCATTCTCTACAGCACCCCTTTGCATGCTTTCGTTCATTGGCTCACGTGTGAAGAAAGTGTGAGGCTATGTTCTGGGCTATTGGTCGTCTGTGGTAAACTTTAACGTTGGCTTTTTCTCAGAGACTATTCAAGCCAGTCTTCAAACTTGGCCCAAGGAAACTTTGTGGCAAGACCTTTCTATACATACCAATTTGAGTTAAAAGTCAAGGGTCACGAGACATCAGGAAATAGGTTAAAAAAAACAGCCATAGTTTGACAAAAGATGTTTTTTCTCAAATACAATTCACAACCAGTATAAAACCCAGCCCTTTACTTATGCTGAGACTCATGACTCTTAAATTTCAGTCACCTTTTGGAAAGGTCATACAGTTCAGATTATATGTGAATCAGTTATGCACATGAGCGTTACAGGCTTTGCCATTGTTGTTTGTTCTTTGTGGTGTTCACAGTGTATTTCAAATTAGTCTTGAAGATAGTAATGCGTAAACTAAATGTAGGGGAAGATTTGGGGAGTGGGGGAATGCTGCTCTTGACGTCTCACTGAGGATTCTCGCCCAGAGGGCATACTTACAAACAAGCACAGAAGTAGGGTGCCTACACCAAGAAGAGGTGGCAGCTAGCCAGGTCATGTTTGCTGAAAAGGAGAAGGCCACAGCTGAAGGCAGGCAGTGAGAGAAGGTGGCACTTATTCCCAGGCATTAGGTCACAAATAGCCTCTTTTTTTTTTCTTTTTTTTTAATCAAATACCATTTATAACTGAGATCATGTGTGTGTGTGTGTGTGTGTGTGTGTGTGTGTGTGTGTGTGTGTGTGTGTGTGTGTGTGTGTGTGTGTGTGCGCGCGCGCATGTGTTGTCTGCTCCTTGTAAATCAATGTATGTTTGTTGTTTTGTTGTGGTATGTTTGTTTTTGTATTTTGCTTTGTGTTTCATTATTGTGATTGTAAAGCGCCTAGAGCACCTCGGTGATTAGGCGCTATACAAATTACCTTTATTATTATTATTATTCCTCGCGCTGGGACCATACGGCGTTGAGGCGCGTCCCCTGGGGGGTGGATAGGGGGTCCCTCGTGAGAGGGGTGCACCGAATGAAATAAGGTGCCGTGAACCAACATGGTCTAAGGGAAGGTGACCCCGACAGAAAACCCCTGGTCCTCCTAGTAAGGGGGTTGGGCGTGGGGGTAGCTTCCCCACCCTGCAAAAAAGGAAATAGCTACAAAAACGCCGACGAAAAGACTAACAGTAATTCCTTTCCTGGAGGAGGAAGGTTCTTCTACTAGAAGACTTATGACGTCCTGTGGTGAAAGCCGGAAGTCTTCGGAAGCCACAGGACCGAGCCGCCTCTCTCTATCCAGGGATACAACCATGGGCACATGGAACGTCAAGACCATGTACCAGAGCGGCAAGGCCGCCCAGATAGCAGCGGAAATGCAAAAGTACAACCTTTCCCTGCTAGGCATCAGTGAAGCCAGATGGACGCAGTCTGGCCAGAAAAGGCTGTTAAGTGGGGAGATGGTTCTGTATTCAGGTCATGAAGAGGAGAATGCCCCCCATACAGAAGGAGTAGCACTCATGCTGTCACCAGTGGCACGGAGAGCGCTGATGGGCTGGGAACCTCTTGGGCCAAGAATTATAACAGCAGCCTTTAGAACCAAGAAAAAGCTCAAGCTGAACGTCATCCAGTGTTATGCGCCCACCAATGACAGTGACGAGGAAGAGAAACAAGAGTTCTACGACCGACTCCAGAGTGCCGTGGACAAATGTGCGGAGCGAGACATCACCATCGTCATGGGCGATTTTAATGCCAAAATAGGGGAGGACAACACCGGATACGAAGAGGTGATGGGGAGACAGGGACTAGGCTCGGAGATGAGTGAGAACGGGGAGAGGTTTGTAGACTTTTGTGCTCTAAACCGACTTGTCATTGGAGGCAGCATCTTCCCACACAGAAGAATACACAAAGCAACTTGGGTCTCACCTGACCATACAACAGAGAACCAAATAGACCATATCTGCATTAGCAAGAAATTTAGAAGATCCCTTCAAGATGTTCGAGTGAGGAGGGGAGCAGATGTCGCCTCAGACCACCATCTGCTTACCTTAAGAATGAAGCTCAAGCTAAAGAAAAGCCGCACAGAGACAACAAGAAGACAGCGCTATAATGTAGGCCTCCTGAGAGAAACTGGAGTTAGAGAAGAGTTCAAACTGGTGCTGTCCAACCGGTTTCAAGCGCTACAGGAGCTAGTAAATGAAGAGGAGGCGGTCACCACAGAACAGCAGTGGAAGGCAGTTAGAGAGGCGCTGAACTCAACCTGCAAAGACACTGTAGGGTTCAGGAAACACCACCACAAGGACTGGCTGTCGGCACAGACCTTGAAGAAGATAGAAGCGAGGAAGCAGAAGAAAGCAGCGGTCAACAACAGTCGCACGAGAGCAGCCAAAGTAAGGGCACAGGGGGAATACTCGGAAGCCAACCGTGAGGTGAAGAGGAGTATCAGGGCAGACAAGAGGGCCTACACAGACAGCCTGGCAGCAGAGGCAGAAAAGGCAGCAGGCAGCGGCAACATGAAACAGCTCTACGACATTACCAGAAGATTGTCGGGTAAGTATGGCCATACAGAAAGACCAGTAAAAGACAAAGAAGGCAAGCCTATTGCACACAGAGCAGACCAACTCGACAGATGGGCCGAGTATTTTGAAGAGTTACTGAACAGACCTAGCCCACCCAACCCCCCCGACATCCAGCCGGCAGAGACCGACCTACCCATCAGCTGTGACAGACCCAGCCGGGAAGAGATCAGAAAAGCAGTGGCATTTTTGAAGAATGGCAAAGCAGCAGGGCCAGATGGCATCCCAACGCAGTCTCTGAAAGCAGACCTAGAGACAACAGTTGAGATGCTGTACCCACTGTTTGGAAAGATCTGGGAAGAGGAGGTGATGCCAGCTGACTGGAAGGAGGGGTACCTAATCAAGCTTCCCAAGAAAGGCGACCTCAGCAAGTGTTCCAACTACAGAGGAATCACCTTGCTGTCAGTACCAGGAAAGGTCTTCAACAGGATCATCCTAGAGAGAATGAAGAGCTCCGTTGACCCCCAGCTGAGAGACCAGCAAGCAGGATTCAGGAAGAACCGATCATGTACAGACCAGATCGCCACTCTCCGCATCATCGTGGAACAGTCTCTGGAGTGGAGCTCCCCGCTGTACGTCAACTTTGTGGATTATGAGAAAGCATTTGACAGCATGGACCGAGAGACTCTGTGGAAACTCCTACGACACTACGGTGTACCCACAAAGCTCGTCCGCCTGATCAAGAGCAGCTATGATGGCATGACATGTCGCGTGATCCACGAAGGGCAGTTCACCAGAGAGCTCCAGGTCAGAACTGGTGTCAGGCAGGGGTGTCTGCTGTCTCCGTTCCTCTTCCTACTGGCCATAGACTGGGTCATGAAGATGACCACAGAGCACAGACAAAGTGGAATACAGTGGACACTGTGGACACAGCTTGACGACCTCGATTTTGCAGACGACTTGGCATTACTGTCCCACACTCATCAACAAATGCAGGACAAGACCACGAGGCTTGCTGACATCTCGTCCCAAGTGGGCCTCACCATTCACAAACAGAAAACAAAGACAATGAGGCTGAACGCAACCAGGGAAGAACCAGTCTTGCTTGCTGGCACCCCGTTGGAGGAGGTGGAGTCCTTCACCTATCTCGGGAGCATCATAGACAAAAAAGGCGGCACTGATGCAGATGTCAGAGCACGAATCGGTAAAGCCAGAGCAGCCTTTCTCCAGTTGAAAAAAGTGTGGAGTTCCAGAGAGCTGTCACAACACACCAAAATCCGGATTTTCAACTCCAATGTAAAAGCAGTTCTCCTATATGGAGCAGAGACATGGAGATTGACAAAAACCACAGTCAACAGAGTACAGACCTTCATGAACAGTTGCCTTAGAAGAATTTTGAAAATCCACTGGCCAGAGAAGATCAGCAACGTCAGACTCTGGGAGAGAACAGAGCAGATAACAGCAGAGAATGAAATTGGGCGAAGAAGATGGGGATGGATCGGTCACAGTCTGAGAAAGCCAGCTTCCAGTATCACTAGGCAGGCATTGTCATGGAACCCCCAGGGAAAGAGGAAAAGAGGTAGGCCGAGAAACTCCTGGCGTCGAGACCTCCAAGCAGACATCAAGAGACTGGGAACCACCTGGAGTAGAATCGAAGGAGAAGCACAGGACAGGAGTTGCTGGAGGTCTCTCGTCGACGGCCTATACCCGGGTAGGGGTGACAGGCGTAAGTAAGTAAGTAATTATTATTATTATTATTATTATTATTATTAGTATTATTATTATTATCATCCCAAATCTGGTACAAAGATATCTGATGGTAAGACCTTCCCGTGCATGCTAATTTGGACGACCCCTTGGAAAAGGCCAGGGTTCCCGTTTTAGTGCATCTCTGATGTACTAACACTCAAGATGACCTACTAAAAATGTTATGAAGGGTTAGACAGACGCACTATTCGCGTCTTTTTAATTAGAAATGATGGGTGCGGCCATTTTGAACATGACCTTCGACCTACTGGGGACGACTTCCGGTTTTGCTTGCAAACATGGAAGCTGTGAATACAAAACCCTACACAAGTTCCCGATCTAGCGGCCGACATTGCGCAATAAAAGGTTGCCACAACAACGAAAAAAAGCTGTATGACTTGTTGCAAATGCCATGTTTTGACCACAAACCTTTCATTCGCCGTTATTGTTCGTGTTTGAAACCTTTTTCATTCTACGCACCGAGGGATCCTGACGATCGAAGAGAATGGTTGGCAAAACTGCAATTGAAAAAACCGCCTGCAACTTTGTTCGTATGTTCGTTTCACTTTATTGAAAAGGAGCCAACCACTGCAAATCGTGTTCCTGAACTCTATCTTGGTTACGATAGTAAAGTGAAAACAAGAAGAATTTTGAAAAGATGTGTCAGTGAAGTCACCTCCCCAACACCGACAAAGCGACGCAGGAAAACAAAGCCAGACGAAACATTGGATTCATCTACTGCATGGTCGATACAAACCAAAAGCTATTTTGTCATTGCTTAAGTTTGTTTTTATGTTCTGTCAGTACAATAGTGAAACTTATTTTGTTCTGTTTTGTCGGTACAATAGTGAAACTTGTAGTAATGTACCCAGTAATTTATATTTATTGTCATGCTGATAAAATTAAAAGTTTGTTGGCAGATTGTCAGTTTTTTGTGTTTGTGTCATGAATTATCCTTAGAATGCATTACTCGCAATTCTTTCATTGTTTTCAGTATTATTATATTAATGTATACATGCATGGTGCAGCAATACAAGTTTTGTTGTCTCAAACATTTCATAAATAACATGAGAATATTTTGCCACCCAAAAGTAGAGACCAAACAATGTGTAGAAATAGTGTTATTAGCTTGAGATACACTTGAAAACAGAACACTTAAATAACAAGTAATAACAATCTTTATTTCATACTAGGTCTGACTTTTGAACATTCCTAATTAAAATTAATGTAAATAGGAACAAAATATCCGAAAACAAATTAAGAAATATCATATTCAGGCTGAGTTGTGAAAATAATGCCATTTCCAAGTTAGTAACGCAATGTACAGTAACAAATGGTGGGAAAGGGGGGAAAAAATCATTCTTAATTTGCGCATGTCTTATATAATGAGTAACCTTTAGCCTGCTGACTCATTTAGCCTACTGTAAATGGCTGCTTCAGTGTTACCGCTGGGGTTGTTTCTGCAGATCTTTTATAGGGATGGAGGGTGAGCCCTCTTTCGCACAAGCTGAGGTCCTGATTCGCTCTTTGCAGTCCGCGGGACCCTATAAGCAATGACTAACTAAATAGACTACGTACTAGTTGTATACACACATATTTATAACGAAACTTGAAGACTGCAAATGCTCAGATCACGTTACAAGTGATAAAAAATAAACAGTAAAATGAAATTTACCGTCTTATGTGCTTCCTGATTCTTTATATCATCGCTAGAATCAGCATACACCATAGACTGTTTGTGAAACATAGTTACAGTGTTGTTAGACCTTTTTGGAGTACGAAAAGAAAGCTAAACGGGAAACAACTCGTTTACAACCAAGCAAAGGAGCGCTGTTTAATGTCTGACTATGCATTATACACGAAAACTTCGCAAAAAAAACTTTCCAACGCACACACGTAAACACTTCTCTGAAAGGCCAAACCGGAAATGCTACACAGCCGAGCAACCTGTTAACCGACCCATTTGAGAATATTACCGTTTGGTAAAAAAGAGGTGAATAAAGCAGCTCATTTGCGTCCGATACGCACTATGCTTGCGGCCACCCTGCGTACCTTACCAGTCTCAGTTGTTCTGTTTTTAGTGATGAGTTGGCATGCTTAACCACAGCTACGTTCAGATTTGACTGACACTGGGGTCCGCGCGAGTATAACTGTACGCGCAACCTGTTAGGTTACGAGTGGTGTCAGCATATCAGAAAGTGCGGATTGCTTGTTGAACGTGTTAGTATGCTGTGACATCAGCCATTCATACCATTATGGGATATGGCAACATTTTGCTTTGACTTTCGATTTTGGGCTGTGTCAAGTTCTGGAAAATGGTGCTCAAAATCGCACACCAAAAGACATGTTAATGTCAGTCTGATTTCGGAACGACCACATACACAAAGTTTCATGACACAGGTCAAGATGTGGTGTTCATCACTCATTTCTTTGTCTATTTCGAGCAAGTTTTTCACGTTTGTAAGCCGGCCATGTACTGCTCTCGTCAGTGGGCCAAACTTGACCACATGCCCTCACTTTGGTTGGGGGTTCTGTGGCTTCGCTCTTTTGTTGGTATTTAATTTCATTGATATTTATTGCGTTTCTGGGTGTCACGTGTTGTATCCTTGTTTTCCAGTGTCTATGTTATGTCGCGTCCTGTTGTTCAGTTGTTAGATGTTAGACCGCTTAATGTTGTACACTGGGTATTAGTTATTTAGGCACTGTTTTCCCGTTTATTGCTTTTTGTTTGGCCGCTTCTTCATGTATCAAAACTAAACAGTGCCTAAAATAAGCCTATTTTAATAATGGCATCTCTGTTGGCTCTTGGTTTGGACATTTCTGTAGGTTGTTAGTATGTTACTTTTGGTACAAACAACCATTTATCACGGGCTCATGTACAGTTACTGATACTTGGTAGTGGTAAGTAATCATCACAAATCAGTAAATTTTGATTAATGAACTTGTTCACAGGCAAGTATTCAGTCCTGGAGATTTTTTTTTCAAATGCCCAAAAAGCTGAATTCCAGCTACAGTCTTTCCTTTCAGACAGTCGATTTCATCAGCAAGAGACATATATATATATATATATATATATATATATATATATATATATATATATATATATATATATATATATATATATATATTCTTTACTTTTAACAAGGCGTCGCCCAAAGCCAAAAAAATGCACTCAATCAGAATAGCTCAAGGGACGTAATTTTTCATTAAATTCTGAGAATGCTCTTGCTACGCTAATGCCATGGAATTCCAGGCTGGTAAGCTTGCATTGTGTCATCAGGACATCAGCTGCTTTTTTGTGACCGCATCGCCTACTAGTTCTAGAAAGGAGAGGGTTAGTGGGAGAGAAAGAATGACAGACCTATCATTTTAAGCCTTCCACTGAACACCTACTACATAAAGTAGTAGGGACTACCCCCAGGCGCCCCGCAACCCGCTTCCCCGACAAAATATTCCATGGTGAATTGTATTTATACGACCAAACTTGCTGTCTCTCTCATCCTATCTCGCATCGACTACTGCAACTCTCTCCTTTCCGGCCTCCCTCACTCCACCACTTTCACTCTCCAGCGCGTCCAGAACAATGCTGCCCGCCTCGTCCTCAGAAAGAAAAAATCCGACCACATCACTCCCCTGCTGAAACTCCTTCACTGGCTTCCCATCCCCCAACGCATTCAATACAAGATTCTGTCTCTCTGCTACAAATCCCTGAACAACTGTGCTCCCGCCTATCTCAAACTTACTTCACCCCAACAACTCCTCCCCGCTCCCTCCACTCCGCCTCCGACCCTCTCCGCCTCCACATCCCCCGCACTAAACTCAGCACTTTCGGTTCCCGCTCCTTCTCAGTATACGGTCCATCCATCTGGAACACTCTCCCACTCTCTCTCCGTCAGAAACACTCTCTCTCCTCCTTCCAGTCTGCCCTCAAAACTCACCTCTTTCAACAGTTCTAGCACTATACTACCACACTCCCCACCCTAAGCAGACTTTCGTGATGTTTTTTTTTTTACTATTTGTGGTTCGCGAGTCGTTGTCTAAAGCGTGCGATTGCGTGCGCGAGTTGTGAGTGCGCGCTTAGAGTTATAATTATTATAAGATAAGCGCATTATAAATACCGTAATTATTATTATTATTATACAACTATAATTTTTTTAATGTGATCTAATAATAATTATTTTTATAAAGCGCAAACTCCCTGCAGTGGAGGCTCTAAGCCCTGTACAATGCAAATCAAAATGATAAACACAGGTCTGCAGATTAATGGTTTTGAATACAACCCATTGACAGTATCTTTTTTTTTTTACTATCTTCAGTCCATTCATGCAACACCTGCTGCAGAGCAAAGTGATGACTCCTGCAGTGTCACCTCTGACGATGCGGAGCGCACATTATTATATGAACTGGACAAAATGGAGGAAGAGGTAATAATAATTTTTTTTTTTTTTTTTTTTTTTTTTTTTTTTTGACGGGTACAACACAATTTATTAATATTTCGGGTAAATACCCTTTGTCAAAATAGACAAACAAACAAACAGAGAGATTAGCCGTTCGGTATTTAAATTAGGCATACAGTATATTTTATATAGAAATAAACATACATATATATATATATATATATATATATATATATATATATATATATATATATATATATATATATATATATACATATGCACACACACGCATATATATACAAAAGCCATATATACATAATTACATTGCAAATCAAGTTACACAATCACATATCGAAAAGTATAGAAAACGTATCAGCATATAAGTATGTACCCCCCACCCCTTCCACGATCCTATTTACCCCCCCCCCCCTCCCCGCCCCACTCTCTTAGAACACACACCGCTCGAACACACAACAAATGACAAGCAAAGTTTACATAGGTCTGAACAGTCGTGCTGGACAGACACAAATGTGACCGCCTTGGCATGCTTTCCTCAGTGCTATAGATAGCACTGATGGATACATGCACAAGGGAATCCAGCTAAGCCACCCTTGCTACCTTGAACCAACCCTGGATACCTTAGTGAGATGCCTGGTATTGCCAGAAGCCGTCTGCACACTATCGCCAATGGTGAGGCTGCAGCCTCTAACACTGTAATAGCATTACAATTCGCCAAAAAGTGTAGCATAGTGATACCACATATGACAAAACTTGTTACTCTGACCAGTAATTCCAAATCGGTACTTCTCACATAGATAGCGACTCTTCATAATTCTAACAAAGTGCTTTAAATTAGGCAGGGTTTATTCTAATCTACATTTGTAAACATAGAACTTAGCAACTAATATTATGAGGTCTAAGACAATGTCTGACCTAAAGTGTGTAGCTGTGCCAAAGACAATAAGACTTTTTGTGAACTCAAAATTAGTGCAGTTTGCACAGTTGTCTCGCAACCATTGTCCCATGTCAGACCAAAATATCTGTACATACAAGCAGTCCCAGAACAGGTGGGAAAGGTTTTCGTCCTCATTCTTACAAAAGGTGCAACTTGCAGATTCAGACAATTTACGCAGAAATAGAAATCGCTTTGTGGGCAGCAACCGATGCAATAATCTTAGCTGGAACCATTTTAGTTGGGAGTCTGGTGTGGTTTTGAAGGGTTTTGAAAAAATACATTTCCAGCTTGGTATGTCGTCAATATCAAAACATTGAGACCACTTTTGAACACAAATAGGCCTTGACTTTGATTTGACCAATGTTGAATATATGGTTTTACAACCCTGCAAGATAATGTTCCAGACCTTATTGCCAGTACTAGTTCCTTCCTTAACTGGCTCTACTGCTAATGAGGTTAAGTAGGCCCTGACAGCATTGGCTACACCAGAGTACATCAAGAAATGAGTAGACACATCAGGGAACAGCAACTTGAATGACTCGAAAGACAACAGAGAGCCGTTCTCATCAAGCAGATCCCCAATAACCAAAATTCCTTTTTCTCTCCATTCAGTGATATGAACCGTTTTCCTGTCTCTAATAATGTCCTTGTTATAATGAATACGTTCTGAGAGCACTTCATCAGAATTTTCAGGTACACACTTGTTACAAACAATCTTGTAGTGTTTGGCAACATCGGCCCAGAAGCAATTATCACAATGAAGCATTAAAACGTTTGCATATTCACCACCAAACACATGTATGTTACTAAACATAGGATAGCAGCTGACCAGAATCCGACGTACCAATGAGTCACATGATACACCAAAGACCCTTCTAAGCCAACTGACCTTCATAGACGTCAAAAAAGAATAAACATTTAACATTCGCAAGCCACCTTCATTGTATGCTGAACAGACAACAGCTTTATTTATTTTTGCTCTCTTTCCATCCCACAAGAATGTAAACAACATTTTTTCAAGGTCAGTCAAAAACTGTGCGGGAGGATCTGGGAGGTTCATAAAAAGATGGACAATCTTTGACACTGCAAGTGTTTTGATTACCGTAATTTTACCTAATGGTGTAAGTTGACGCTTAGACCAAACATACAAAACTCGCTGAATTTCAGCAAGTTTGCCATCATAATTAATAGCGGTTATAATATTAATGTTTGTGGAGAGCTTTATACCAAGAACCTTAAAAATCCCAGGGTCCCAGATGAAGTTGAATTCGGGCATGAACCGAATGTGTGAATTCCTCATAGGTCCAAGCCAGACCACCTGCGTTTTATCCATATTCATCTTGAGACCTGAGATAGATGCAAAGTATTGTAGACTGTGGATGCTTTCTTCGAAAGACCGTTTGCTTCCATTTAAAAACAATGAAGTGTCATCTGCAAACTGGCACAGAAGTAAGTATATATCTTTAACTTTTAACCCACTTATATTTTCATTCTGGCGTAGAATAGAGGCCAGAATTTCCGCGCAGATTAAGTAAATGTACGGAGAGCTTGGGTCGCCTTGACGACATCCTCTTTCTACTGGAAACCACCCAGAATAGCGACCATTAACAGAGACACAGGCCTTAATATCACAGTAAAATGTTTTAATCCATTTCTTCATATCTGGACCAAAGTTGAAAAAGTCAAGACATTTTTCCACAAAGGACCAGGCGACCGAGTCAAATGCTTTCTCAAAGTCTATGAGAACCAGCTGACCCGGCACCTGGTTTACATGAGTATAAAAAAAGTACATCGTAAAGAAGCCGTATGTTCTCACCAATATATCTGCCCTTCAAAAAGCCTTTTTGGTCTTGGTGTATAATAGAGGGTAAAACCAGTTTCAGACGTTCTGCTATGCAGGCAGAGGCTATTTTATAACTAGTATTTAAAAGAGTAATGGGTCTCCAATTTTTCAAAAATTTCTTATCCTTTCCCTCTTTGGGTATACAAGTGATCACGCCTTGCTTTTGTGTTACTGACAGCTGGCCATGCTGAAAGCCATAATTAATAGATCTCACCAGAAAATGACCAATATCAGCCCAAAAGAATTAAAAAAATTCGGTGGTAAAACCATCTGAACCTGGAGATTTATTGTTACACATTCTTTTCAATGATTTTAATGCCTCCTCCATCGAAATGGGGCCTTCAATAGACATCTTCGCATCATCAGACAACGAGGGTGCAAAAACAGTGGAGGGGAGGTCAACCTCAACTAACTCTGCTTCCCTCGAAGCGTACAATTGCTCATAAAACGCTTGAGTTTCTTTTACAATAGCATCCACATTATTTATCTCTTCTCCGTTATCGTTCTCTAAGCAGTTCATTGATTTACTAACAAAATTCCTACTTTCCAAACTACAAAAGTATTTTGATGTCTTTTCCCCATCTTGGATCCACTTAGCTCGGGACCGGACAATCATACCCTCTGTCTTTTTCTTGCGTAATTCCACAAGTTCTGCTTTTTTAGCCTCAAGAAGAGGGATATTATTGTGCTGGATACTACGTTCTAAGTTTTTAATCTCGTTCTTAAGAGAATCTTCTTTTTTGGTTTCTTCCTTTTTCTTGTGGCTAGCATATGAGATGGACCGGCCCCGAGTTTCTAGGAGTATCATCTCAAAAAAGGTTTAATCACTAATGCAAAATTGTAGGTCATCATTTCTCACATTGTTAATAGAATCCATGTTATAAATCAAAAGTCCATATTGCCTCTTCAAGTCCACAATCAATTTTTTTACCATTTCTACAAATGACTTGTCCTTAAGAAGTGAATTGTTGAATTTCCAGTAAGTTCTATTTCTCTTAGGAAGCGATGCAAAAAAATCAATAGACACAAGCGAATGATCTGAACGATAACCTGAGTTAATTTTTGCCTTAGTAACCTCTACCATCAAACATTCCGATACCAGGAAATAATCTAATCTGCCTTGTTGAGCAGAGTTAAAGCGACGCCATGTGTACTGTCTAGATGCTGGGTGAAGCACCCTCCATACATCCACTAGGTCATACACCTGCATACATTCAAGCACCTTTTGCATTGATCGAGGGCGATTAATATTTCTATACCTGTACGTATCCATATTAACATCCAGTACAACATTCCAGTCACCGCCTACTATTACATATTGATTATCTAACCTACCTACTTCTTCAAAGACAGTTTCAAAAAAGATGGGAGAGTCCCCTTTACTAGGCCCATACAGGTTAACAATAGTCATCCGCTTACCCTGTATGTCAATATCTAGCACAATATAAGCGCCATCATTACTTCTAATCACATTATGTACTTTATACTTAAAGTTGTTGTTAAACAGAATTGCAACTCCTTTGCTATTTGTATCATTACCACATAGAAAGCATTCAAAGCCCCACATGGCCCTTAGCATGTGTTCATTTTTAGTCTTGAGATGTGTCTCTTGCAAAAAGTAGATAGAAGCCTTTAACTGTCTGAGGTAGTCTAGCACATCTTTCCTTTTCTGATACTGGCCAAGACCATTGGCATTAAAGGTACATATTTTTAATGGACTGTCATTGGTAATACTAGCCATACTGGAAGTGGAGTTTGTTTCCAGCCGTTACACGCAGCAGTTTGCATATATGGTCAAACCGGCTGACTGTATCATCAGTACTGATTGTGTGGCAGGTGCACACAAAGGCCAATTCAAGTGAGTGGCAAAACGAACCAAGGTGACTGAACAGGTGCAGGGAACAGGAGAAAAAACACATATATTTTACACCAAATGTTCCATACTCTAATAACCCTATCATATAACAAAGTGTGTGTTCTACGCTCAGCATATAGGAGCAAACCATGTACAAAGAAAAAAAACCAAGAAAAAACAAAAAAAAAAAGGAAAAAAAGTTGATATATATGCAAGCATTACCGCTCTTCTCCTTCGGGAGGATATCCAGCTATACAGTATCCATGAGGAATGACACCATTAACAAGGTGTAGCGTTCAGGAATACCTGTAGTTCCCTCCTAGAATAGCAATTACAATATATTTATAAGTCAGTGCTATATCTATACAAAAAAGGACACATATATTTGGCCCCTCCAACTCCAAGTAACATGTAAAGAGAAAGGTAATTAGGGGTAAAAGTAAAGTACCAATGAACAAAGTTGTAAGTCATGCTGTACTCTCCCAACAGAGAGACAAGTGGACTGAACTGCTGCCCTGGACTTTAAGGCTTGACCAGTGTCGCAGAGCCGCACGCACTCACCCGCTGGTCAGCCCTGTATATTAATGTTAGCATTTGGTAGTGCTCAACAAGTAACATACACACCACATACACATCAACATACATGTCAATGTACACGCACAAATGTATATAAGGCGCACATGTGCACTAGTCATGGGGAGAAAAAAAAAAAAATTCATGAAATTTGTATGTACGTGTACACCCACCTGTGCCCGGTGGATGTGTGTAATACGCACCCACCCGGCACAAACACACACACACACACACATACACCAAAGCGAATATCAGGTATGTACACATGCTCCCGGCACAAATACCCTTACATGCACACACACACACACACACACACACACACACACACATGCCATACACGCGTAAATACACATGCACATGTACACACTTCTGTGCATGAGAAGAGTACATGTACCCTAATTACAAAAGTACCCATCATATGTGTTCACCCGCACAGCACACCCATGCCGGGTAGAAGCGTATGATACGCATCCACCCGGCACAAATGCACCCGCAAGCACACACACATACCAAAGCATGTATGTACAAATTATCCAGCACATCTGTACAAGCAGACATGCATACCCATGAACATGCACGTGCACATGTAAGTGTACACACATGCAAGCATGTATGCAGGCACACATGTACGCACACACACCTGCTCCAAAAAATAAACAGCATAACAACATACATAGGTACCCAGCAGAAAGTACCTGGACATACATGCACACGCCCGTACACATGTATGCAGGCGTTATTATATATACATAATTATACACACCTGACCTGTGGCACACGCAGCATAAATAATACCCAAAACAACTTGTAGCCACATGACACACTACAATGTTTCTTCATCCATCACAACACCACTGTAAAGTATTGCAGAAAGGACGTACATTTTGAAGCATGTCACTGCTCGAGGCATGGACATTCCGGGCCGACCCGGCACACGAATTAACACACACAGAGTAACCCCTGTGAATGGGCGTTCGCATACCAAAACGATTCGGACTGCCCATGCCGAGAATAAAATGTACGTACCGTGCCTCGCCAAGAAAGGTGTGTCCAGTCCCTCGGCGTCTCAGTCTCAAACACCAGATGCCAGTGACATAGCACATTAAACCATCATGACCATACGAGCCTGGCTCACAACACACTCCAACAGAATCACATCCTGCCTCACACTGAGGAACAGACCTCGTGCGAACTTATTGACCTATTGGCCAGAGTAGCCGCTCTTGCCAGGTAGCGTGTCACGCGTAGGGTTACAGGTCACAGGTGAAAAAACACATGTAAACAGAGGGTGGTCACAAAGATTGCAAAGCATCCACTGCCTACATGCAGCCAGCTCCGCGATCGGGTGCACATCGAAACTTATGCAGTTTAGGCAAAGAGTCCATATACAACCGATCGCCGGGCTAGCTCAGCGCTGAAGCGTACGTCGTCTTCTCTCCCGTGGTGTTGTTGTGTCTGGGTCACTTCCAATAGGCACCTTGTCCACCAAGTCCGAGATTGAGGCTATACGTATCACCCTGGAATCAGATTTGCGCTTTACATAGACACTCCCACGTTTTGTCCACGCATCCTGCGCTGCAGGGTGGTCCCAGCACTGGGACAGCAGAGTGTAGTTGCTATGAGTTAAGTCCTCGGATATGATGTAGGAGGTGTTCTTTAGTTTCCGTCTATGGAAAAGCACTAATTCTGCAGCCTTTCTTGACATGAATCGCACGATCACAGGTCTCGGCCCTCGCTGTTGTTGCCCACTTCCCTGTGATCGCTGCTGTAGTTGACCTATGCGATGGCAGGCCTCAATATCTCCAGGCTGTAGACCGGGCAGCTGTAGCTTGTCTTTGAAGATCTGAAGTATTTTCTTTTCGCACTCTTCTACGGTCTCTCTCTCTGCCTCTGGTACCCCCAGTATGCGAACGTTATTTCTTCGGGTGTATTGTTCCAAGTCATTCGAACGCTTTCCGGCTGCTACGGAGGCTAAAAACTTCGCCTCCGTAGCCAGACTGGTTGCCTCCTCTATCTTCTTTCTACACTGATCCAATTCAACTTTCAGTGTCTGATTTTCCACTCTTAGCTCATGCATCTCGCCTCTCAACTCCTCGAATTGCTCATTCACTTTGTCTAGCTTTGTAGACATTTCACGTAGCAGTCTCATTATATCAGCATTAGAAGGGTCACTGACCTGTACGTCGTCACCAGTGGATACGAAGACCGTGGCAGACGAGGCAGACGCGGTAGCAGACGACGCATTCTTGTCCGCAGTCTCCGCCATGCTGTTTCGCCGCGTAGTTTGAAAGTGACACTTGATCGTTGCCCTGCTGTCCGATGCCGGCTCCGCCTTGCTTTTCTTCTTCCTGGCTTTCTTTAGAAGTGCCGCTTTTCTCTGTCTGGCCGCATGGCTGGGTGTAGACTGATCAAAACTTGAGTCAGTTGTAGTAGATTCAGCCTTCCGTTTAGCCTGGCCGAGCGGCATACCTGTAGAGTTCACTAGGGCCGACCATCAGCATTTTCAGTGTCAGAGATTTGCGGTCCAAGATGTCACATTTCAGAGGTAAAAATGATATCCTCCGGATGGTTGAAAAGGCAGGGAAACGATTAGCACATCCTCGTTGTTGTAATTGCTTCGGGGAAGAAGTAATTAAAGAGAATCTGCATAAATCAGGAGCCCCTGAAAAATGATTCAACCTGCCTGTGGCCTGAGCAGTGCTCACCCTCCGGTAATAATAATTTTATATTTTACAGAAAGAACCATCTGGTTGCTTTCTTTGCTGAATGCAGGAGAATTTTACCGGGGAAAAAGACCTCCTAATCCTACGTACCTTCTGCACAGTGGAACTACGCTTAGTGATCATTCGCTCATTTGTCATGATCATTATTGGCCTTAGCACGCGGGTATATTAATTGTAGGAAGTAGAAACTTATAGTGGTCCACTGGAATATTCTTGTATAAGAAAACAAAAAATGATGTCATAAATGTGCCCTCTAACGGGCAAAGGAGAGACATGCATAGATTCGTATGATGCCTGAACTGCCTCTTGCAGATGGTGGACGTCGTTTTGTCTTAGCTTTCGGTAACCGGTGTTCATGAACTGTAAAGATAAGCCGAGCCAGCAAGAGATAGATACTTATGAGCCCCCGTGACTGCGAGAGCATCATGAAGATCTATAGACCTTGCAGATTGTGAGCAATGAGACCAGGCGTTCTCCGCTGATTAGCGTTGCCTCGTGTAGATAGATGGTGGTAATAGGCGTTCATAGACTAAAGCTAACTCAAGTCAGCCAGAGATTCTAATCAACCCCTGAACTGTGGGAGCATTAGGAGGATATATTATGCTCCTTGCAAATTTTGAGCCATGAGACCAGGCGTTCTCCGCTGATTAGAATTGCCAAGTGTAGATGATGGGCATTGTTCTGTGGGGTTTTTCGCTAACAAGTATGCATAGACTGTAAAGCTAAGTGGAGGCAGCAATACAAAGATTCTAATCAGCTCCTGCAACTGCGGGAGCATTATGAGGATCTATATTCCATGCAAAGTTTGAGCCATGAGGTCAGGCATTCTCCGCTGATTAGCGATGTCAACAGCATGCACAGAAACATTTACATTTGCGGCTGTAGTGGTAGGCAAAGACTATCGCACATCATAGAAAGACTACTGTTGTTCATAGATCAGGTAGACCAATATTAGGCGCACTTAACTTTAATTATCTGCTCCTGCAATCCTTGTCCCGCAACATGGATAGAGACGTAGAGGAGTATAAAATTGGGAGTATATTCATTGTTCTGGAGATGGGATGATGCTATGTGATGATGCTGTAGTGGTTTACTGGTTTACTATTTAGTCAATTATTAAATCTTATTTGTTATTTTGTAAAGTATGTACAATGTGCTTTGTTGTTTTTTAATCAAACTTAAAAGGTGTGTGGTTCTTACTACATGGAACATCAGATGTCTAGTTTTGAAGAACTGTTCTTGGGATGATGTAAATCACTAATTGTCACATCGTGTTCAAGTAACCAAGGTACTAATTTATCTCTAGTAAACTTATTTTTACTGACGATAGTTGGTGTAGTGATTTGTATCATGGATTTGTAGAGGATGCATAGATGCGCTAGTGTGGCATCAATGTTTCCAACCATGACATAGCACCCTGTCAGTATTGCTGAGGATACTATGGCGCCTGTCTTAGATTATCAGTCGGATATTGTGATGTAATAACCTACACCCCCAAACCCCTGTCCACCGTGCCCACCCTGTTCCCCTTCTTTTTCATTTTCATGATGTGGGTTTTCCTTGGTTTGAAAAGTTTACTATTTGAGTGATCTGCAGAGGAGTTTCGGCTCACGTGCGAAGCAAACGTGACTATATTCTGGGCCAGTGGTCGTCTGTCCATCGTCTGTTGTCACTGGTAAACTTTAACGTTGGGATTTTCTCAGAAAATATTCAAGCGACAGTCTTCAAACTTGGCCCAAGGATACTTTGTGGCAAGACCTTTCTAAACATGCCAATTTGAGTGACCTCCTTACAGAGGTCAGGGGTCAGGAAATTGTTAAAAAAATAGCTATATTTAGATATAATTTAATTTTTCTCAAATACTATTCACAACTTCAAACCCAAACTTGGTACAAAGATACCTGATGGTAAGACCTTTATATGCATACTAATTTGGTTGAGCCCTCGGAGAGGTCAAGGGTCACAATAGCTCAGGAAATAGGTATAAAATAGCCATATTTTGACAAAAGATGTTTTTTGTTCTCAAATTCAGTTCACAACTTCAAACCCAAACTGATTACAGAGATACCTGATGATAAGGCCTATCTATGCAAATTAATTTGGATGAGCCCTCGGAAAAGTCAAGGCACACAAGAGCTCAGGAAATAGGTTTAAAAAAAAAAACAACATATATTTACACGAATTATTTTTTCGCGATTATTGTTCACAACTTCAAACCTAAACTTGATACAGAGATACCTGATGGTAAGATCTATCTTTGCATACTAATTTGGATGACCCCTAGGAAAGGTCAATGGTTACAAGAGCTCAGCAAATGTGTGTAAAATGCCAAGTTTTGATAGAATTGTAGTTATTATCAAAATTAAAATTTGTACCAATTTGAGAGACCTCTCACAAAGGGTCACGCTGGGTTGACAGATGTGTGAAAAATGCTTACATTTTCAGAAAACATGGATTTTGCTGGTGCAAAAGCCAGCCCTTGTCACCGAGGTCACACATATATGTAAATCAGCCATTCACGGGTTACTCTTTTTATTTTTCTGCAAGGCCCCTTAAACCAAAATTGGGCTATTTCTGTCCTAAAGCAGTTTGTTTTCTTTTCTTTTTCCAGTTAGCAAATGGAGCCTGGGATGGACCTGAGAGTGCAAGCTCATTGCAGTACAAGGACAGTGATGACGAGGAGTTTGTACTTGGCTGGAGCTCACAGGATTCAGACTGTGCGTCGCCATCAAACTCTGGGAACTCCGACACAGGCAGTATTGTATTGACTATGTTAGATTCAAAATGCCAACAAGGTGCAGTGTGCGGAACCTGGTGAATTAGGGGGTGGCAATGAGAATGTGGATATGCAGAAGGAAGATGACGTTGGGGGTGGGGAAAGAGCGCTTTCAGAAAAAAACAGGTGTGCACGTGTCACAGAGAGGGAAAGGAAAGTACAAATGGGACAAAAAAATGCGTGCAAATTCTGTAGCAAGCTTGTCTTGAAAATTAGCACGCACTTACAAGATGTCCATGCAGATGAGTAAACAAATATTCAGACAACTTTGTGAACTAAATCTGTTTATCGTAGGTGTTTCAGTCGATAAAGTGGTATTACACATACTGTAATTTTTATTTATTATTTTGTCGGACAAATAAAAAAATGACCGACAGTTTGCAAACCACTCAAAGATTGCAAAACGTGTTTCACACACTCACAAACCAGATAGGTGAGGCTAGCTCTGGCAGAATTGTACACATACCAAGGGGAATTACTCAGCGCTGGACAGACAAACAGTTAGATCCCCTGCCCCCGCCTATCGCCAGCCCACAGAGAAATACGCAGGTATAGAACAAGACGATCATCTACATCCTCTAAAGGATGCATCAGTTAGTTAGTTATATCCAGTTTAATGTCCCACTGGCACCGAAGTGATTGGGGACTTACATCAGGTCTTGCCTAAACCCATGTCCTTCTCCAGAAGGAAGTAGGCAGGAAAAACATACATACACAAACACAAAGGTGCACTACTATATGTGGTCGGGTAAATACCCTTAATTCCCACAGTAGATGCACAAGACAATACATAACAATGTAACGATACATGTTTGCCTCGAGTTATAGAATACTCACAAACCAGATAGGTGAGGTTAGGGCTGGCAGAATTGTACGACACACCAAGGGGAGTTCTCAGCGCTGGACAGACAAACAGTTAGATCCCCTGTCCCCGCCTATCAGGCACCCAATCGCCAGCCCACAGAGATAGAACAATACGCAGGTATAGAACAAGACTAAAGGATTGCTTGCTTGCTTTATTCCAATGTCTTCAGCGTCACTTTCCATCGGCAAACGTGGATGTCATTTTGGCGGATTCATGATTCGTGAATCGAAAAACAAATCGTCGTGAATCAGTGACTGTACTCCACCCCCCCCCCCACCCCCCCCCCCCCCACACACACACACACACACACACGATCCCTCCCCTGCGCCGCTGGATTAAAAAGACAAGAAGAAGTGTAAAAATCTCCGAATAAAAGCTGTAAATAACCATACTGGTAACCTTTACACGATGTCGTCGCTTCTTCGTGTGTTTCTGCTTTGTTTTGTTGTCTTTTTCAGCCTGCTTATGGTCTGATCACCTTCCCCGACAAACCTGCAGTTACACCTTCACGCTGTTCCGCCCTGCCTGCCTGCCCGAGTCATCTACAGTACGATGTGTGTGTGTGTGTGTGTGTGTGTGTGTGTGTGTGTGTGTGTGTGTGTGTGTGTGTGTGTGTGTGTGCGTGCGTGCGTGCACTAAACCCCTGAAATGGGTGACTGTCTTTACCATCCTTATGGAAAATGGGTTTGTGTAAAATTCTGGGTGACCAAGTCAGGCACCCATTTTTTCTAAGGGTTGTTTCTGCATTATCTTTCATTCAAAAGTCAGAAAAAAAATATCAAAATAGGATGTCTCCATTTCGCGAGTTTTACTTGATGTTATGTTTCTGCGACGCACTGGGCCTGTGTATTCACACGGAAGGGTGTGTCTAGAGATGATCACTGATTGGTCAGATGAACATTGACTCTGATGAACTTAGTGGCTCCCCTTTCCCCTTTCAGCGTCTTCGTCCCGCCGGCCATTTTTTCGTTTGCGGAGGTAAGGTTTTATGCAATATTTCTTAGTTTCTTAGCCCAAATGTACTTGTTCAGTGCACCCCCACCCGGGTCTGCCCTGGGGGACTTGGGTGGGGTTAGGTACTTTTTAGTTCCCAGGGTCACCCTGGTCAGCCCCACAGGGTGAGTTTTCCTCTCTATTCTGGGGCATGTGTTTCTGTCTACCCGAGATCCATTCACCTGTATTTGCCTTTTTAAAACTCTCCCTACTGTCTGCACTGCCTGTAGCTCTTGATATTGGATGTGTGTTGTTAAATGGTCTTAGCTTTATTTAGGCCCCATGTTTTAGGTTTATTTAACGTATTTGACCGGCTGGCGACATACATTCAATGTTCTGTTTAGTTTTTTTTTTTTTTCACAAGCAGTGCAGGCACGTCCTGAGAAAGCCTTGTTGCTGTCGGGACGTTAAGCAATGTACAATCAATCAATCAATTGTTCAGTGCAGTTATTTAACTGAGAGATGCTCCCAATCCGATACGATTGCACAGTCAGCCAATACTGACCCATTTGGCCCAGAAAAGTGGGGCGTGTGCTAAAGACGTTTGGCGTCTTTTGCTCAGTCTTGTAGTAAAGGATAATAGAACCCCACAATTTGACTAAAAGCTTCCTTCTTCAATGAAAGGAATTCGTTCAATAACACCATTACAATGTCAATCTGTCACGCGATTTTGTTGCTTTTTTTTTCTTTCTGATATGTGTGATTGTGATCGAAAAGTAACTTGACACATGTATGCACTATGATTTTTTTAAAAATGGCGCCAGATTTCAATCCTCGTACGCAAAACTGCCTCGCGCTGGGACCATATGGCGTTGAGGCGCGTCCCCTGGGTGGTGGATAGGGGGTCCCTCGTAAGAGGGGTGCACTGAATGAAATAAGGTGCCGTGAACCAACATAGTCTAAGGGAAGGTGACCCCGACAGAAAACCCCTGGTCCTCCTAGTAAGGGGGTTGGGCGTGGGGGTAGCTTCCCCACCCTGCAAAAAAGGAAATAGCTACAAAAACGCCGACGAAAAGACTAACAGGTTCTTCTACCAGAAGACTTATGACGTCCTGTGGTGAAAGCCGGAAGTCTTCGGAAGCCACAGGACCGAGCCGCCTCTCTCTGTCCAGGGACACAACCATGGGCACATGGAATGTCAAGACCATGTACCAGAGCGGCAAGGCCGCCCAGATAGCAGTGGAAATGCAAAAGTGCAACCTTTCCCTGCTAGGTATCAGTGAAGCCAGATGGACGCAGTCTGGCCAGAAAATGCTGTTAAGTGGGGAGATGATTCTGTATTCAGGTCATGAAGAGGAGAATGCCCCCCATTCAGAAGGAGCAGCATTCATGCTGTCACCAGTGGCACAGAGAGCGCTGATGGGCTGGGAACCTCTTGGGCCAAGAATTATCACAGCAGCCTTTAGAACCAAGAAAAAGCTCAAGCTGAACGTCATCCAGTGTTATGCGCCCACTAATGACAGTGACGAGGAAGAGAAACAAGAGTTCTACGACCGACTCCAGAGTGCCTTGGACAAATGTGCAGAGCGAGACATCACCATCGTCATGGGCGATTTTAATGCCAAAATAGGGGAGGACAACACCGGATACGAAGAGGTGATGGGGAGACAGGGACTAGGCTCGGAGATGAGTGAGAACGGGAAGAGGTTTGTAGACTTTTGTGCTCTAAACCGACTTGTCATTGGAGGCAGCATCTTTCCACACAGAAGAATACACAAAGCAACTTGGGTCTCACCTGACCATACAACAGAGAACCAAATAGACCATATCTGCATTAGCAAGAAATTTAGAAGATCCCTTCAAGATGTTCGAGTGAGGAGGGGAGCAGATGTCGCCTCAGACCACCATCTGCTTACCTTAAGAATGAAGCTCAAGCGAAAGAAAAGCCGCACAGAGACAACAAGAAGACAGCGCTATAATGTAGGCCTCCTAAGAGAAACTGGAGTTAGAGAAGAGTTCAAACTGGTGTTGTCCAACCGGTTTCAAGCGCTACAGGAGCTAGTAAATGAAGAGGAGGCGGTCACCACAGAGCAGCAGTGGAAGGCAGTTAGAGAGGCGCTGAAGTGAACCTGCAAAGACACTGTAGGGTTCAGGAAACACCATCACAAGGACTGGCTGTCGGCACAGACCTTGAAGAAGATAGAAGTGAGGAAGCAGAAGAAAGCAGTTGTCAACAACAGTCGCACGAGAGCAGCCAAAGTAAGGGCACAGGAGGGATACTCGGAAGCCAACCGCGAGGTGAAGAGGAGTATCAGGGCAGACAAGAGGGCCTACACAGACAGCCTGGCAGCAGAGGCAGAAAAGGCAGCAGGCAGCGGCAACATGAAACAGCTCTACGACATTACCACAAGATTGTCGGGCAAGTATGGCCATACAGAAAGACCAGTAAAAGACAAAGAAGGCAAGCCTATTGCAGACAGAGCAGACCAACTCGACAGATGGGCCGAGTATTTTGAAGAGTTACTGAACAGACCTAGCCCACCCGACCCCCCAGACATCCAGCCGGCAGAGACCAACCTACCCATCAGCTGTGACAGACCCAGCCGGGAAGAGATCAGAAGAGCAGTGGCATTTTTGAAGAACGGCAAAGCAGCAGGGCCAGATGGCATCCCAGCGGAGTCAATGAAAGCAGACCTAGAAACAACAGTGGAGATGCTGTACCCACTGTTTGGAAAGATCTGGGAAGAGGAGGTGATGCCGGCTGACTGGAAGGAGGGGTACCTAATCAAGCTTCCCAAGAAAGGCGACCTCAGCAAGTGTTCCAACTACAGAGGAATCACCTTGCTGTCAGTACCAGGAAAGGTCTTCAACAGGATCATCCTGGAGAGAATGAAGAGCTCCGTTGACCCCCAGCTGAGAGACCAGCAAGCAGGATTCAGGAAGAACCGATCATGTACAGACCAGATCGCCACTCTCCACATCATCGTGGAACAGTCTCTGGAGTGGAGCTCCCCGCTGTACATCAACTTTGTGGATTATGAGAAAGCATTTGACAGTGTGGACCGAGAGACTCTGTGGAAACTCCTACGACACTACGGTGTACCCACAAAGCTCGTCCGCCTGATCAAGAGCAGCTACGATGGCATAACATGTCGCGTGATCCACGAAGGGCAGTTCACCAGGGAGCTCCAGGTCAGAACTGGTGTCAGGCAGGGGTGTCTGCTGTCTCCATTCCTCTTCCTACTGGCCATAGACTGGGTCATGAAGATGACCACAGAGCACAGACGAAGTGGAATACAGTGGACACTGTGGACACAGCTTGACGACCTCGATTTTGCAGACGACTTGGTATTACTGTCCCACACTCATCAACAAATGCAGGACAAGACCACGAGGCTTGCTGACATCTCGTCCCAAGTGGGCCTCACCATTCACAAACAGAAAACAAAGACAATGAGGCTGAACCAGGGAAGAACCAGTCTTGCTTGCTGGCACCCCATTGGAGGAGGTGGAGTCCTTCGCCTATCTCGGGAGCATCATAGACACAAAAAAAAGGCGGCACTGATGCAGATGTCAGAGCACGAATCGGTAAAGCCAGAGCAGCCTTTCTCCAGTTGAAAAAAGTGTGGAGTTCCAGAGAGCTGTCACAACACACCAAAGTCCGGATTTTCAACTCCAATGTAAAAGCAGTTCTCCTATATGGAGCAGAGACTTGGAGATTGACAAAAACCACAGTCAACAGAGTACAGACCTTCATGAACAGTTGCCTTAGAAGAATTTTGAAAATCCACTGGCCAGAGAAGATCAGCAACGTCAGACTCTGGGAGAGAACAGAGCAGATAACAGCAGAGAATGAAATTGGGCGAAGAAGATGGGGATGGATGGATCACAGTCTGAGAAAGCCAGCTTCCAGTATCACTAGGCAGGCATTGTCATGGAACCCCCAGGGAAAGAGGAAAAGAGGTAGGCCGAGAAACTCCTGGCGTCGAGACCTCCAAGCAGACATCAAGAGACTGGGAACCACCTGGAGAAGAATCGAAGGAGAAGCACAGGACAGGAGTTGCTGGAGGTCTCTCGTCGACGGACTATACCCGGGTAGGGGTGACAGGCGTAAGTAAGTAAGTACGCAAAACTGCCTTGCGATTCAAAGAACAGACTTCCACGAACAGGTTTTTCGGACTGTGCAACTGAAGTGTCGCTTTTTACTGTATTACCAGTTATTGTTCGTAGGGGGGCTAGGGGTACTGCAGTAAGTATGTATATCTATATCTGATTCAAAATGTCAATGGTTTACATGGTTGCATTTGACATTGTTCAGTTGCAGCAACACCGTTTTGGTCACAACACACTCAACACTTTCTGCACACACCCAGCGCCGGATGACAGCAGGATGTCCAAACCCATCGGGATCTATGGAAGTGGACAAGCACGCCCCTTCCTGACACATGACCAAGGCTCATGGCAAAATTAGTCAGCTGCAGCATCATACTCCAGCCTCTGTGACAGAGGGTGCGTCTGTTAGGAGGGTGCATAGACGGCAGCGGAATGCTCCCAATTACAAACTGGTAAGTGATTTTATGATCATCTTCATTTTATTGGCTCGCGTTCGAAGCAAAAGTGAGTTTATGTTCTGGGCCACTGGTCGTCCGTCCGTCGTCCATGGTAAACTTTAACTCATTTTACCCCAACACCAAAATCCTTAAATTTTGCCCCTGTCCTCTCAAGACTGCATTGCAGTGCAGGACACAGATCGACCATGATAGTTCAAGGGTGATGCCAGAATAGCTTGGCGCCCGTAGGTGCCAAGCTATTCTGGCATCACCCTTGAACTATCATGGTCGATCCTTATCCTGCTGTGGTGTGTCTGGGGTAGAATGAGTTAACGGTGGCATTTTCTCGGAGACTATTCAAGCCACATTCTTCAAGCTTGGCCCAAGGATACTTTGTGGCAAGACCTTGTTAAACATACATACCAATTTGAGTGACCTCTCTCAAAGGGTCACGCGGGGTTGACAGATGTGTGAAAGTTGCTTACATTTTCAGAAAACGTGGATTTTGCTGCTGCAGAAGCCAGCCCTCGTCACCGAGGTTAGACACATATGTAAATCGGTCATACACGGGATTACTCTTTTTATTCTTGTGCAAGGCCCCTTAAACCAAAATTGGGCTGTTTTTGTCCTAATGCAGCTTTTGTTTTCTTTCTCCAGTTGGCAAATGGAGCCTGGGATAGACCTGAGACTGAGAGTTCAAGCGCATCACAACACAAGGACAGTGATGACGAAGAGTTTGTTCCTGGCTTGAGCTCACCGGATTCAGACGGTGTGTCGGTATCAATCTCTGGGATCTCTGACACAGACAGTACTGTATTGACTATGTTAGATTTCATCAAAGTGGCAGGTTCAGGGTGGGCAGGTGTCAGTGAAGCTAGTACGAGCCAGGTGTAGTGTGCGTTAGGGGGTGAATTAGGGGGTGGCAATGAGAATGTGGATAGGCAGAAGGAACATGATGTTCGGGGTGGGGAAAGAGCACTTGCAGAAGAAACAGGTGTGCATGTGTCGCAGAGAGGGAAAGGAAAGTACAAATGGGACATGCAGATGAGGCAGACATTGCTAAAATTTTGGTGATGAAAAAAGGCACGAAGCAGAGACGTCAAGCATGGATCGGACTACAAGATGAGGGTGATTACATGCATAACGTTGCTGTTCTTGAAAACAAATCAGGATGTTTGATTCCTAAGTATCGCACCAAAACTAGTAAGGTAGACGACCTTCTCGCCTGTAGCCATTGCAAAGGGCTCTATCAAATAAAGCTGATCTCTGTACACTCAAAACGTTGCTGTCAGAAACCAGTAGGGTTTCAGATCGCTAAGAGAGGTGAGGCGGCGCGCTGTGGTCGGCTAATGCTTCCAATACCCTTAGACGTTGAATTTTCCTTCTATCATAAGGTATTAGCCAGGCAGAGAGAAGATGAGATAAGCCATCTCATCAGAACTGACCCCTTACTTCTTGAGTATGGAAAGAGATTATTTGACCGCAGGGACATTGAAGAACACATGGCTGGACAAATCAGCTCCAGGATGCGGGAGTTAGGGAGACTATTAAAGATTATCAGAGTGAGGTCAGAAATGAAAATTGCAAGTTTAAATGCTGTGATCAATTCAGCTAGCTTTGATCATGTTGTACTGGCTGTAAAAGAGCTAGCAGATTTTGATGAGGACACACATCAGTTCAAAAAAGGCAATCTCGCAATGCGCATAGGCCATGCTTTCAAAAAATGTTCACAGATCAAACAGTCACAGGCATCCAAACAGCTTGGGCAGGGTTCAGATGACAGGTGGCGACAGGAGCTCTCTGAGGTGCAGCGGTTTGACTCTGTCTTCAACGGGGACTGGTATGATTGTGTGTCTGCTACAGCAGCCCAGTCGGTCGGGAAAATGACCATGAACAAATCCAAGCTGATCCCATCATGTAAAGATGTGAGGAAGGTCCAACAGCTTCTTGAGACCAGGATGGTTTCGGAAGATTGTCTGACAGTGGTTAAAGCAACTCTTTGCGCTGTGTCACTTTTCAACCGAAAACGAGGGGGAGAAGTTCAGAGAATGAAGGTGTCAGACTTCCAGAATGCTAAAATTGGATCGATCACCAATCAAGATATCTTGAAAGGTCTCACCGAGGTTGAGAAGGAAATGGTGAATCATTTTCAGCGAGTGGAAATCAGAAGCAAGTTTAATAGGGGTGTTCCCGTTTTGCTGACGAAGAAGATGATGACAACTGTGGACAGAATCCTTCAAATGAGGCAATCGGTGCCAGCTCTCGCTGGTTCCCAGTACATCTTTGACACACTTTTTGGTCAGAGGCCTTACAGAGGCCATGATGTTCTGAAGGCCCACGCGCTAGAAGCACTGGTGTCATACCCAGCCATGTTCACATTTACTCAGTTACGGAAGCAGGTTGCAACTTTGGCTCAGTCAATGGCCATCTCGGAGTTAGACCAGGATCAGCTGGCAGACTTCCTCGGTCATGATATTCGGATACATCGACATATCTACCGCCAACCTCAAGACGTCCTTCAAAAGGCAAAAGTGGCAAAGATTCTTCTGTAAGTTAACAATGGGATGACAGATTTCGAGAGTTGCATTAGAGCTGAGCTGGGCGATCATGAAGAGATTGACTTTGACAATGAAGACACATCACAAACTGGCAGAGAGGTCTCAGGGGAAACAGCACCTGTGAATGAAGCAAGTAGCAAGTCAACAACACAGGAATCAATGAGCATGACAGAGAAAAGATGTCCAGAGCCTGATGACAATCTAGATAGTTTTGATGATGACAGTACTGTGTCAGCTCCTGTTCGAAAGAAAGCTAGATTTACAAGAAAACCATAGAGGAAAGCTGAAGAGAAAGCTGTTCAAACTTGTTTCATGACACACCTCGTCATGAACAAACTTCCTGGAAAGGCCGAGATACAGCAGGCAATTGCGGAAGAGCCTGCACTTAGACATAGGCGCTGGACAAACATTAAGGATTACGCCCGCAACAGACTGAACAAGTTAACAAAAGTTACAAAAGAAATGAATTGAGATTCCCTGCCACTCGCGGCATTTTCGTTTTCATACAGATTTATTACAAGAGTGTTATTATTGGGGTGGTTTCATCATGTATAGCCTGCTTTTTTTTTTTTTTATCTGATGGACGCCTGGATCATTTTGTATACTGTATAACCTTTGAATTTGCAAAACGAAACAGCCGGCTGGGGACCAAAGACAATAATAAGATAAGAAAACCATTGACAACGTAACGATTTATTACAAGAGTGTTATTATGGGGTTGGTCCGCCTGGATCATTTTGTATACTGCATAACATTTAAAACTCCGCAAACGGAAGAATGGTGGGGGAGGACAGACAAAAATAAGGGGGTAAGAAAACCATTGTCAACAATAAAGGTTTATTACAAGAGTGCTACTATGGGGGCTGGTCTGCCTGGGATCTTTTTGTATACTGCATAACATTTAAAACTCTGCAAACGGAAGAATGGTTGGGGACGAAAGACAAAAATAAGGGGTAAGAAAACCATTGTCAACATAAAGGTTTATTACAATAGTGCTACTATGGGGGCTGGTCCGCCTGGGATCATTTTGTATACTGCGTAACATTTAAACCTCTGCGAACTGAAGAATGGTTGGGGACGAAAGACAATAATAAGGGGTAAGAAAACCATTGTCAACATAAAGATTTATTACAAGAGCGTTATTATTCGGTTGTTTTCAGCATGTAAAGCTGTGTTTTTATCTGATGTACACCTGGATCATTTTGCATACTGTGTAACATTAACCTTACTTTGCAACTAAACAGTGGCTCCCACTCAGGTGTGCCCTGGGGGACTTGGGTGGGGTTACTACTTTTTAGTTCCTAGGGTCACCCTGGTCAGCCCCACAGGGTGGGTTTTCCTCTCAATTCTGGGGCATGTGTTTCTGTCTACCCTTGGTCCATTAACTTGTATTTTTCTTTTTTTAAGCTCTCCCTGCTGTCTGCGCTGCTTGTATCTCTTGAAAAGAAGTGCCCAACGGAGAAATAAACGCGCTTAGAAAAGATGGTTACAACACAATTTATTAATATTTCAGGTAAATCCGCTTTGTCAAAGCCGACAAACAAACAGGGAGATCAGTCGGTACTTATCTTTATTCGCAGAAGGAATGTGGCACATTCCTTCTGCGAATGAAGATAAGTAGTGACTGATCTCTCTGTTTGTTTGTCTATCTGCTTTGACAAAGCGGATTTACCCGAAATATTAATAAATTGTGTTGTAACCGTCTTCCCTAAGCGTGTTTATTTCTCCGTTGGGTACTTCTTTGAATTTTTTACACGATTGGCAGTCACCTTTTTGGTCTGAATCATTTTTTTTTTTTTTTTTTTTTTTTTTGGGGGGGGGGGGGGGTGTCTCTCTTGATTTTGGATGTGTGTTGCTAAATGGTCTTAGGTTTATTTAGCGTATTAGACCGGCTGGCGACATACATTCAATATTCTGTTCATTTATTTAATTTTTCTTTCTTCCCACAAGCAATGCTGGCACGTCCTGAATCAATCGGGACGAAAGACAATAATAAGATAAGAAAACCATTGTCAACCTAAAGATTTATTACAAGAGTGTTATTATTTCAGTGTGTATAGCTTGCTTTTATCTGATGTACGCCTGGATCATTTTGGAAATGTCTCTAACTTTTTTGTTACTATAAAGTACACTTTGCCTGCTGTGCATTGTTTCAAAAGTCACAGGAAACGTAAACCTTAGCTGAGTTGGTATACCTCGCCCTCTACCTAGGTTAAACACACCAGCGGTGCCATTGTTGCTATTTTCGCACCAGACCGGTCGCTCGAACCGGTCATGTGCACTAGAACTGCGCGTGCAGGTTGGCTTCTGCACTTGTAGTGTGGTCTCGTACGTTCACGCGGAAGATTGTGATGGCAGTCGAAAAAAAAAAGGTTCGTTTGCAGTTTTAACTTTTAGCCGCGCCTTTTACCTCCCCTAACACGCCAGTTTTGTGTTGAGATGATGGAGGCTTGTGTCATGCCCCACACCACCGAATCAAGTCCATTGTAGTACATGCAGTGCGCTCATTTCTCGATCTTCAACTATGACGGTGCTTTCTGCCGCAAACGATGCAGATTTCGCAAAATCACCTCCATTGAGGATTAAAAAAGCTATTTTTCAAAACTGCCAAAGCGCGTAATGTTTCGTGGTGCTAGCATAAGGATGGATGCATTATTGCCGAATTGCCATATATGGGGAAGGGTTTATTCTTTATTCATGTTATTTTGCAGCAATCAAACGACGGTCACGTAATTCTTTCTCCGAGGTTGCCCATTACAGGTGCAGAAAGCACACGCTCTAAACTGATCGGGTGCACCAGACCCGTCCGAGCAACCGGTCTGGTGCCAAAATAGCAACATTGGCACCGCTGTTGCGTTTAACCTAGGCCACTGGACGAGGTATACCAACTCCGCTAAACTTTATTGTCGCACTTGCTAGAACTCGGTATTATATTTCTCTCTTCATTTTATCAATAGAGGCACATAAGTCGCGGAAACCCTTTACGTGCCGAAGGCAAGAACTAGTTTTCCCCACCACAAAGTTGCCAGAAAAAGGTTTGACTGCTCTTGATTGTTTGGTTTGAAGTGTTTACAAACAATTACTGTGTTTTTAAATGCATGCACCTTTGATGTGATTAATAAAGGCTGAAGTTTCAAGTGATTTCTTATGTTGTCAGTTACTTAATTAATCTCAGTGTTCTGTTCTGTCATTTTAACTCATTCTACCCCAAGACCGCAATCCCCAAATGTTGAAGTCGTCTTCTAAAGACTGCGTTGCAGTGCAGGACACAGATCCACCATGATAGTTCAAGGGTAATGCCAGAATAGCTTGGCGCCCATAGGCGCCAAGCTATTCTGGCATCACCCTTGAACTATCATGGTGGATATTTATTTTGCTGTGATGTGTCTGGGGTAGAATAAGTTAAGTGTTAGTTTCTTCGTCTGGGTCTTTTTCTATCTTTCATATTTTTCCACACTTTTTGACCCGCATCATACTGAGGCTAAAAGCTTCAAATTTGTTCACTGCCATAATTATACATTAATTCTGGCACTACCCTTGGACTATTTCAGTCACACTTGTTGCACACACTGGTGTATTCCAAATGATAAGGGTTAATATTCAAAATGCTCTGTTGCTGTTTGTCTGAAACTCCAGAGTACATAAAAAAAAATGTCCTTTAATTTCCAGAATACATTATGTTGATTCTCACATAAATGCCACATGTGATGAACTGTTTTGCTTCAGAAGGACAAAACGCAGCAATGTTTAAAAGATTTCCTCTGTAAAATTCATAATCGAAAGATTACGGGCAAGTGTTTATTGAATTTTGCACCATACAATGTTAAAAATGATAAAGCATACATACACATTAAGTTGAAAAAAAAGCACAAAAATTAATGTGAAAAAGAAGTATTCCATGAACTTGACCTTATGACAGACGCCTAATGTTGTGAAGACACCCATTTTCACTGTAATGCCAGTTTTTGTGTGAGAGGTACCCACTTTATTGGTAGAAACCCATTTGTTTTTCCATCTAGTGGCTCTGTTTCTAGAAAAGGTCTATTGTATTTTAAGTTATAGAGCTTAGTTATAAGGTGAGTTCTAAACATTCACATCAATTCCAGAGCCCTAGAATAAATGGAAATATGGGAACCCATTTTCACATAAAATGGTAGGTAACCCACTCTGAGGCTTTTGTCTGCATGTGTGTGTGTGTGTGTGTGTGAGAGAGAGAGAGAGAGAGAGAGAGATGAAAGAGAGAGAGAGAGAGAGAGAGAGAGATACTGTGTGAGGTATTATATTTCGGCACAAATTACTTGCGTAAAAAAAAAAAAAAAAAAAAAAAAAAAAAACTCATGCGGCAATGCATTGGTTAATTTGATCCTCAATAAAGCAAAGTGACAAAATGCTGGTGTAAAATGTGTGTGTGTGTGTGTGTGTGTGTGTGTGTGTGTGTGTGTGTGTGTGTGTGTGTGTGTGTGTGTGTGTGTGTAACACAACTTTAACTGAGGGACTTTAGAGACCGATTAAGAAAATGACATGTACCATTCTGCATGATTTTGGAACATTGGAACATTTTGGGACAAGTAGGGCATAACGATTAACATATTTTTTATTCTAAAGTACACTTTCTATGCATATACATTATAATGGAAATGTGTACATTATAATGCAAATATTGTTTTTTTTTTAAAAATAGACAACCAGGTGCAATTTTTCTGGTCTCTTTCTCCGAGAGAAATAGGCCTACATTCTGTAGACTCCACAGGACGTAATATCTATAAATCAGAAACGGTTATCATGGATTCCTGTGTGTGAAATTCGCTGAACAACAGCACCGCCTTGGCGCTCTGTGTCAGACCGTCGTTGTCAACTGGGGGTAAGGTTAAACACTTACACTACTCGCACAACAAGTAAGTAGGTGTTTTATGAAGCGGTACATCATATTTACAGTGTCTCAGTGAGGGCGCGCTGTTTTTCGCTAGGGGCAGGCTTTCAAACTTGTAACTGATAACCCTTTAGAGATTGATGCGTACTAAATGGCTTGCACCGTTTGATTTTAAAATGTGTGGCGCTTCTTTTAATGTATATTATTATTATACAAATGTAAGTAGGTGTTACGCAGCGTCGAGTTATAAGAGACGGCACCGTATAGTTACCGTGTCTCAGGACAGGCTGTTGTCACACGGGCTTACAAACTTGTAACTGATGACCCTTTAGAGATTGACAAGGACACAATGGACAACACTGTTTGATTCTATCGTATTTGGTGCTTCTATTCGTGCATATGATTATAATAAAAATGTGAATAGATGTTACGCAGCGTCGAGTTAAATGGAACGGTATCAATAGTTACAGTGTCTCAGGGCGAGCTTTTTCTCGCAATTGGTAGGCCTACAAACTTGTAACTGATGACCCTTGTCTTGTTTGCTTTGAGCGTCTATTCGTGTATATGCTTATAGTAAAAATGTCAGTAAGTGTTACGCAGCGTCGAGTTCTTTGGAACGGTACCGAATAGTTGTGTCTAAGGTCGCGCTGTTTTCCGCTGGGGGTAAGGTTACGAACCTGTAACTGGTGACCCTGTAGAGATTGACAGAGACAAAATGGCTTGCACAGTTTGATTCTAGAGTGTTTGACGCTTCTATTCATGTATATGATTACTATACAAAAGAAAGTAGGCGTTACGCAGCGTCATGTGGGACGGTACCGCACAGTTGCCGTGTCTCAGGACGTGCTGTTTTCACTGTGGGAGGGCTTACAAACTTTAACTGATGACCCTTTAGAGATTGATATGGACAAAATGGCTTGCACTGTTTAATTCTAGGTTGTTTGGCGCCTCTATTTATGTAGGCCTACATGAGTATAATAAAAATGTAAGTAGATGTTATCTGGAACTGTATCTCACATTTACAGTGTATTTGGGCGCGCTGATTTTCGCTGTGGGTAGTGGTACAAATTTGTAACTTATGACCCTTTAAAGACAAACCAGGACAAAATGGCTTGTCCAGTTTTATTCTAGAGTGCTTGGCGCTTCTATTGATGTAGTGATCATATGAATATGTGAATGTTTAGCGCTTCTATTGATGTAGTGATCATATGAATATGTGAATGTTTAGCGCTTCTATTGATGTAGTGATCATATGAATATGTGAATGCTGTTATGACACAGATGCTGCACTTTGTATACTCCAAAAAGCTTAATTAGTTAGTAATGATCAACTCGAGTTGTCAGAGAACATGGTCGAGTGGTCAAAGGAACTGTGCATGTGGTATATGATCAATTCGACGACCAATGGGACCACATCGTTATTTTGTTTTAGGGTGCTCTGTGTTTTGCTGGGGGTAGGGTTACAAACCTGTAACTGATGACTCTTTATAAATCAAAAAGGACAAAATGATGTATGTTGTTGGATTCTAGAGTTTTTGGCGCTTCTATTCGCGTATACAATACAATACAATACAATACAATACAATACAATACAATACAATACAACTTTATTGTCTGTTCGAGTCCAGGCACGACAGAAATTTGCCTTTCGGCTCGTCATGAAACAACAATATAAGACATTAACAAACGCTGCAAAAGCATAACATGAAAAATTATCATTGCAGCAATCTATCACAAGCAGTCTGTCACAAGATGGGAGGTAATGTTAAGTAGATCATACTTATCGCGGCGTTATAAATGAGAGTTCAAAATAGAGACAGCAGTTGGAATAAAAGACTTCTTAAAAACATTCCTTTTGGCAAGTGGTATGTTGAAACGTCTGCCTGATGGTAGCATTTGAAACTGATCTGAGAGTGGGTGACTAGGATCATTGACAATGCTAGTAGCTATCCTTCGGACAGCTCTATGGTACAGATCATCTACTGGGTACTGTCCTAGGCCAATGATCTTCTCAGCTGTTCTGACAATACGTGACAGTCTGCCCCTGTTTTTCATACTGAGATTGCCATACCAAGCAGTGATGTTAAACGTCAGTATGCTTTCGATCAGGCTTCTATAAACGGATTCTAAAACCCTGGAACTGACATCAAAACTTCTCAGTTTCCTAAGAAGGTACAGACGCTGGTTTGCTTTTTTCACAATCAGATCAGTGTTTCCAGTGAAGGACAGCCCACTATCCACGACTGTGCCAAGGTACTTAAATTCAGTGACCACCTCTACAGGTTATATGATTATAACAGAAATATAATTACGCAGCATCGAGCTATATGGTACTGTACAGCATAGTTCTACAGCAAGTGTCTCAGGGTGCACTGATTTTGGCTGGGAGTAGGGTTACAAACTTGTAACTGATGACATTTTAGAAACCAATAGGCACAAAATGGCTCCAACTATTTGATTTTAGAGTGTTTGGAGGTTCCATCTGTGTGTATGATAATATTAAAAATATATAAGTGTTGAACACGGACACGTACACAACAACATGTGTGTGAGAAATATGGTCAATTCACCAACCAGCAGCACCACATTGTGAATGTGTCTCTTTGGTTACAACCTTGTAACTGATGACACTCTTTGAGTTTAGATTGTATGTATGATTCTAATACAAATTAAGTGGGTGTTACGTAGCGCCGCGTTAAAACTGAACACGTTTAGGGAACTATGCGTATATTTGGTCGAGCCTTTTTCATGAGATAAATACGGCACTGTAAGTACACTCCATAAAGAGCAATTAACGATAATCGATAGTATTGGGTTCAAGAAATATTATTCTGGTGAGAGTTATAGTGGTGAAATGGACCTTGTGTGCGATATATGGTCAATTCGCTGAACAACGGCACCGCATTGTTACAGTGTCTGTTGTTGTTTTTTTTTTTTTTGTTTTGTTTTGTTGTTTCTAGGGAAAGGGTTATGATCTTGTAACCAGTTACAGTTTGTAGGTCGAAAATTACAAAATGACTGGCAACAAGCCAGACACCGAGTGTCAGCGCTTCTAATCGTGTATTGCACACTAATAAAAATTAAAGTACGTGTTACTTTGTCAAACCCGGCAGGTGTATTTGGACGGGCCTCTTTCCCAGAGCCAATTACGGCATTCTGTATGAGGCTTACTTAGTCAGAAACGATTATATCGGGTTATTAAACAAACATCTTAGTTTCCAGTGGTAAGAGTGTCAATGCCGGCCGAGACATGTTCCGCAGTTTTTACTGTATCCGCTTGTTAAAACTTATAGTCTGCTGTAGCCAATTTAAAATACGATTGACGATGCTAGACGATGACGTTCTAAGATGATAGAACTTTATGTGTATATACTACATTAACAATTTTTAAATCTACGTTTGGTCATGTTTACTTCTGAGCGAGTTTGTTTTCGGTGGAGCTTCGCTGCGCGCGCACTGCGTATCTGTCAGGGCACCACATGCCATATGTGATATAGATCAGAAACTGGTTTAATGTTACCATATGATTAATTTTGGACTTTTGTGGTTGGAAAACTGAGAAAATCATGATTTTTTTAATTTTCCCAAAAATCGCTGTGTTTGCAGTTTTATAGGCGTTTTTGCATGTTTTCCATGGCAACACCCTGTTTACCTGCACTGTGAGCTATGTTTAGTGTGTTTGTTCATTTATTTCTTGTCTTACAGGTAGTCATGAGTCTGACCTTTGATCCTGAGCTGTGACCTTTGACCTTGACCTTGAAAGGGGTGTGGTTTGGGGCGTTCAGTTTCAGAAATGCGTTTTTGTTTTTTTTTTAATGCAATCTTTCAGTTATTAAAGTTGTGGGGTGGAGTGGGGTGGGTGGTTTAGGGAGGGGGGGGGGGATTGGAGGTGGGGAGAGGGGTGGGGGTTAAGATAAAAACTGCAATGAAACAGTGTCAACGTGTGTATTTTATTAAACAGCTAACCTCGGAGTGAAATAAGCCAAAATAATGTGACATGCAAAAGTGTTATTTTGCATGATCCTGCTACACTGGCTACATATGAGGTGTCATTCTGCTGTAATTGTCATGAGAGATGTCTCTGGTGTCTATTCTGAGCCAAACATAAGCATTTTTATACTGCGTAAAGCTCATTTGAGTGCATTGTTATGGGAAGAGCAGTTGCAGCCACCAGTACAGGCTTTTACAGGAGTGTTCACCAGTTTGGCACACACATGCCTACTGCATTTGTAACATGAGTTGAGGTGTTTGAGACTCTGACAAGTGTGTTTTATATCAAAATGAACTGTACATAACCATTTTTCTCTGCTACGTCCTAAATAAGCACTCTAGACACTTGTTTTGGTATGTGGCGTGTCCTGCATACCGTAGTTTTGGCTGTTTTGTGTAGTCTTTTGTATGTGGGATAGCTCAGTAGACTTAATGTTTAACGTGCATAGCTGTTTTATGACCCCTTTGCCTGAGGAAAAGATTGCATGCAGCATATAGGGCATGGCAGCTGGTAACAGGCCTCTTCTTGCTTGCTGTCTCCAGACAACAGGGTCAATGAGGATGCCTGGGCGTTGTCCTTTTGGCTGCCCTGAGATACACAAGGAAATGGCCTTGGGTCTGAAAGCTCATTTTTTATCAATGCCAGTGTCATGGTAACTTTTTCTCAGTTGTCCAGCACACCAGAAGTCAGTTTGATTGTATTGCATGTGTGTGTAAACTTGGAAAAAACAGAAAAATTAGGGGGGTGGGTAATGGAAAAATATGAAAAAATAAACTTTCATGTGCCTGTGTCTCAAATGCAACATTTCTGAAAATCAGATATGTTACTTGATGTACATGCCAATTTTGGAGGCATTCTGACCACATCTAGTCTGTTTTTCATGGCATCAGATATGCATGATCCAAAACATCAACAGCATAGTGAACACCACAACAACGCGCTTCACATAATGGGCCATAACTTAAAGATGCAGCAACATTCAATGGTGTCACTTTGGGTTTGACTTAGCTAGTGTCTAAGAGTTGCACTGATGGCAGATTGAATGGTGTTCAGGTGGGAGAGTTCCTTTTGAAGGTCACATTACATAGTGAAATTTGGCCAGTTCAGGCAGTGAAAGGACCGGTGTTTTTATAAATAATTTTTGCCTTGTTTGAAAATTTGTAGTAGGGCTGAATGTTGAAATTTGCTGGAAATTTCTGGTTAGATGAGAGGAGACATGTTTGGTGCTTTGATTCATGCCATCCTGAGCTTATTCAGTAGAGAAGTGTGGACCTATGTTGAGTTGACATAGTGATTTGAGGGGCAACCTGATTTCAGCTGTGCTTGGGTGTGGGGTTGGTAATGAATCTGGTTCATAGCCAAGAAATGAGCTGTCAATGTGCTGTTTTTATTTGTTATTTTGTGCATGGCAAATGTGCAGCTGGTGGGCGGTAGTGCTTTTTAGGGGATTAAAATATTAGGGGATGCCTGGGACTGACTATGGCTAAGAGACTGGACAGTACGGAAACGCGACTGTGTACCGCGGCCAGTCAGGGCACCACATGCCATATGTGGTATAGATCAGAAACTGGTTTAATGTTACCATATGATTGATTTTGGACTTTTGTGGTTGGAAAACTGAGAAAATCATGAAATTTGTTTTAATTCTCCCAAAAATCGCTGTGTTTGCAGTTTTATAGGCGTTTTTGCATGTTTTCCATGGCAACACCCTGTTTACCTGCACTGTGAGCTATGTTTAGTGTGTTTGTTCATTTATTTCTTGTCTTACAGGTAGTCATGAGTCTGACCTTTGATCCTGAGCTGTGATCTTTGACCTTGACCTTGAAAGGGGTGTGGTTTGGGGCGTTCAGTTTCAGAAATGCGTTTTTGTTTTTTTAATGCAATCTTTCAGTTATTGAAGTTGTGGGGTGGAGTGGAGTGGGTGGAGTAGGGGGGGGGGGTTGGATTGGAGGTGGGGAGGGGGGTGGGGGTAAGGTCAAAGGTTAAGATAAAAACTGCAATGAAACAGTGTCAGCATGTGTATTTCATTAGACAGCTAACCTCGGAGTGAAATAAGCCAAAATAATATGACATGCAAAAGTGTTATTTTGCATGATCCTGCTACACTGGCTGCATATGAGGTGTCATTCTGCTGTAATTGTCATGAGAGATGTCTCTGGTGTCTATTTTGAGCCAAACATAAGCATTTTTATACTGCGTAAAGCTCATTTGAGTGCATTGTTATGGGAAGAGCAGTTGCAGCCACCAGTACAGGCTTTTACAGGAGTGTTTACCAGTTTGGCACACACATGGCTACTGCATTTGTAACATGAGTTGAGGTGTTTGAGACTCTGACAAGTGTGTTTTATATCAAAATGAACTGTACATAACCATTTTTCTCTGCTACGTCCTAAATAAGCACTCTAGACACTTGTTTTGGTATGTGGCGTGTCCTGCATAGCATAGTTTTGGCTGTTTTGTGTAGTCTTTTGTATGTGGGATAGCTCAGTAGACTTAATGTTTAAAGTGCATTTCTGTTTTATAACCCCTTTGCCTGAGGAAAAGATTGCATGCAGCATATAGGGCATGGCAGCTGGTTACAGGCCTCTTCTTGCTTGCTGTCTCCAGACAACAGGGTCAATGAGGATGCCTGGGCGTTGTCCTTTTGGCTGCCCTGAAATACACAAGGAAATGGCCTTGGGTCTGAAAGCTCATTTTTTATCAATGCCAGTGTCATGGTAACTTTTTCTCAGTTGTCCAGCACACCAGAAGTCAGTTTGATTGTATTGCATGTGTGTCAACATTCAATGGTGTCACTTTGGGTTTGACTTAGCTAGTGTCTAAGAGTTGCACTGATGGCAGATTGAATGGTGTTCAGGTGGGAGAGTTCCTTGTCAGGGCACCACATGCCATATATGGTATAGATCAGAAACTGGTTTAATGTTACCATATGATTAATTTTGGACTTTTGTGGTTGGAAAACTGAGAAAATCATGATTTTGTTTTAATTTTCCCAAAAATCGCTGTGTTTGCAGTTTTATAGGCGTTTTTGCATGTTTTCTATGGCAACACCATGTTTACCTGCACTGTGAGCTATGTTTAGTGTGTTTGTTCATTTATTTCTTGTCTTACAGGTAGTCGTGATTCTGACCTTTGATCCTGAGCTGTGACCTTTGACCTTGACCTTGAAAGGGGTGTGCTTTGGGGCGTTCAGTTTCAAAAATGCGTGTTGTTGTTTTTTAAAATGCAATCTTTCAGTTATTGAAGTTGTGGGGTGGAGTGGGGTGGGTGGAGTAGGGGTGGGGGGTTGGATTGGAGGTGGGGAGGGGGGTGGGGGTAAGGTCAAAGGTTAAGATTAAAACTGCAATGAAACAGTGTCAGCGCGTGTATTTCATTAGACAGCTAACCTCGGATTCAAATAAGCCAAAATAATGTGACATGCAAAAGTGTTATTTTGCATGATCCTGCTACACTGGCTGCATAATATGAGGTGTCATTCTGCTGTAATTGTCATGAGAGATGTCTCTGGTGTCTATTTTGAGCCAAACATAAGCATTTTTATACTGCGTAAAGCTCATTTGAGTGCATTGTTATGGCAAGAGCAGTTGCAGCCACCAGTACAGGCTTTTACATGAGTGTTCACCAGTTTGGCACACACATGCCTACTGCATTTGTAACATGAGTTGAGGTGTTTGAGACTCTGACAAGTGTGTTTTATATCAAAATGAACTGTACATAACCATTTTTCTCTGCTACGTCCTAAATAAGCACTTTAGACACTTGTTTTGGTATGTGGCGTGTCCTGCATAGCATAGTTTTGGCTGTTTTGTGTAGTCTTTTGTATGTGGGATAGCTCAGTAGACTTAATGTTTAATGTGCATAGCTGTTTTATGACCCCTTTGCCTGAGGAAAAGATTGCATGCAGCATATAGGGCATGGCAGCTGGTTACAGGCCTCTTCTTGCTTGCTGTCTCCAGACAACAGGGTCAATGAGGATGCCTGGGCGTTGTCCTTTTGGCTGCCCTGAGATACACAAGGAAATGGCCTTGGGTCTGAAAGCTCATTTTTTATCAATGCCAGTGTCATGGTAACTTTTTCTCAGTTGTCCAGCACACCAGAGAAGTCAGTTTGATTGTATTGCATGTGTGTGTAAACTTGGAAAAACAGAAAAATTAGGGGGGGTGGGTAATGGAAAAATATGAAAAAATAAACTTTCATGTGCCTGTGTCTCAAATGCAACATTTCTGAAAATCAGATATGTAACTTGATGTACATGCCAATTTTGGAGGCATTCTGACCACATCTAGTCTGTTTTTCATGGCATCAGATATGCATGATCCAAAACATCAACAGCATAGTGAACACCACAACAACGCGCTTCACATAATGGGCCATAACTTAAAGATGCAGCAACATTCAATGGTGTCACTTTGGGTTTGACTTAGCTCGTGTCTAAGAGTTGCACTGATGGCAGATTGAATGGTGTTCAGGTGGGAGAGTTCCTTTTGTCAGGGCACCACATGCCATATGTGGTATAGATCATAAACTGGTTTAATGTTACCATATGATTAATTTTGGACTTTTGTGGTTGGAAAACTGAGAAAATCATGAATTTTTTTTTAATTTTCCCCAAAATCGCTGTGTTTGCAGTTTTATAGGCGTTTTTGCATGTTTTCCATGGCAACACCCTGTTTACCTGCACTGTGAGCTATGTTTAGTGTGTTTGTTCATTTATTTCTTGTCTTACAGGTAGTCATGAGTCTGACCTTTGATCCTGAGCTGTGACCTTTGACCTTGACCTTGAAAGGGGTGTGGTTTGGGGCGTTCAGTTTCAGAAATGCGTGTTGTTGTTTTTTTAAATGCAATCTTTCAGTTATTGACGTTGTGGGGTGGAGTGGGGTGGGTGGAGTAGGGGTGGGGGGTTGGATTGGAGGTGGGGAGGGGGGTGGGGGTAAGGTCAAAGGTTAAGATAAAAACTGCAATGAAACAGTGTCAGCGTGTGTATTTCATTAGACAGCTAACCTCGGAGTGAAATAAGCCAAAATAATGTGACATGCAAAAGTGTTATTTTGCATGATCCTGCTACACTGGCTGCATATGAGGTGTCATTCTGCTGTAATTGTCATGAGAGATGTCTCTGGTGTCTATTCTGAGCCAAATATAAGCATTTTTATACTGCGTAAAGCTCATTTGAGTGCATTGTTATGGGAAGAGCAGTTGCAGCCACCAGTACAATCTTTTACAAGAGTGTTCACCAGTTTGGCACACACATGCCTACTGCATTTGTAACATGAGTTGAGGTGTTTGAGACTCTGACAAGTGTGTTTTATATCAAAATGAACTGTACATAACCATTTTTCTCTGCTACGTCCTAAATAAGCACTCTAGACACTTGTTTTGGTATGTGGCGTGTCCTGCATAGCATAGTTTTGGCTGTTATTTGTAGTCTTTTGTATGTGGTATAGCTCAGTAGACTTAATGTTTAACGTGCATAGCTGTTTTATGACCCCTTTGCCTGAGGAAAAGATTGCATGCAGCATATAGGGCATGGCAGCTGGTTACAGGCCTCTTCTTGCTTGCTGTCTCCAGACAACAGGGTCAATGAGGATGCCTGGGCATTGTCCTTTTGGCTGCCCTGAGATACACAAGGAAATGGCCTTGGGTCTGAAAGCTCATTTTTTATCAATGCCAGTGTCATGGTAACTTTTTCTCAGTTGTCCAGCACACCAGAGAAGTCAGTTTGATTGTATTGTATGTGTGTGTAAACTTGGAAAAACAGAAAAATTAGGGGGGTGGGTAATGGAAAAATATGAAAAAATAAACTTTCATGTGCCTGTGTCTCAAATGCAACATTTCTGAAAATCAGATATGTTACTTGATGTACATGCCAATTGTGGAGGCATTCTGACCATATCTAGTCTGTTTTCCATGGCATCAGATATGCATGATCCAAAACATCAACAGCATAGTGAACACCACAACAAGGCGCTTCACATAATGGGCCATAACTTAAAGATGCAGCAATATTCAATGGTGTCACTTTGGGTTTGACTTAGCTAGTGTCTAAGAGTTGCACTGATGGCAGATTGAATGGTGTTCAGGTGGGAGAGTTCCTTGTCAGGGCACCACATGCCATATATGGTATAGATCAGAAACTGGTTTAATGTTACCATATGATTAATTTTGGACTTTTGTGGTTGGAAAACTGAGAAAATCATGAATTTTTTTTAATTTTCCCCAAAATCGCTATGTTTGCAGTTTTATAGGCGTTTTTGCATGTTTTCCATGGCAACACCCTGTTTACCTGCACTGTGAGCTATGTTTAGTGTGTTTGTTCATTTATTTCTTGTCTTACAGGTAGTCATGAGTCTGACCTTTGATCCTGAGCTGTGACCTTTGACCTTGACCTTGAAAGGGGTGTGGTTTGGGGCGTTCAGTTTCAGAAATGCGTGTTGTTGTTTTTTTAAATGCAATCTTTCAGTTATTGAAGTTGTGGGGTGGAGTGGGGTGGGTGGAGTAGGGGTGGGGGGTTGGATTGGAGGTGGGGAGGGGGGTGGGGGTAAGGTCAAAGGTTAAGATAAAAACTGCAATGAAACAGTGTCAGCGTGTGTATTTCATTAGACAGCTAACCTCGGAGTGAAATAAGCCAAAATAATGTGACATGCAAAAGTGTTATTTTGCATGATCCTGCTACACTGGCTGCATAATATGAGGTGTCATTCTGCTGTAATTGTCATGAGAGATGTCTCTGGTGTCTATTTTGAGCCAAACATAAGCATTTTTATACTGCGTAAAGCTCATTTGAGTGCATTGTTATGGGAAGAGCAGTTGCAGCCACCAGTACAGGCTTTTACATGAGTGTTCACCAGTTTGGCACACACATGCCTACTGCATTTGTAACATGAGTTGAGGTGTTTGAGACTCTGACAAGTGTGTTTTATATCAAAATGAACTGTACATAACCATTTTTGTCTGCTACCTCCTAAATAAGCACTCTAGACACTTGTTTTGGTATGTGGCATGTCCTGCATAGCATAGTTTTGGCTGTTTTGTGTAGTCTTTTGTATGTGGGATAGCTCAGTAGACTTAATGTTTAAAGTGCATAGCTGTTTTATGACCCCTTTGCCTGAGGAAAAGATTGCATGCAGCATATAGGGCATGGCAGCTGGTTACAGGCCTCTTCTTGCTTGCTGTCTCCAGACAACAGGGTCAATGAGGATGCCTGGGCGTTGTCCTTTTGGCTGCCCTGAGATACACAAGGAAATGGCCTTGGGTCTGAAAGCTCATTTTTTATCAATGCCAGTGTCACGGTAACTTTTTCTCAGTTGTCCAGCACACCAGAAGTCAGTTTGATTGTATTGCATGTGTGTGTAAACTTGGAAAAACAGAAAAATTAGGGGGGTGGGTAATGGAAAAATATGAAAAAATAAACTTTCATGTGCCTGTGTCTCAAATGCAACATTTCTGAAAATCAGATATGTTACTTCATGTACATGCCAATTGTGGAGGCATTTAATAATAATAATATTAATAATAATAATAATACCGTTATTATATAGGCGCTTTTTCTCAATTTTGGGGAAATCGACTCAAAGCGCCGCGCCTGAAACCCAACACACACACTCACGAAACAGACACGGATTTACGCCATTTAAGACAAACACAGTACAAGACAAACGAAGGGCCAGTCAGCTACTGAAGTTACAGAGATTTTTGATCGCTTGTATTTGAAATTTTGTAAAGTGGCCTGAGACCGGTACCAAAGTGTGGGGGGTGGAAGAACCGGAGTACCCGGAGAAAGAACCCCCGACCATATCTAGTCTGTTTTTCATGGCATCAGATATGCATGATCCAAAACATCAACAGCATAGTGAACACCACAACAACGCGCTTCACATAATGGGCCATAACTTAAAGATGCAGCAACACTCAATGGTGTCACTTTGGGTTTGACTTAGCTAGTGTCTAAGAGTTGCACTGATGGCAGATTGAAGGGTGTTCAGGTGGGAGAGTTCCTTTTGAAGGTCACATTACATAGTCAAATTTGGCCAGTTCAGGCAGTGAGAGGACCGGTGTTTTTAAAAATAATTTTTGCCTTGTTTGAAAATTTGTAGTAGGGCTGAATGTTGAAATTTGCTGGAAATTTCTGGTTAGATGAGAGGAGACATGTTTGGTGCTTTGATTTATGCCATCCTGAGCTTATTCAGTAGAGAATTGTGGACCTATGTTGAGTTGGTGTTGACGTGGTGATTTGAGGGGCACGCTGATTTCAGCTGTGCTTGGGTGTGGGGTTGGTAATGAATCTGGTTCATAGCCAAGAAATGAGACTGTCAATGTGCTGTTTTTATTGTTATTTTGTGCATGGCAAATGTGCAGCTGGTGGGCGGTAGTGTTTTTTAGGGGATTAAAATATTAGGGGATGCCTGGGACTGACTATGGCTAAGAGACTGGACAGTACGGAAACGCGACTGTGTACCGTGGCCTGTCAGGGCACCACATGCCATATGTGGTATAGATCAGAAACTGGTTTAATGTTACCATATGATTGATTTTGGACTTTTGTGGTTGGAAAACTGAGAAAATCATGAAATTTGTTTTAATTTTCCCAAAAATCGCCGTGTTTGCAGTTTTATAGGCGTTTTTGCATGTTTTCCATGGCAACACCCTGTTTACCTGCACTGTGAGCTATGTTTAGTGTGTTTGTTCATTTATTTCTTGTCTTACAGGTAGTCATGAGTCTGACCGTTGATCCTGAGCTGTGACCTTTGACCTTGACCTTGAAAGGGGTGTGGTTTGGGGCGTTCAGTTTCAGAAATGCGTTTTTTTTTTTTTTTAATGCAATCTTTCAGTTATTGAAGTTGTGGGGTGGAGTGGGGTGGGTGGAGTAGGGGTGGGAGGTTGGATTGGAGGTGGGGAGGGGGGTGGGGGTAAGGTCAAAGGTTAAGATAAAAACTGCAATGAAACAGTGTCAGCGTATGTATTTCATTAGACAGCTAACCTCGGAATGAAATAAGCCAAAATAATGTGACATGCAAAAGTGTTATTTTGCATGATCCTGCTACACTGGCTGCATCTGAGGTGTCATTCTGCTGTAATTGTCATGAGAGATGTCTCTGGTGTCTATTCTGAGCCAAACATAAGCATTTTTATACTGCGTAAAGCTCATTTGAGTGCATTGTTATGGGAAGAGCAGTTGCAGCCACCAGTACAGGCTTTTACAGGAGTGTTCACCAGTTTGGCACACACATGCCTACTGCATTTGTAACATGAGTTGAGGTGTTTGAGACTCTGACAAGTGTGTTTTGTAACAAAATGAACTGTACATAACCATTTTTCTCTGCTACGTCCTAAATAAGCACTCTAGACACTTGTTTTGGTATGTGGCGTGTCCTGCATAGCATAGTTTTGGCTGTTTTGTGTAGTCTTTTGTATGTGGGATAGCTCAGTAGACTTAATGTTTAAAGTGCATTGCTGTTTTATGACCCCTTTGCCTGAGGAAAAGATTGCATGCAGCATATAGGGCATAGCAGCTGGTTACAGGCCTCTTCTTGCTTGCTGTCTCCAGACAACAGGGTCAATGAGGATGCCTGGGCGTTGTCCTTTTGGCTGCCCTGAGATACACAAGGAAATGGCCTTGGGTCTGAAAGCTCATTTTTTATCAATGCCAGTGTCATGGTAACTTTTTCTCAGTTGTCCAGCACACCAGAAGTCAGTTTGACTGTATTGCATGTGCGTGTAAACTTGGAAAAACAGAAAAATTAAGGAGGTGGGTAATGGAAAAATATGAAAAAATAAACTTTCATGTGCCTGTGTCTCAAATGCAACATTTCTGAAAATCAGATATGTTACTTGATTTTCATGCCAATTTTGGAGGCATTCTGACCATATCTAGTCTGTTTTTCATGGCATCAGATATGCATGATCCAAAACATCAACAGCATAGTGAACACCACAACAAGGCGCTTCACATAATGGGCCATAACTTAAAGATGCAGCAACATTCAATGGTGTCACTTTGGGTTTGACTTAGCTAGTGTCTAAGAGTTGCACTGATGGCAGATTGAATGGTGTTCAGGTGGGAAAGTTCCTTTTCAGGTCACATTACATAGTCAAATTTGTCCAGTTGAGGCAGTGAGAGGACCGGTGTTTTTAAAAATAATTTTTGCCTTGTTTGAAAATTTGTAGTAGGGCTGAATGTTGAAATTTGCTGGAAATTTCTGGTTATATGAGAGGAGACATGTTTGGTGCTTTGATTCATGCCATCCTGAGCTTATTCAGTAGAGAATTGTGGACCTATGTTGAGTTGGCGTTGACGTAGTGATTTGAGGGGCACACTGATTTCAGCTGTGCTTGGGTGTGGGGTTGGTAAGGAATCAGGTTCATAGCCAAGAAATGAGACTGTCAATGTGCTGTTTTTATTGTTATTTTGTGCATGGCAAATGTGCAGCTGGTGGGCGGTAGTGTTTTTTAGGGGATTGAAATATTAGGGGATGCCTGGGACTGACTATGGCTAAGAGACTGGACAGTACGGAAACGCGACTGTGTACCGTGGCCATCTATGCGGAGCGCAGTAAAGATATCGGGACCCGGGAGCGAGGCTAACAGCGAGCGAGCGACTGGGTTGACGCTGCGCATCGCTTATTTCACGCTAAGGATTTCACAGTAGGCAAGGCAACAATAGTCTGACTGCTCATGTCACGCTCCGCCATCTTGAATTTTGACTGCTAGCTTCACAAAGTTTTCGAGGTAGGCTCTGCAAAACGTCTAACGCTCGCGTTTTAGGCCATTAAAACACGTACACTCTTTTGCAACATATTAAGTGGACGCTTCTCGTTCGGAACATATGTTCCTTTTAATGTTGTGTGTATCACATGTATGTGTATTTTGTATGTTTTTAAAAAGATTGTTAACTTCGCGTTCGTGCAGAACCACACTTTTAGTTAGGAGCGGCCGGGGGCCACTGAGTGCAAGATAAGCCATCTGTGGCAACGCCGGGCGTGGGGGCAATTAGTCGTTAGCGCGCGCCTCTTCAGGCAGAGTGACAGAGCTGTTCATGGTCCTAGAAAGGAGTGCTCTTTCATTACCCTACGCTATGTCTACGTGCCGACAGCCGCATACCGGCGCTCGGCAGCGGAAATGCTGAAAAGTTTTAGTAACTGAACATTCACAAAATGCTTTTTTTTTTTCCGCAAGAATATCATTATAACATGAGTGCAGATTTGTAGCTGGTAAAATTTGCTTTCTTTTCATACTAAACATGCCCATGCTGCCTACTACCAGCACACCTGCAAGAGCAGTTACATTTCATATTTGCAATTGAATGAACATGCACTGACACAAAAAAGCACTAACTTTCAAGCTCAATCTGTTGTGCATCTCAGTTTTCTGTGGGATGAAAATTTGATGTATCTACGCAGCATTCTAGCCTCTACTGTTATCACTTACTTGAATTCTTGTTTCTTTCCTGCTAGAGCAACACTAGCGTCAGAAAACACTCCACTGCTGAGAAGCTGGTAAGCTGGTAATCCGTTAGGTACATCAAGACGATCAACCCAAACATGCTGATCCCAACAGTGTTTATGCAGTACACTTGGGTTTACACAGTAAATTCATAACCACTAACACAACAGGTCTTAAGCACATCACACTGGTTCCTTTATATTAACACTAACACAAATAACAGGTCTGAAGCACATCACACTGGGCCTTATATCGACACGAACACAAGTAACGGGTCTTAAGCATACCACACTGGTGGTTCCTTTATATGAACAGTTTTTAGAATTTCCCTAACAGGGATGAATACAGTTTTTGTAATTGAATTGAATTACGCCTCCTTTGTCCGGTTGTTTGTTACTTATGTTTCACTTTTGTTTGTTCCTGCGATAAAGGGGAGACTGCTAGTGCTAATAATTTAGAAAGACTACCCAGTAAAGTGGGCGCCATCTTGTTTGTGCGACCACCACGTTTTTGTGCTCTCAGTGTTTCAGTGCCTTTTCTTTGCCGATGTTCTGTGTTTATGTGTGCTGAAAGTCTGCTGAGTATCGTATAAGAGTGTGCTGATGAGGATTGTATGCCTGTTTTTCGTCGGATCTGGACGCTGTTCAAGTGGTATTGTATCGAATATTCTGTCGTTTGAACCGTTGTTTACGTCGACATTTTTGCCTCTCCCGCAGCGTGGGTCCGCGTTGATCCGCGGGCCTTTCCGCTGCCCTGTTCTATGTCAGTGCTGCGCACTAGTGTGTGAAGTGTTTATTGTGTGAGTCTGTCTGCCTTACGCGGTCACATCTGTTGCTTGGTTGTTGTCCGTGTTCCTACCGTCCTATAGGTTTTACGTGTACAGCCCCAAACTTGTTATCCCCGGTCGACATCTTGCCCTTTGTCCGAGCCCCGCTCGCCGCTGACCGACCCGGATTGTCTGCTGCTTGTTATTTTTCCCCCGTATCCATTTTGGCCTTTCAGTGTAGGTCAGTTTTTGCGTATTATCAGCGTCGCTCCCCTACCACACTCACACACACACACACACACCGGCACACACACACACACACACACACACACACACACACACACACACACACACACCTACTGTACATTTTCTCCCTCATCAGGTCTCTTCCCTACCGCACCGCTCACACACACAGCGGCACACACACACACACACACACACACACACACACACACACAAACACTTACACTTACTCACACACACGTGGGGTTAGGTATTTTTTAGTTCCCAGGGTCACCCTGGTCAGCCCCACAGGGTGGGTTTTTCTCTCTATTCTGGGGCATGTGTTTCTGTCTACCCTTTGTCCATTCACCTGTATTTGCCTTTTTAAAACTCTCCCTACTGTCTGCACTGCCTGTAGCTCTTGATATTGGATGTGTGTTGCTAAATGGTCTTAGCTTTATTTAGGCCCCATGTGTTAGGTTTATTTAACGTATTTGACCGGCTGGCGACATACATTCAATGTTCTGTTTTGGGTTTTTTTTTTCACAAGCAGTGCAGGCACGTCCTGAGAAAGCCTTGTTGCTGTCGGGACGTTAAGCAATGTACAATCAATGCTGCACCCTCTTCCCGTCTTTCTCTTTCTTGTCCTCACAAATAATCATGCTCATCAGATACACACGCCAACAACTGCTATCTCTACGTCGCCACGCCACCTACTGCGCATCCGGTGCCGCCGACAGTGTTTCAGATGCCTTTCGCGGCATCCGATTGCGTAAGAGAGGCCGTAGAGGCGGAATTAGCAGAAGGCATGACTCACCACCACACACACTACCACACACTTGTCCATCTCTTTCAATGCCCTTCCACCCCTTCCGCCTCCCCGCCTTCTCCCCCTTCGTTCCTTCTTCTCCCATTTCTTCTCCTCTCTTCCTCATCTACTGCTCCCTGCCCCCCTCGGCTGCCCCTCCCCCACCCTCATCCCGCTTTCTCCCCTCACCTTCTCCTCCTCCGCCTGCTTTTCCCTCCTCGTCCCCTCCTCCCCCTTTTCCCTCCCCTTCACCCTCCCCCTCCCTCGTCCTCATCTTTTCCTACTCCCCTTCACCCTCACCCTCCCTCATCCTCATCTTTTTCTACTCCCCTTTCTCCCCCTCTCCCCTCTCTCCCCCACCCTCCTCTCGCATCCTCACCTTTCTTACCCGGTTCTCCTTCCCCGCCTGTTCCTCCTCCCCCCTCCACCCCTCACTCCTCTTTCCCCCCTCCATCCTCTCCCCCCCCCCCTCCCTACCCCCCTCCTCCTTTGTCCTCTTCTTCGTCCGTTTCTTCTCCCTCTCCCTCTGCTGTCTCTTCCAACCTAAAACTGTGTCTGTTCAATGCACAGTCTGTCTGCAAAGATGGCAAAGCTGACGTGATTTCAGATTTCATTCTAGACAATGACCTAGATGTTATCGTGATCACCGAAACGTGGCTCCGCTCAGCTGGCGATGAACCCATCATCGCCAGCGTCACTCCGAGTGGCTACCGCCTGGCCTCCTTCCCGCGTGCTTCCAGAGGGGGTGGCATTGCCATCATCTACAGGGACTGTCTTTCGGCTTACCTCTCCTTCTCTCAGTCTCTCCCTTTTGCCCATCCCTCCTTTGAATCTGTCTGGCCAGTCCCTCATCTTCTCATGTATCTATCGCCCCCCTCCAAGCTCTCAAAACAAACTCACAAACTCCATGTTCCTCACCGAGTTTGACCTCCTCCTCGACCACTACAGCACACGACCTGGAAAACACATCCTTCTAGGCGACTTTAACTTCCACTTTGACAAACCCGACCACCCTGAAACAAAACGCCTTTGCACGTCACCTTCAAATCACAATCTTACACAACACATCACTAAACCCACCCACCGACTCGGCCACACTCTCGACTGGATCATCACTCGCACCTCCGATCAACTCTTTCTCGACTCTGACACCTCCTCTGTGCTTCCCTCTGACCACCTCGCTATTCTCGTCTCCCTCAGCCTACCTCCCCCGAAAAAAACCAAGCTCCTTGTCTCTCGTCGCAAAATAAAATCTGTCAACCGCGAGAGCTTCTTCGACGTAGCTGTCGACCTTCTCTTGGACCCCGCCCCTCTCCCGATCTTGCATCCCATTTCGATTCCTCCCTTCGAAAACTTCTAGACACCCATGCCCCTGTCACCACCTGCTCCATACCCAACCGACTTCCCTCCCCCTGGCTCACTGACGACATAGCCGAGGCCAAGCGCGAGCGCCGACAAGCGGAACGCCGCTGGCGCTCATCTGACCTCACCGTTCACAGACAGATCTTCCAAAGAACTAGATTCAAAGTCTGCAAAATGATCTCCGACTCTAAACGCAAACACCTTCAAAACCAAATCCTGGAATCCACTTCTTCCAAAACCCTCTACGCCACCATGAACACACTCCTAGGCACTTCTAAAGACTCTCCTCTCCCCAACACACACAGCAAAGAAGAACCCCCGTCCGCTTTTTCTACCTATTTTTCGGACAAAATCCAAACTCTGCGCAACACACTCGACACTCTGCCTTCTCCGCCTTGCCCTCCCGACCCCACCTTTTCCGGCACTCCCCTCTCGTCCTTCCGTCCCGTCTCTCAGGATGAAGTCCTCAAGACCATAAAGTCCATGCCCTTCAAAACCTGCGAACTAGACCCCCTCCCAGCTTCTCTCTACCGTGACGGCCTTCCAAAACGTCTGCCCTTCATTACCGACATCATCAACGCATCTCTAGAAAAGGGCTCCGTCCCCGATATCTTCAAGTCCGCCATCGTCCGTCCTCTCCTCAAAAAACACAACCTCGACCCAAACGAACCCAAGAACTATCGCCCAGTCTCCAATCTCTCTTTCCTGTTCAAGCTCCTTGAGAAGGTTGTTCTCAACCAGCTCAACCTCCACCTCACCGACAACAACCTCCTCAGTCCATCCCAGTCTGCCTATCGCAAACATCACAGCACTGAAACAGCCCTTCTACATATCTTAAACGATCTGCTTCTCTCCACCGACTCGGGCAACATCTCCCTTCTTCCACTACTCGATCTCTCCGCCGCCTTTGACATTATAGACCACTCTATCCTCCTCCACCGACTCCACCACTCCTTCGGCATCACTCTGCTCACTCCTGGTTTCTCTCCTACCTCTCCGACAGACAGCAGTCCGTCACCATCAACGGCGTCTCTTCCGACCCAGTCACGCTCTCCTGCGGAGTTCCACAGGGGTCCGTCCTGGGCCCGGTCCTTTTCACACTCTACACCTCTCCTTTGTCCAACATCATCCAGTCTCACCGCATACACCACCACCTCTACGCTGACGACTCACAACTGCTAGACAAAGACAAACTCGACAACACTCAGTCACTACTGACTCGCACGGCTGACTGCTACGATGACGTGAAAAACTGGATGATAGCAAACAAGCTTAAACTGAACGACGACAAAACGGAAGCCATGCTGGTAGGCACTCGCCAGACACTCTCCCAGCTCCCTCCACCTTCAACTCGATAGCACCCCCATCTCCCTCTCTGACTCTGCCAAGAACCTCGGCGTTATCCTCGATTCCTCTCTGTCCATGACCAGCTTCGTCTCCGCCACGGCCCAGGCATGCTATTTCCACCTCCGTCGCATCAGTCAGATCAGAAAATACCTCACTACCGAAGCTGCCACCAAACTTGCTGTCTCTCTTATCTTATTTCGCATCGACTACTGCAACTCTCTCCTTTCCGGCCTCCCTCACTCCACCACTTCCACTCTCCAACGCGTCCAGAACAACGCTGCCCGCCTCGTTCTAAGAAAAAAAATCTGACCACATCACTCCCCTGCTCAAACTCCTTCACTGGCTCCCCATCCCCCAACGCATCCAATACAAAATTCTGTCTCTCTGCTACAAATCCCTGAACAACTGCGCTCCTGCCTATCTCTCCAACTTACTTCACCCCTACACACCCTCCCGTTCCCTCCGCTCTGCCTCCGACCCTCTCCGCCTCCACATCCCTCGCACCAAACTCAACACTTTCAGGCCCCGCTCCTTCTCCGTCTACGGTCCATCCACCTGGAACACTCTCCCACTCTCTCTCCTTCAGAAACACTCTCTCTCCTCCTTCCAGTCCGCCCTCAAAACTCACCTTTTTCAACTTTTTTAGCACTATATCACCACACTCCCCACCCCAAGCTGACCGTCGTAATGTATTTCACTCTTTGTGGTACGTGAGTCATTGTCTAAAGCGTGCGCATGCGTGCGCGAGTTGTGAGTGCGCGCTTAGAGTTATAATTATTATAAGATAAGCGCATTATAAATACCGTAATTATTATTATTATTATTAATACACTGTCAGGGTGGAGAACTGTGTGTTAATGATCATACATCTAGTTGGCCAAAGCACACAAAAAAGAAATAAAAAAAGAGAGGATCACTAAGCTAAGTAAGTGACTTAAAGCAATGAATATTCTTTTGACAGTGCTTTTATCTGCTTTATTTAGTATTCTTTGTAAATTGTTTTTTCTTCTTTGGTGGAGTATCTTGCAACACAGGAGATGCTTGTGTTAACTGTTCCTTCGTCAGCACATTCAGTCTTTCTCCATCATTTCGTATCCCCCAAGCTCGTCTTTTCAACAAATTGACAGTAGCATGCATCTCTTCACCACCCTGTTCCCGTGTAATGCTAGACCAAATCCCCATCTCCTAATCCATGGTACACAGTGGGCTTCTAAAATGTGCTGTTTTGGTGTGATTCTTGTAGTTGGGAAGTGTTTCCTAAAGCAGTCCATGTACTGGCATATGGCTTCCTCAATAGCACTTGTGTCACTTTCCTTGATAGGTTGCTTGTGTGATAACAGTATATGAACTTTTGAATACAGAGTGTTCAGAGAGGAAAATGTGTCTCTAACTATATCGGCATTTGCATGAATATCACTATCGTCTGTTAACTGAAATGTCTTTCTGACAACACCCTCGCTAAGGCTTTCTAAAACAGTTGCTTTTATGTACTTATTGCAGTGATTACCTATAAATGCCCGTCCATGGTATGCCTGAAGTGAAATGTTGTGACTTTGCAATGTTGAGTCTAGGTTTGCTGTGACTGGTCCTGATAAAAGTGGTAAATGTAGGCTTGTATTTAGCTGTTTAATTTCTTCTTCAAGCTGGTCCACTGTGTCAAAGAGTTTTTGTTGTTGATCTCTGATGTCTTCATTTGGAGTCTGTTTATACAGTTCTTGAAAAACAAGTTTTGTACACGCTGTTTCACACTGCTGTTTCATTTTGATTTTCTCATGAACTGTATGGAGGCCCTCAACATACATCTGAAACTCTGGGCTTGTGCTGTCTATATCAACCGTGTCTTCTTTTGCTAGGGACTTTGCTATTAATTTGTCTAACTCATGACAGTCTTTCTCAAGGAGATCATGGTGCTTTTTTGTTATGCCTAACAGCAGGTGCAGGTACGGAGGTGCAACGTTTGTCAGTTGCACATTCCAGATGGGGACCCTAACCACATTATTGAAGGCTTTTGCGTTCTTCTTTGGCTTTCCAGCCTTATTAAACCTCCTGTAATCACTCTTGATGTTGTTCAGAGACTTCTTTCTTGAACTGGTGTCTGTTCTGCTGGGGACTTTTGTGTTTGTATTTTAGAGATCTTACACCACAAACATGGATGCATGCTCTGAGCACCTGAAAGTCCAAAAATTTTCAGTAGGAAATCGTAGTCACCAAATATAAAAAGCCTGATTCTCTTTCCATTCCATGTCATGTTTTCCAGGCTGGAGATTTGGTGTTTTAATGGACCCAAAAATTTTATCAGGTTTTCAGCACTGTTCTTGCACTCCACTATGGAGAGCAAGAATGTGTTTTCCTTTGAGTTGGGGTTTTCAACATTTGCTACTTGCAGTACAAGTTTAAAACTATCACCCCCATGGTCACCACCGAATTTAACCCAGACTTCTTCATCGGGAATTTTGTTATCATACCAAGTTAGCTTTTGTTTTGCCTGGTACTGGTCAAGAAGGTTAGAGACAAAGAGTGGAATGTCTACAACGGTGACGACAGGACTGTCTTTTTTGTTTTTCTGCCGGTTGATCTGTCATAAAAATAGAGAGCATTATGGTCAGTTCTAATGTTTCCACACATCAGATCTTTCTGAAGCTGTCGCTCTTGTCTTTCACTGCTTATCCTGATTCCAGCATCCCTCAGGAACTTTCTGTGTTGTCTGTGTTTAGCCCAACTTATCCTGATTCCAGCATCCCTCAGGAACTTTCTGTGTTGTCTGTGTTTAGCTCTCATTCTTAGCCTAATTCCAGCATCCCTCAGGAACTTTCTGTGTTGTCTGTGTTTAGCCCAACTTATCCTGATTCCAGCATCCCTCAGGAACTTTCTGTGTTGTCTGTGTTTAGCTCTCATTCTTAGCCTAATTCCAGCATCCCTCAGGAACTTTCTGTGTTGTCTGTGTTTAGCCCAACTTATCCTGATTCCAGCATCCCTCAGGAACTTCCTGTGTTGTCTATGTTTAGCCCAACTTATCCTGATTCCAGCATCCCTCAGGAACTTTCTGTGTTGTCTGTGTTTAGCTCTCATTCTTAGCCTAATTCCAGCATCCCTCAGGAACTTTCTGTGTTGTCTGTGTTTAGCCCAACTTATCCTGATTCCAGCATCCCTCAGGAACTTTCTGTGTTGTCTGTGTTTAGCTCTCATTCTTAGCCTAATTCCAGCATCCCTCAGGAACTTTCTGTGTTGTCTGTCTTTAGCCCAACTTATCCTGATTCCAGCATCCCTCAGGAACTTTCTGTGTTGTCTGTGTTTAGCCCAACTTATCCTGATTCCAGCATCCCGCAGGAACTTTCTGTGTTGTCTGTGTTTAGCCCAACTTATCCTGATTCCAGCATCCCTCAGGAACTTTCTGTGTTGTCTGTGTTTAGCCCAACTTAACGCAAGTTTGGCTCTCATTCTTGCCCCTTGTTTTGCTGTCATTTGTACCTGCCCACATCCAGCTGTTTTAAGAATCTGTTCTCTAGTCACCTTTGTGGTGTGCTTTAGCTCTGTGCCCTGCTGTCGCACAGAATCATCTGCTGATGTTCCTGACACATCTTTTCTAAACTTTTGCAGTTGGTTTGCTCGTTTCTTTCTCAATGGGGATGATGCTAAAGATGATGATTTTCAAGGTTTTACTATTTTCTTCAAGACTATGGGCTGTCCTCTAGTTTTACATATGACAGTCTGTTTGTCTCCTGACTTTTCCATTTTCAGTTTTGAGAAGTGAGTGCAATAGGCCTCCTCGTCTTTTGTGAATGGTGCTTGTAGTTCCCCTTGTTGTCGGGAGTGTTGTTTTGAAAAAAAGGTGATGTTGCAGCATCTACCGTGGTTTTGACAGGTGTGGAAGGCAACAGATTGATTTCATTAGCTTGACTAGGCATGTGAAATTCAGATTGTGACTTGTCTGCTTAGTAGGTGTGGAGGTGCTCGGAGGTTGGAAACTGCCCACAGTAATATTACTGTCATTTGCATCACATTTATGCCTAGCGCCACAGTCAGGTTTGACTGGTCGGCCACCCTTCCCTAGCTGTGCGCATTTTCTACACACAGTGCAGTCAGAGCTGTTAAGTGATGCATCATAAGTTGTCCATATTTTGTTAGCTTGTTCAATTGCATTGTTGGCAGACTCAAAAGTGCGAGCAGATGATTTTCTTTTCAGTTTCATTAGTCTTCGGTAACATTTTACACAAAACGAATTTGAGTAACGCAGTCCACTAGTTTCGTCTACAGTGATTCCATGTATTTCCTGAAGTTCAGCTACATACATTTCACACAGTTTGATTGGATTTTGATCAAGTGTTCGTTTTGACCTTCCTCCACATACTCTACACAGAGAATTTAACCTTTTAAAGTGAAAGGCTTCTGTGTGTGCAAATGTTTCTTGTGTATGTTTTGTTTCCGCCATAACTGTACTGTCTACTCCTTAGACTACACCATTTGGAACAAAGAAACCAGGATAATATGGATGAGCAGACAACAGTTAGTACATGATACTACTAAACAGTATCACATCTATATTGGAGGCTATGAGCAGAGCATAAAGCACAGGGATTACACAATACACAACAGTATTCCAGAACAGAGAATGAATGTTCAAACCAACTCGGTACTGTGAGGCTCAGATAACTTACCAGCCATGTTCAGTCACACACAAACACGGTACCTGTCTTTATCCTCGGATTGCACTCTTTATAAAAATGTAACTGGAATAATACCACCAACACAGGAACCAGCACACAACAGTTCACAAGTGTGTCAAACGGTTCTATGTAGAAAATCTTTGAAGAGGAGATAGAGAACATTAAACACAGGCATAACCACCACACATCAGCAGTCCGTTACAGAGATTAGAGAAGGAATAGCTGATATCAGACTGTGACCTACATAAGCCTGCTGGCTGCGGGAGTGGCTGCAGCAAGAATGTTGCTGGCTAAACTAAAGAGTGGAAAATCCAGCGTTCTGCACAGCCGTGCTAGCTGTGTCGTTCGTTTTGTATCGGCCCTGCGATACGGTTTTCGGTCGTCCCGGAGCCGGTGTCCGAAGAAGGAGAGGAAAAAGAAGAAGAGCTGCGACGACTTTACCCCTGGCTTGTCTTGTCCTTGTTTGTCTTCGTCCCAGCCGGGGCGTCTTCACGGATGGCAGTAAGTACACGCAACAATTCTTTAGTGACCATTTGCTCGAGGGGGGGGGGGGGGGGGGTTGTTTGTGTTTGCTCGTTCTGTTATTATTTTGGTTAGTGTGTACTGGGGCAAGTGTAAGAATAGAATGTAGAAGGGAATGCCATCTGTTGTGTTTGGTGGTAGGTGGCGTCGAATTAGTTATTGGGGTTTGACGCCGAGCAGGCGACTGAGGCCATCTCACTATTTAGCGTCGGATGGTGAATTCGGAAGGGAGTCATGTGGTGACGTGTAAATATGTATTCTGTTGAGGTTGAATTTATTGTTGTGGGAGAGAGGTGAAGGGAACATAAAAGACGGCAGTTAAAGTTGCGGGAAGAGTGATGTGATTATCCTGTTTCTTTTGTTAGTATGTATATGTGTATTTTTGCACCTGTGTTTTAGTGCATCGTAATCCAATGGTCCAAATTCAACGGCCTAAAAGGTAAAGAACTAACCGGCTAAGTCTGCCACCGTGCTGTGGTACTGAGGGTGGAGGCTGGCTGTGTCGCTCCGCCTTGTGGGGCTACGACGCCGTACCTGGGTGCCGTTGCGAGTGTCGCGGCACGCCCCGTGTTTAGTCAGGTCGGGTTGTCCCATGTAATTATTTAGAACTTGATTAAAGTAAGTTTGGTTTGTTTATATTGTTGTATAAAAACGTTGTGAGATTTGTTTCATCTCCTCGTAGTGACAATGTTGTGAGAGGAGCTTTGTCACGGTGACGGAAAGTTTTTGAGAGATTGTATTATTAAAAGGCAGACTGTGTTTCCGATGGCCTTATCGCGGAAGCAAAAGCGTCGAGCTGAGCTGAGCTTATCGGCTGTGCTTCCGGCGAGAAGGTCTAGTGACGTGAAATATATCGAGTTTATTCAACTTTCAGTCGTGTTATATTAAGTATATTTGCTCCACTTCTATACCTGATATTGTTTATTCTGAAACGTGTTAGTTAAAGGAGCCGTGTGCTGTGAATGTCTAGATTGCGAAAGCATTAATTTCATTCGAACGTGTCGTTTGTGCTCCCGCTGGGGAGATTCAGTAGCTTGCAAACTATGTTCATTTTTCTCGATCTTCACTTGTGTGTTAGTAAGCATATTGGTTCGTCGTACATTTGATATTGTGCTATTTGAAATACTGTGTTAAGGAGCCACGTGCTGTGAGGGACTCTTCGCGGAAGCAAAGGCGTTGGTCTAACTGACGTTAGCGCTTGACGCTTGTGCTTCGTCCGGGTCCAGTGGCTTAGGATTTCAGCTTTTTCAGTCTCAGTTTTGTTTGTATTATTAAGGATAGTAGTTTTAGTATATATTGTTCATTTGTATTTTATTTAGGATATTTGTTTATTATATATTAGTTTCTTCAACCTTTTTTATTAGGGATATTTAGTTTATTATATGTTTGTTATTTTGTATTGCGTATAGTGGTTATTCGGTTTGGGGAGTTTGAACGTGTGTGAGTGTGAATGTGACGTGTGAATGCGTGGATAGGATTGAGTAAGGATATTTTGGATTGTTAGGGTTATATGTACTAAATGTCATCGTCATTGTTCCTCTGGTGTTTGTGTTAGGTTTGTGATAGTGTGGATCGGGTGTGTCTCGAGTTGTAGAGCTCATAGTTCGCGCCCCGGAAGCGGGGACGTGACAGTGTGTGTGTGTGTGTGTGTGTGTGTGTGTGTGTGTGTGTGTGTGTGTGTGTGTGTGTGTGTGTGTGTGTGTGTGCGTGCGTGCGCGCGTGCGTGCGTGCGTGCGTGCATGCGTGCCTGCTTGTGTGTGTGTGTGTGTGTGTGCACGTGCGCGCGCGCGTGCTTGCTTGTGTGTGTGTGTGTGTGTGTGTGTGATGGTGTGTGTGTTTGTGTGTGTGTGTGTGTGTGTGTGTGTGTGTGTGTGTGTGTGTGTGTGTATTTCGTTGTCGTTAAGAGCTGTAGAGAACGTGGCCATTAGCGACGTGTGTATTTTGTAGTGATTGGCCTCCGCAGCCACGAAAATGCCTGCAGACGACGTGGGCAAGCCCTATAGAATCTTCGTTTGCGAAGTCAAGCCAAGATGAAGATTTTGTAGTGAAATCCGTGTGACTCTTTCACCCAGCAGACATGGGGTTTCTGCATGGAGACACAGGGAAACGTGTTCAGAACGCAAACATACGAGTCTGTTACAGACGCCGGTCTAGTACGAGTATCCCGGCTGGCCGCCTGTCGATGAGGGCAAATTCTCTGTGAACGACATCGACTGCAGAGACACCTTAACATGTTTTCTAGAATTTTCCCCTCCTTCCTCGCTCTGTGTTGCGCTGAACAGAACCTGTCTCGTAGTCTGTCTCTTCATAATTATACATAAAAGACAGCCAGTGCCGTGGACAGTCCCAGTGGAGTTGCCTTGTTTCTGTTTTCTCATTCAGTTCATACTTTAGTTTTTCTTTGCAGTTTTGACTGTTTTCACCACACTCCGAAATAAACATGTTGAATCTTGAATCGTGCCAACTAACGCTTTCTCAGCCTGCCAACTAAGGCTTTACCAGCCTGCCAACTAACGCTTTGCCAGCCTGCCAACCAACACTTTACCAGCCCACTAACTAACGCTCTCTAAGCCTGCCTACTAACACTTTACCAGCCTACCAACAAACGCCTTACCAACTAACGCTTTACCAGATTGCCAACTAACACTTTACCAGCATGCCAACTAACGCTTTACCAACTAACGCTTTACTAGCCTGCCAACTAACGCTTTACTAGCCTGCCAACTAACGCATTACCAGCCTGGCAACTAACGCTTTACCAGCCTGCCAACTAACGCTTCACCAGCCTGCCAACTAACGCTTCACCAGCCTGCCAACTAATTGACTGAATTTGGCTTAATATCCCTATTCACTAGGCTAGTATAAGAGACTAGCTGGTTTGGCATTGGTTGGGGTAAGCCAACTAACAGTTTCAACAGTACTTTATTCTCACTATGCACTCTCAGCACAATGCATCAGGGCTTTGATGCACTATCTCTCACAATTGCATCCACATTTTGATACACTGTCTCCTACAATGCATCAACGCGTTGATACACTGTCTCCTACAATGCACGCACACACTCTCTTTTATACTATCACTAATTTATAGAATAATCCCTCAAATTACACAACTCTACCAATCAGACAAGAAAACGTAACCAAAATCGTTAATATTCATTAAAAAGAACACTGTAACACATTTTTCTACAATCTTCCACTAAACTATTTGTTCATTACGTAAACGTTATGAAATGTAACCATAATGTATAGTACAAAACATTGTCGTCATGTTTGAGATCACTAGAACAATCACGCCTTTTTCAGAACCTTCCAGCTTAATCTAGGTCGGACTTTGCAACGAGTTAGCAAATTGAGCAACATTCAAGTCACACACACACATACACACACAAATACACACACACACGCACACATACACATTTACGTACGTGACTCGAATCTAAAATAACTGAGCACAAGATCTTTTCCAGTGCTCAACATACACATGCCCTAAAACGCAAAATGCAACCACAAATGTAAACACATAACATTCGTTAAACATAGTATTCATTTCACATAATATTCGTTGTCTGGCAGCGGAGAGGTAAAAAAGCCAAATAATCCATTAGCCTTTTACACATTAATTAATTAATTAGAAGGTATGATAGCGTTCGTGATCGCTTCCATTAATAACTTGACAGACGTGTGGCTCGCTGTTGTCAGTGACATCAAATTTCATAAGTGTTATTACAACATTATTTTGTGATTTTGTTTTAATTTAGGTTGTGTGATGTTAATATCTTACATGTCAGAAAAGCAAACAGTATACCGTTGGCCTCATTTTTACGCGAGCAGTTATTTTGTGTGTCATGGCTGCGCTTACATTTGTGAAAATCCGTACATAACAGACGGGCTGCACAATACACGACTCAACGAAGAACAGGTCAAGAGACGATAAAATGCAGACAATGAATACATAAAGTCCATACTGCTATCTATTGTACATACCAGCGTGTACCTGCCACCCCAATACCCGGCAGTTATACCTGATGTCTGCACGGTGTTGTAGCAGTTTGTTTACTGGCAGCCATGGACATTGACTGACGTAAGCCTGCACCATGGAAACACTTCACATCGATCTTCCGGGTGGAAGAACATCATCAATTTGAGATGCGGGTTGATTTCGTTCAGCAAGAGGCGAAGATTCTCGTCAGCACAGGTAACTGCCAGGGGCTCGTGTAGTTGCAGGCTGATGTGACTCCATGTTTTTTGCAGATGACAGGGACTGAGGATGCACCGTGTGTGGGCCTTTTAGTGTGTGTTGATGGGGGCCAGTAAGAGCCAGGTTAGTGACACACACACACAAACACACACACACACACACAAACACTCACATACACACACACACACACACACACACAGTCGCAGGGACTCGTCAGGTTTTGTCTCCTGCTGTTCCTGTTATTTTGGGTCTAATTTACATCACGCGAATATTTGTCAGCGTGCAGCGGTTTGAGACGCGCAATTTATGATCACTGGCAACAATGCTGTTAAATGAATGTATGAATGAATATTTGTTTAATATGTTACTTTGTTCTGTTTTGTTATTTCTATGAATTCGAAATATTTATTCATCTGTTTATACATTTTTATAATTTATTTCTTTATTACCTAACATTTTTGCTCTTTCATTCATTCATTCATTTTTTTTCGTGCATTCATTCATTAGATCATTCATCCATCCATCCACTTACCCTCTCACAAATCAATCCATCCAACCAACCACTCATCAACCCATCCACCCACTCGACCACCGACTCACAAATCCATACATCCACCCACACAGTCACCCATCCACCCACTTATCCACCTATCTAACCACGCACCCACCCATCCATCCATCCACGCACTCGCCCATCCATCCATCCATCCGGGCCATTCGTCCGTCCCTTTTGCCTCCCGTCATTTCATACCTGTATTGTTTTTGCCGTAGCTGTTGTGGAAAACACAGCGCCTGGGGCCTGTGGCTATTGATTCTAACACTCGACGTGCAGGCTGCTTATATTGTTGTCAGAAATGCACTCGTACAGTGTAAACGGTTGTTTCTGGAAAACTGGTTTTGCCAGTCAACACATTTGTCAGCACCGGGCCAATGGGTCCATAAATATTCAGTCTGGTGTTAACAGAACACACGCACTCTATAGCGTGATCCTGTCGTTGTTGGCTGTGTTAATGTATTTTAGAAAAAACTCCAGGCACTCACCCCTTCAGTCTGGCCTCAATCTTAACCACTTTGCAGCCCGGGATCGCACATTTTGTTCCAATATCTTTGTTGATTCAATCTCAAACAGCCCCAGCCATCCAAACAAGCTGGATATAAAGTAACTTCAGCAAGAGGCATGGATCCTCATCAGCCCCCGCAACTGCGGGGGTTCATGAGGAGCCACGCCTCTTGCAGCTGGATCATGTTCAGGTTATCTCGACAGTGAAGGGGTTAATATCTTAAAGGTCGCTTTACGTACAGTGGAGTGTCTTGCTGAGTGTCGACTTACTGCAATGTTGGCATATTGAAATTGTAAGCTCGACAACGTGTGCTGGTCTGTAATTTTGGTCCAAAATCACAGAGCAGCACACAGTGGTCATTGCCTGACAGTCGTCGTAGGTGATCTATTGCTACCAGAGATGTGCATGCAAGTACAGCGTAGCTCTTCACTCAGTTTCTGCCGAATAATTCAAATAATTCTACAGCAGGGGTTGTTCCTAATTGGCAATCAAGAAAGAACAATTTTGACACGATATATAGGAAGAGTCCCTTAAATACGAGGACGGTGTAATAATAATATGTACACACGCTCAGGCATACACCCTCACACACCCGCACATGCTTCAAACACACGCACGCACGCAATCATACACACACACGCGCATGCACGCACACACACACACACACTCACAGTCATCAAATTTCTCCAAAGAAAACGTCTTTATTATTTACATATGATTAAAAAGAATGAAGTTTAGGTTTAATTCAGTTATTTTTAGCGAATAAATCTACCATGGAAGCTAAAAAGTAGTGCCTAATACGCTTGCTACACTTCCAGTCTTTCTGTACCACAAGCTGATCATGCACTGCCCTAGAGATGGCGTTCATGGTCGATCCATCTCCCGCGCCACAGTTGGTGCGGAAAGTAAATAAAACACACGCGCATGGCCGACAGAGATTGGCACCTGGTGAACACCTGTTGAAATTGTCAGCATTCAGTGTGCTCTGCCGCATCACAGCTCAGAAATATTTTTAAATCGACCTTGATAGTTCAATGGTTGTGCCAGATTAGCTTGGCGCCTGTAAAGGCGTCAAGCTAGTCTGGCACTACCCTTCAACAAGGATTCTTATATGCGACAAACTAGCATGGTCACAACACAAAGCGTCAGTCGATGGATGATCAAATCAAAACTATTAGATGATGACGTCAGTTAAACAGTCCGTCGCTGTCCACAGTTAGTGTTGTGTCATTCAGTTCAAATAATACGGCTTACAAACAGCTATTAGTGAGTGTCACGGTTAGTGACTGTTTTGACAGTGGTAGTCGAAAGTTGCGAAGCACCGGTTACGCAGGAATAGTTGTTTACAAGTTGGTAGCGACGGGTTAGTGTTCTTTGTTTTGCACGTGCGGGGCGCGCTAGTGAATGCGGTAGTGTGTTCACTGCCGAGTTTAGCTTGTCGAGAGCAAGGGAATGATATTTTAGTTAGCAGCTGTACTCGGTTGGACCAAGTTGTCTTGCCTAGCTGACTGTTGGGAGTCAGTGACTGACCGTCTGTGGGAGTCAGTGACACAGCGCCGATCCAGTCCCAGGGTCGTTGGGGGCCGGAGACTGGGGGTTGTTTTGCCTACGGGTGGCGGCGTTGTGACGAGTCGCAGAGGAGGTAAGTGCTTAAAAAACACGCGTGCGGATGTTTTGTCATGTTCAGTTGTTATGGGTGTTTTGTACTATGTGTTAGGTCTAGAAGTATCATGGGGGGGGGGGGGGGGGGGGGAAGGAGGGGAGAACGCGATGGGTGGTAAATGGGAAGTATTGTTTTGGCGTTGTTTTGGTTCTGTAATTATTAGTTATTTTTAATTGTTTAGCGAGATGTTGTATTGGTTGTTGTGGAAGTGCAGAGAATGTTAGGAAGGTTTATATGTAATGTTTGAGAACTTTCATTGTTTTGGTTTATGTGTAATTTTTTTATGGAAAGCACGTGTCATACGAGTGAAGGTCAAGTGCTTGAATGGTTAGTGGTAGTGTTTTTGTAAACCAAGCAGGGTGGGTATGGGAGGTTAGCTGTTTTAACGACCCACTGGTTTACGTTACTTACGAGGCCGTTTAGGCTCCTGCTTTTGTTTTGCATTTGTTTTCGGGGTCGGGACCGGTTGGAGGGTCCGGGCATCGGGACCAACCACGCCTCGCTGGACCGGGTGTCGGCGTGGAAGGGGCGCGGTCATCTATACTGCCGAAGCCGCCGTGTTACCATCGCGGCCAGACCAAGCGCGCGCGCGCGCGCGAGAGAGAGAGAGAGAGAGAAAGTAGACAGAGACAGAACGGACCCGCGAAGCTAAAGGAAACCGGACGGGAGGATCCGTAGACGTTCGTCGACTCACCACGGTGTTCCCATTCTTATTTACCTTTCCATTACTTACTCTGCCTTGGTGTAGTTCCACGATTCTGGTATATGAACAGTTACGTTGTAAATGACGTTTTTGAGCCGTCAGTTCGGAGGACTGTATTGATTGATTGATTGTACATTGCTTAACGTCCCGACAGCAACAAGGCTTTCTCAGGACGTGCCTGCACTGCTTGTGAAAAAAAAAAAAAAAAAAACTAAACAGAAAATTGAATGTATGTCGCCAGCCGGTCCAATACGTTAAATAAACCTACAACATGGGGCCTAAATAAAGCTAAGACCATTTAGCAACACACATCCAATATCAAGAGCTACAGGCAGTGCAGACAGTAGGGAGAGTTTTAAAAAGGCAAATACAGGTGAATGGACAAAGGGTAGACAGAAACACATGCCCCAGAATAGAGAGAAAAACCCACCCTGTGGGGCTGACCAGGGTGACCCTGGGAACTAAAAAATACCTAACCCCACCCAAGTCCCCCAAGGCAGACCCGGGTGGGGATCGGAGGACTGTAACCTGACTTTTATTGTTATTGTGGAGCAACAGTGCTGCGTAGCATGGGGGAGTGCTTGTTTCCACCACTCGATGCAATGCTGATGCTGTGGAAATAGTATTAATTCTGGTTTAACCTCTTTTTTTTCTTTGTTTTTCTTTCTTTTTTTCTTTTTCTTTTTTTTTTCTTTCCCGGAAGGGGGAGGGGAGGAGGGGGAAGGGAGGAGGGGGAAGGGAGGGGAAGTATCGGTGGGAAGGAAGGAAAGGGGGATAGTTAGTGTAATAAGTAATAAAGACTGAGTGTACCTGTAAAGTAAATGTGTTGTGTTGCTTGTGCTGAGCTGTAACCTGTCTTGAGGCAAGACGCTAGGGTTCTTTATCTGTCTTCTTCCGCTCTTCTGCTCCTAACCTTCATCCTCGTCTATCTCTCTTTAGTCTGGACATTTGGGAGTTCTACTTCTATTCTATCTTTCAATCGCGTCTGTCCCTCCCTAGTCGTGACAGTGAGGTCTCATTTGCGACGAACGACTCGCAACAACTAACGAGAGCGAAATCACGGCGGATAACCAGCTTGTACCATAAGCACAGACAACACTCCAAACATCTCCAAGAGACATAGATCCTCATGAGCCCTCCGGGCTCATGAGGATCCATGTCTCTTAGAGATGTTTGGAGCGTCGTCTATGCTTGTAGTAACCGGCGCGATGTTGCTCTCGTTCGTTGTTGCGAGTCGTTCCGTGCAAACAAAACCTCACCATTGTTTCAGGAAAACAGTGCACTAAGTATTCCACAACTGTCCTCAGCGGGATATGAATACAAGTAAAGACGTTGTGTTAATAACAAGGTTGTCACAACACCGTCACGCCCACATACAGAAGACGTCAACACAGTCCTAGTAAGTAATGGTGGATGAGTCAATATCTCAACACAAGCAATGAAATCACGGCACGTACAAACTTCCACTACATATATACTGTGCACAAGAAGTTAGGGATACATTGGAAAAGTGATGAGTTTTGTCACCGATTAGCCACGCCGCTGGCTGGCATTTTCACAACATTTGTTCTGTGTGTTTTGCGGTTGTTTGAGAACACTACTACACTATACAAACAACCGTCAACCAGATAAAGGAATTTACAAGTTGAACGAGTGACAGAAATGTAAATCTTGTTATGTCGATGTTCGTTTTGGATTTCTCAGTGGGATTTCATCGTGTGTATGACATGCACAGTTTTAGCCATTATTTCACGCCAAAAGGCGTTTTTGTTGTTGTTTAGACTGAATGATACAAGATTAACCCTTTGGCTGTGGGTAGCGGTTTTGTTCCTGTAGGAATCATGGCGACAAAAAGCGCTACTGACAGCCAAAGGGTTAACCCCGTGACTGCTACTGACCATACCATTGGGCAGAAAAGACGTGTAGATACGCATCTTGTCTGCCGTGACTGCTACTGACGATACCATTGGGCAGAAAAGTCGTGTAGATACGCATCATGTCTGCCGTGACTGCTACTGACGATACCATTGGGCAGAAAAGACATGTAGATACGCATCTTGTCTGCCGTGACTCCTACTGACGATACCATTGGGCAGAAAAGACGTGTAGATACGCATCATGTCTGCCGTGACTGCTACTGACGATACCATTGGGCAGAAAAGACATGTAGATACGCATCTTGTCTGCCGTGACTCCTACTGACGATACCATTGGGCAGAAAAAAAGACGTGTAGATACGCATCATGTCTGCCGTGACTGCTACTGACGATACCATTGGGCAGAAAAGACATGTAGATACGCATCTTGTCTGCCGTGACTCCTACTGACGATACCATTGGGCAGAAAAGACGTGTAGATACGCATCATGTCTGCCGTGACTGCTACTGACGATACCATTGGGCAGAAAAGACGTGTAGATACGCATCTTGTCTGCCGAGCGGTATCGTGAGTAGCAGTCAGAGGGTTAACAGGGTGTGCTGAACATGATTAATATTATACATAATGACATAGACACAAATCACGCGCAAAGTACATTATTATTATACATAATGGCATAGATACAAATCACGCGCAAAGTACATTAATATTATACATAATGACATAGACACAAATCACGCGCAAAGTACATTAATATTATAAATAATGACATAGACACAAATCACGCGCAAAGTACATTAATATTATACATAATGGCATAGATACAAATCACGCGCAAAGTACATTAATATTATACATAATGACATAGACACAAATCAAGCGCAAAGTACATTAATATTATAAATAATGACATAGACACAAATCACGCGCAAAGTACATTAATATTATACATAATGGCATAGATACAAATCACGCGCAAAGTACATTAATATTATACATAATGACATAGACACAAATCACGCGCAAAGTACATTAATATTATACATAATGACATAGATACAAATCACGCGCAAAGTACATTAATATTATACATAATGACATAGACACAAATCAAGCGCAAAGTACATTAATATTATACAAAATGACATAGACGCAAAGTACATTAATATTATACATAATGACAGAAACAAATCAAGCGCAAAGTACATTACATAATGACATAGACACAAATCAAGCTTAAAGTACATTAATATTATACATAATGGCATAGACACAAATCAGGCAAAGTACATTAATATTATACATAATGACATAGACACAAATCAAGCGGAAATACATTAATATTATACATAATGACATAGACACAAATCAAGTTTAAAGTACATTAATATTAAACATAATGACATAGACACAAATCAAGCGCAAAGTACATTAATATAATACAAAATGACATAGACGCAAAGTACATTAATATTATACATAATGACAGAAACAAATCAAGCGCAAAGTACATTACATAATGACATAGACACAAATCAAGCTTAAAGTACATTAATATTATACATAATGGCATAGACACAAATCAGGCAAAGTACATTTAATATTATGCATAATGACATAGACACAAATCAAGCTTAAAGTACATTAATACTATACATAATGACATAGACACAAATCAAGCGGAAATACATTAATATTATACATAATGACATAGACACAAATAAAGTTTAAAGTACATTGATATTAAACATAATGCCATAGACACAAATCAAGCGCAAAGTACATTAATATTATACATAATGACATAAACACAAATCTAGCTTAAAGTACAGAGAAACAATAATAGCAATCTCCAGCTAATATACCGGGTACACAGCCACATGCAATGTCAAAGTTGGTTAAACCACGTTTTAGCCCCGACGCAACTACAGTAGAAGATGGATTAACCATAACAATTCAAGGGTAGTACCTGATTAGCTTGGTGCCTGATGGCCTGGTTTCACCAAGCTAATCTGGCACGACTTTTGAATTATCAAGGTCAGTACGTCTTTTCCACAGACATTGGACATCTTGGAAATGCCGCCACGGGGTTAAATCCACGGCTCAAGTCTCAGAGATACGGACTAAAGGACAAAAATCAAAAAGAGAGACGGATGAAGTGAACTGAATTCAATATGTTCCCCACCCCCGCACCCGGTGCAGAGTGGGGGTATTGTACAAAACATAAAACACTAATTAAAAAGGAAAATAATTCACACAAAAAGGGGAACAAATCTACACAGAAGCTGCGCAGTCATGTACAAACAGTTCCAAAATAAGACAACCAATGCGTTCAAAAGTCATTATAAAATGAACTAAAATATGTTACAAATCACAATGAATTCAACTTGAAACTGGTGGTACTCTCAGTAAGCTTAGATAAAATGAGATTATAAAACCTGCATAATGCTGGGCTTTTACAGGCCTGAGGAGTTTCACTTCCTGGAAAATCACGCCTCAATACCAGTCTAACTTCCACCCCCACCCGGGTTCCATCCTGCCCCTTTCCACCCCCACCCCCCACCCCCACCCCTCCCCCCGCATACACACACGCACAAGAACAGCCAAATAACATCATGTCAAACTCTGTGAAAATGCCCTCTACAAGTCGGTAAATCCAGAGTTTGACCAAGAGTGGGAACCACGCACGCTTACACCCATTTAGCCCCGATACACTTCAACAGAAGATAGATCGACCATGATTCTTCAAGGGTAGTGCCAGATTAGCCTGGCGCCATTAGGCGCCAAGCTAATCTGACGCAACACTTGCGGTAACACCTCCACTGTTTGGGAGACGCGGCCTTGGGGTTAAATGGGTTACACCCACTCAGCTCTGACACGCTACCAGTCACGTGATCCTGAAATTCTGAAAAAGCCGGAACTTGAAATGGGCACGACTCAATCTCTTACCTAGCCTCCATCTGCAAGAGGCAGTTATTGTCATGAGCTCCAGCGACTGCAGTGACTCGCGAGAATTCATGTCCACTGCTTGTATGCACGATTCTCATCCACTTGAATGTGTGTTGTTTAGACAGTCTAATGACCCCAAGACATTAAAAAACAAAACAACACAACACTAGATTTCCACTCACTGCCTAAAAACTCTCGTGCCTAGCTGCAATGAAAATATTGATCGACCATGATAGTTCAAGGGTGGTGCCAGAATGGCTTGGCGCCTCATGAGCCCCCGCAGTGGCGGCTTCAACCTCCGACCGATTCTCCTTTATTGGGCAAAATGATAAAAGGAGGGGATGGGGAGATATTTTATTTTGTACACTTGCCGCTGTTTGTCAATTTACATCTTACTTTCGGACTTGCCCCTAGTGATGGAGAAATTGACTTGCGAACCATGAGCAGACAACTGCAGAAAAACACTCAGAGTGACTCATCCGAACTGTTCCCACGCCATGAGTAGTGAGCATCTCGTTGTGAACCTGCCCACCGTCTATCAGGACACACACACCTTGTCTATAAGCTAGCACAGAGTTTAACCCATTTAACATCAAGAAAACATTTTTAACAAAAGACGTTTTAAATCTGCGCTAAAAACACACCTTTTCCAACTCCATTACCCCACTGATTAATCATTGACTGCTGAGCATTCTGTTGTACTTTTGCTGTGGTGCCTGGACTGTGTGTGTGTGTATGTGTGTGTGTGTGTGTGCGCGCGCGCGTGTGTGTGTGTGTGTGTGTGTGTGTGTGTGTGTGTGTGTGTGTGTGTGTGTGTGTGTGTGTGTGTGTGTGTGTGTGTGTGTAATATTGTGTACAGATTTTTTGTAATTGTATTTCTTTTTAATTTGTAAGCCGCCTAGAGCTTTACCTGAGGTTAGGCCCATATAACTTCTTCTGCTTCTTCTTCTTCTTCTTCTTATTATTATTATATTATTATTTTTATTATACGCAAGGCAATGGCACACATAAACACAGACGGCAGCCACAGCCATTTTGAAGCAAAAGGTGGAATGACTCATTCATGCCCACAAAGCCTCTTCTGTATGAGCTTGCATGCATATTCCACCTTTTCCACAATACGTTCGCAAATATCATACAAGATGAGGATTTCATCCCAAAGCTCACACACTTTTTTCTTTTAGAAATATTTTGATTTGTTCCTGTTTTTAAGCTTATCTTTCTTATATATCTCTCGACATCATTAACTCCACCCCCACCCCCACCCCGAAATCCACTCGGAAGTGACACACACACAAACACAGAATGCAAGCAAACACACGGCGCTTCCTACCAGTTCTGTGGGCTGGCGTAGCCATTTTGACGAACAAGGTGAGATGGCCCATGACCACAAAGTCTCTTCTGTGTAAGCTTGAATGCGTTTTCCACATTTTCCACGATATGTTCGCAAACATCATAACAAAAATAGAGCGACAGTCTTCCTAAATCAAGAAGAGCCGCACGTAAAACACTTACGTGCTGGTGCTTTGCGTCACTTAGGAGCATTGTATAAAACCCTGACGTGTTTGCGGTTTTTACGTCACTGTGATAAAGCTCTATGCTCGTGCATAGTGTTCACACATTGGGTTTAATACGGTACGGTTTTTGTTAACGGTTTGTTTTGTGCCGATAATCCGTGAGGCCCGTGGCCCACGTGAAATCTTTAAGACATGGTTAGCACGGGGAGCGTTAGTGAGTTGTAGGCAGAAGTTAGTCTGGCAGAGCAGTAAATACATTAGTACGGGCTTTCTTGTTGGAGGAAACAGATGTGTTTGAGATACCTAGCCCGTATTCCAAGACTCTGAAACCTAGAATTCAGGTATGTTTCTATATATGTATTATTGATAGTTGCTTAGTTAAAGACAGTATGCGTTGGTAAGAGTAATTTGGTTGTATAGTGTTGACCGCTTTGGTTTAGTTATGTGGGTTTGGAATTCAGTGATGTAACCGGTGTGGTTGTCGTATACAGTTATTTACCGAGATGGATAATTAAAGGAAGGTGAGGTGTGTACGTCTAAGTCGCTATGAAGGTAGTACGTAGTTGGTTAAGCATAGTCTTTTCCAGTGTAGAGAATTGTGTATAGCGAGAGTGTTAGGTTATAGTCTTTTCCAAGGTAGTGACAGAGTTATGGGGGTGTTACGAAAGTAGTTCAGGTTATGAAGCACGTGTGTGTGTGAATGAACATGTGAGTTATTTGTATCAGCCAGGTTACGTAATGTTTCTCATTGATCCATTATGTTGTGTGTTTAGCAAGTGTTACGATTTGGGTCCTTGTTGTTGTTTAGAGCGCTTGTAAAGAGTGGAGCGACGGACGCCAAGACGTCAGTCACCAGGGACCTAACGTGAGGTCTTCTCTCCAACTCTTCACTCAGGGAGTGAGCGATCGGGACCGAGATACCCGAGTCACAGCGAGAACTGCGCTAAGGTACGAGTAACGAGGACGTCCGTGATACAAGAGACACGACGACTCGAAGAGCGTACAACGAAGGTCTTGCACGCCTAGACGTGAGAAGGACCAACGTAACCAGGCGATAACATGAATCCCAGTAGCCTGTTATGTCTGTGCATTCTACGGAATGTGCTCCGACCAGTCCCATCCTAAAGTCTACCGTATTTTCAATACGGTAGACAAAACAAGCTCGCAATTTTCACCCAGGTTAAAATACCACAAGTCCGGGTGCACATACTGACTACTCAAGCCCGGGTGCAGATACTGACTACTCAAATCCGGGTGCATATATTGACTACTCAAGTCCGGGTGCACATACTGACTACCAGGTCCAGGTGCATATACTGACTACTCAGGTCCGGGTGAACATACTAACTACTCAAGTCCGGGTGCACATACTGACTACTCAAGTCCGGGTGCACATACTGACTACTCAGGTCCGGGTGCACATACTGACTACTCAAGTCCGGGTGCACATACTGACTACTCAGGTCCGGGTGCACATACTGACTACTCAAGTCCGGGTGCACATTCTGACAACTCAGGTCCAGGTGCACATACTGACTACTCAAGTCCGGGTGCACACACTGACTACTCAAAGATACGCATGTATTAACCCCTTCACTGCCGAGACAAAGTGGACACGATCAGACTACAAGAGATATAGATCTTCATCAGTCCCCGCAATCACAGTGCTCATGTAGATCTCTGTCTCTTGCTGACGCCACTTTATATCCATGTTCCTTGCTGGGTCTCATGAAGATCTCTGTCTCTTGCTGACGCCACTTTATATCCATGTTCCTTGCTGGGTCTCATGAAGATCTGTCTCTTGCTGACGTCACTTTATATCCATGTTCCTTGCTGGGTCTCATGAAGATCTCTGTCTCTTGCTGACGTCACTTTATATCCATGTTCCTTGCTGGGTCTCATGAAGATCTCTGCCTCTTGCTGACGCCACTTTATATCCATGTTCCTTGCTGGGTCTCATGAAGATCTCTGTCTCTTGCTGACGCCACTTTATATCCATGTTCCTTGCTGGGTCTCATGCAGATCTGTCTTTTGCTGACACCACTTTATATCCATGTTCCTTGCTGGGTCTCATGAAGATCTCTGTCTTTTGCTGACACCACTTTATATCCATGTTCCTTGGACGGATGGGTCTCATGAAGATCTCTGTCTCGTGCTGACGTCACTTTATATCCATGTTCCTTGTTGGGTCTCATGAAGATCTCTGTCTCTTGCTGACACCACTTTATATCCATGTTCCTTGGACGGATGGGTCTCATGAAGATGTCTGTCTCTTGCTGACGCCACTTTATATCCATGTTCCTTGCTGGGTCTCATGAAGATCTCTGTCTCTTGCTGACGTCACTTTATATCCATGTTCCTTGCTGGGTCTCATGCATGAAGATCTCTGTCTCTTGCTGACGTCACTTTATATCCATGTTCCTTGCTGGGTCTCATGAAGATCTCTGTCTCTTGCTGACGTCACTTTATATCCATGTTACTTGCTGGGTCTCATAAAGATCTCTGTCCCTTGCTGACGCCACTTTATATCCATGTTCCTTGCTGGGTCTCATAAAGATCTCTGTCTCGTGCTGACGCCACTTTATATCCATGTTCCTTGCTGGGTCTCATGAAGATCTCTGTGCCACTTTATATCCATGTTCCTTGCTGGGTCTCATGAAGATCTCTGTCTCGTGCTGACGTCACTTTATATCCATGTTCCTTGCTGGGTCTCATGAAGATCTCTGTCTCATGCTGACGCCACTTTATATCCATGTTCCTTGCTGGGTCTCATGAAGATCTCTGTCTCTTACTGACGCCACTTTATATCGATGTTCCTTGCTGGGTCTCATGAAGATCTCTGTCTCTTGCTGACACCACTTTATATCCATGTTCCTTGCTGGGTCTCATGAAGATCTCTGTCTTTTGCTGACACCACTTTATATCCATGTTCCTTGCTGGGTCTCATGAAGATATCTGTCTCTTGCTGACACCACTTTATATCCATGTTCCTTGCTGGGTCTCATGAAGATCTCTGTCTTTTGCTGACACCACTTTATATCCATGTTCCTTGCTGGGTCTCATGAAGATCTCTGTCTCTTGGTGACGTCACTTTATATCCATGTTCCTTGCTGGATCTCATGAAGATCTCTGTCTCTTGCTGACGCCACTTTATATCCATGTTCCTTGCTGGGTCTCATGACGATCTCTGTCTCTTGCTGATGCCACTTTATATCCATGTTCCTTGCTGGGTCTCGTGAAGATCTCTGTCTCTTGCTGACGCCACTTTATATCCATGTTCCGAGGACGGCTGGGTCTCATGAAGATCTCTGCCTCTTGTTGACACCACTTTATATCCATATTCCTTGCTGGGTCTCATGAAGATCTCTGTCTCTTGCTGACGCCACTTTATATCCATGTTCCTTGCTGGGTCTCATGAAGATCTCTGTCTCTTGCTGACGCCACTTTATATCCATGTTCCTTGCTGGGTCTCATGAAGATCTCTGTCTCTTGCTGACGTCACTTTATATCCATGTTACTTGCTGGGTCTCATGAAGATCTCTGTCTCTTGCTGACGCCACTTTATATCCATGTTCTTTCACGTTACAGTTGAAGGCACTGTGTATTCAGCTGCTGTACTGTAAACAGAACCTGTGGTTGCATGCGCAAGCCCTATTAGCATGAACCGTGTAAGTGTGGCCCTCGAAGGGTCGCAAACTTTGGTGTGAATTTGCTCTAAATGAAACGTGTAAATACCATCGCAGCACGGTGTGTGCGATAAACTACACTAAAAAAAATATAAAAAAATAAACTAAAACCACCTTCATGCGACGGTCTAGAAATGGTGTAGAAATGGACATTTTGAGGTCTTTTTTTTACCGCAATGGGACCTATATGGGACCGTTTTGAGATCTTCCTGCGACGGTCTAGAAATGATGTATAAATGGTTGCTTTTAGGTCTTTTAGGATTGTGTTTCTTATCAGACACATTTACAAAAGACATTGTATGTTCTACTGTCAAACGGCATTATTTGTTGTATTACGAGTTAGGCGTTGCCAGTGGCTCTTGTCGCCTAGAGGGGCCGGTCAAGGGGTCAGTGTCGGAGGTAAGAGTCGAGGGCTTTAACCCGAGACATTGACCCCCCCCCCCCCACCCCCACCCGACCGGACACGAGAGGCGACAAGAACCGCTGGCAAAGCCTGACTCATTATACACTAATATTGTGGTTGTTGTTGTTATTATTATTGTTATGAATAAAAAATGTTGCTGCAAAAGACTTACATTTATACCTTTGAAATATCGTAAAGCAAAGTCAATGTTTACTGTCTGCAACCTGCTGTCATCCACGGCCAAAACAACAACAACAACCACAAAACGTCTTGAAATTAGCGAAGTTCCTGAAGTGTTGTAAAGTAATATAAATAAGCGCCAATTACGTAAACGCTACTGACATGCATTTTGTGTGTTAAATGTCTACAATTGTATTGTTTATATAATGTCATTCATGCATGCATGGGATTGTATTGTTTATATAATGTCATTCTTGCATACATGTATTGCTTGTATGGGTTTTGAACTTCTGTTTTTAGTTTTAATTATTATTATTATTATCATCATCATCATCATCATCATCATCATCATCATCACATTCTACTCTACCCCAGGACCGAAATCCCCAAATTTTGAAGTTGCCTTCTGAAGAACTGTATAACAATTTTAGAGACATGGTTCGAGCACGATTGTTCACATCATCATCATCATCATCATCATCATCATCATCATCATCAAAACATTCTACTCTTCCCCAGGACCGAAATCCCCAAATTTTGAAGTTGCCTTCTGCAGAACTGTATAACAATTCTATAGACATGGTTCGAACACGATTGTTCAAGTGTGGTGCCAAAATAGCTTGGCGTCTATGGGCGCCAAACTATTCTGGCACCACCTTTAAACAATCATGCTCGATCCATGTCTTGTTGTGGTGTGTCGGGGTTGAAGGAGTTATTATTATAATTGTTACGTGGTAGTCGTAGTCGTAGTATGATGCTATCACACCAGACGCACGCAGGGTTCTTGTAAAGAAACTTCACTCAGCTGCAAATCGTCACACGTAGCACAAGGTTGTAGACCACAATGGAGTAACAGTTCCAACAATATTTTATTGCAGCGATGCAGTCTCAGCACAATGCATCCACCTATGCTCCAACACTTATACAATGTCTCCTCTACAATGCCTACAATGCATCAACACTTTTGACACACTGCATACGGAAATGTTCCCAAAATCTTTGACGTCATATTTGAGGTCACTAGAATAATCGCGCAGTTTCGAGAAAGTTCTAGGTCAAACGAGGTCGGATTTTGGCAACAATGTTACGAAAAGACGCGTCATTATAGCTACACAACAGAAGTCGATCACAATTATCCGTGCAAAAGAAAATGAATCCTACTATAAAGGTACGTAATTCTTATCCAAAATAACCCAAATAAATATATCGGATCTTTCCTATGATCAACACACATATGACTACAGAGTCAAGGTCAACAACAAGATGATGACTTACCACGCGAATCAGCTGAAGAAGTACGTCGAGAGAGGTCGGCAAGACAAACTACAACAAGCGGCATCGGTGCATCTGGCTGCTGACAAGAGACTAGACGACGAGAACCTGTTTTACCTCAATGAACTCCGCCACAAAGAGGGTGTTTAAGTCATCCAGTTCGGTCAAAACTTGACCCAGGCACAACAAGAAGAGCTGAGAGTCCTAACTACGGAGTTCAAGCATCGGTTTACGCCTGGCCCAGGGACTACAGACATAATCCAGCATGAAATTAATCTGACATCAAACGAGCCGGTTCGTAGCAAGCATGGTCTACCTTACAACACGAGGGAAGAACTGAAGAAAGACACCAAGGAGACGCCGGACCTGGGAGTCATCAGGGAGTCGTCATATATATCCCAAGTGGTCATCGTGAAGAAACCAGATGGATCCCATTTGGTGTGTGTGGACTATCGTACACACATTAAGCGGACAATATTTGTTCCAGGACCATCTACCCTTGAACTATCTGAACTGCCCATCTCATGATTTGGCAATGTTGTTACAGTACTTTGACATGAAGTTACAGTCTATCAAGGGTTCACAGAATCTTGGAGCAGTTTACCTGAGTAGAGCAGGTTCCCTGAGAAGAGCAGGTTAAAGAAACATTTCTTTGTTCAGGACAGTTAAAGGAACTGTGAGACAATTATTCCAGAGCAGTTTAATTGATTTAAGTTTGATGTGAGATAGTTAGTTCTTATTATTCCAGAGCAGTTTAATTGATTTAAGTTTGATGTGAGATAGTTAGTTTTTATTATTCCAGAGCAGTTTAATTGATTTAAGTTTGATGTGAGATTGCTAGTTTTTATTATTCCAGAGCAGTTTAATGGATTTAAGTTTGATGTGAGCTAGTTAGTTTTTATTATTCCAGAGCAGTTTAATTGATTTAAGTTTGATGTGAGATAGTTAGTTTTTATTATTTCAGAGCAGTTTAATTGATTTAAGTTTGATGTGAGATAGTTAGTTTTTATTATTCCAGAGCAGTTTAATTGATTTAAGTTTGATGTGAGATTGTTAGTTTTTATTATTCTAGAGCAGTTTAATTGATTTAAGTTTGATGTGAGATAGTTAGTTTTTATTATTCTTTAAAGTTTGACACAGCCATAACCGTGTTTTGAATTTTGAGAAGAAATTTGTGAAATTTCGTTATAAAAAAGGGGCAAATGTTACGTTTGTGGTTGTGTTATTCTTTTGAGAGCATGTTTGTGTTGATCATAGGGAAGATCCGATATTTATTGGAGTTATTTTGGATAAGAATTACGTAAGTTTTAGTAGGAATCATTTTATTTTGCTTGGAGAATTGCTATCGACTAAAAATCTATTGTAACGCAGCACGTGGCCCCTATTTACATCTATCACATCTGCTGTATTCACCAACCCATGAAATTATGAAAACAATGCTCAGAATCGTGAATGTTCATGTCAAATGGTTCCCGTGTTTACGTGCTGTCGTCGGCAACATTCAATGATCATGCGATATAGCACACACCTACAGTGACAAATCACATCTGCAAGAGGCACAGATCCTCAAGATGCCCCGCAGCGTGATGGAGGCTCATAAAGACCTATGTTTCTTGCTGTCTCAACGTATACCTATGCTCATCTGACAGTCACACACAGACAAGCGAAGCTTTTAAATCATTGTTAATTCAACGTGCCAAATCCCCAGCCGTGCAAGGATACGGAATGGTCTCAGCAAGAGGCGTAGATCAGTAACAGCCCTGGCAGCAATCGCGGGGGCTCATGAGGATCTAGACCTTCTGCAGTTGGGGGGTGTTCAGTTTTCCTCGGAAGTAAAGGGGTTATGTGTATGAATCTCTGACAAAATGTTAACCCTCTCCACTGCAAGTGGCTGGGAACTGTGTCTCGGAAGTCATCGCAGCCTCAACACCGATTAAGTCCATCTGTGGTCTGTAGACACGCGTGCTTCTAGCAAAAAGGCATAGATCCTCATGAGCCCCCGCAACAACGGGGGCTGATGAGGATCTATGTCCCTTGCATTTGTTCCGCGAGCGCTCGTTACCATCCACACTTTTTGCTGCGCTGAGCACAGGTGTTGATTTTAACCCGTTCAGTGCCGAGCAATACTGAACACCACCCAACTGCAAGAGGTATAGATCCTCATGAGCAGCCGCAGTTTCGGGGGCTCATGAGGCTCTATGTCTCTTGCTGACACAACTTGGTATCCAAGTTCCTAGGACAGCGAGGTCTTTTGGTGTTGAAGTAACGAAGATTGCAGAACACCGTCTGTGTCAGCTGGAGGGTTAATGATAGCGAGGTCTCTTGGTGTTGAAGTAACGAAGATTGCAGAACACCGTCTGTGTCAACTGGAGGGTTAATGGTAGCGAGGTCTCTTGGTGTTGAAGTAACGAAGATTGCAGAACACCGTCTGTGTCAACTGGAGGGTTAATGGTAGCCAGGTCTGTTGGTGTTGAAGTAACGAAGATTGCAGAACACCGTCTGTGTCAACTGGAGGGTTAATGGTAGCGAGGTCTATTGGTCTTGAAGTAACGAAGATTGCAGAACACCGTCTGTGTCAACTGGAGGGTTAATGGTAGCGAGGTCTCTTGGTGTTGACGTAACGAAGATTGCAGAACACCATCTGTGTCAACTGGAGGGTTAATGACAGCGAGGTCTTTTGGAGTTGAAGTAACGAAGATTGCAGAACACCGTCTGTGTCAACTGGCGGGTTAATGATAGCGGTGTGTATAAAAGTCGACGTATTTCGTCGTAACCGCACACTTCTGATCCCCTGCATCATCAAAATGGCGTCCGCTGCTCCGATCCTCGTCCTGTTGGTTGCCCTCGCCGCGACAGGTCAGACACTTTTGTGATTCAACATTTCTTACACACATCCTTCTTTGCTGCCTTTGAGTGGAAAGCTGTATCATACGCGTGTGTGGTACAGCCCAGGTGTGTGAACGGACGCGTGAGAACGATATTGTCTTGTAGGAAAACGTTAATCTCGTCAGCAAAAAGGTACGGGCACACACGATATTGAAACTTGATCTACTTTCAGCTCACGTGCAAGGATGCCATTTCATAGTGACCACTGGCACTCTGGCGTCATTGTTACGTGGTGGAGTTGTAGTCGTAGTATGATAATACACCCGACGCACGCACGTAAGGTTCTTTTTAAATAAACCTCATTCAGCTGCAATCCGTCACACGTGGCTTAAGGATGTAGACAATACTGGAGCAACAGTTCCAACAATATTTAAATTCAGTGATGCGATCACCACACAATGCATTTCCAAATGCATCAACACTGATACAAAGTCTCTTCTGCAATGTCCACACTGCCGACACAAAGTTTCTCATACACAGCGTCTCTCACAATAAACTGCGTGTCTCTACAACTGACAAACAAGACAATGTACCAACTTCCCCAGCACCAATCTTTTATAGTGCACTAATTTCTAGAATAATCTAGGAAAATCAAACAACTCAACCAATCAAAATAATCTAAGCAACTGAAACTCATAAACATCGATAAAACACGAACCCTCTAGAAAACCACAATAGGCTACAAAAATTTGGCTGCTCACTTCAGCCCCACTCTCTTGGCCTGACTTCGCGAACGAAGATTTTAAGGAGTTGCCCACGACGTCTGCAGGCTTGTTCGTGGCTGCGGAGGCCAATCCGGGACAGGCAGGTTCGACCGCAGTGGCTGCAGGGGAAGGTATGGCCAGGGTTCTGAGTTGCGGCATCTCTGTTTTTTCTCCTGAGCCGCTTGTCCTTAGGGCTAGCTCTGCGAGAGTCCTCAAAGGAGACAGCTGCCTTGTAAATGGTGGAGCGCCAGGTGTCACGGTCCACAGCAAGCGAGAACCACTGGTGGTGGTCGATTTGGCAGGCACTAAGTGACTTCTTGAGACAGTCTTTGTATCTCTTCTTTGGTGCCCCTCTGTCACGGTGTCCAGTTGCAAGCTCGCCGAACAGGGTGATCTTTGGTAGGCGATGATCCTCCATCCTGGAGACATGCCCCGCCCAGCGGAGCTGTGTCCGCAGCAGCAAAGCCTCGATGCTCACTTCAGCCCCAAATCCTTGGTAAAATGACTGTCACGGTTAGTGACTGTTTTGACAGTGGTAGTCGAAAGTTACCGAAGCACCGGCCAGTGTAGGAATAGTGAGTTGTTTTCATGTTGGTAGACACGGGTTAGTGTTCCTTGTTTTGCACGTGCGGGGCGCGCTAGTGGATACGGTAGTGTTCACTGCAGAGTTTACCTTGTCGGTAGCAAGGGAATAATAGTTTAGCTCGCAGCTGTACTCGGTTAGACCAGGTTGTCTTGCCCAGCTGACTGTTGGAGACAGTGACTGACCGTTTGTGAGAGTCAGTGACACAGCGCCGATCCAGTCCCGTGGTCGTTTGAGGCCGGAGACTGGGGGTTGCTCTGCCTACGGGTGACGGCGTTTGTGACAGGTCGCAGAGGAGGTAAGTGCGTTAAAAATCCCGCGTGCGGATGTTTTGTCATGTTATGGTTGTTATAGGTGTTTTGTACTATGTGCTAGGTCTAGGGGTATCGTAGGGGGGGGGGGGGGGGGGGGGGAAGGAGGGTAGAACTCGATGGGTGTTAAAGGGTAGTATTGTTTCGGCGTTATTGTTTGGTTCTGTAATTATTAGTTGGTTTTAACTGTTTAGCGAAATGTTGCATTGGTTAGTGGAATGTGTTAGTGAAATGTTGTATTGGCTGTTGTGAAAGTGCGGAGAATGTTAGGAAGGCTTTTTTATAATGTTTGAGAACTTTCGTTGTTTTGATTCATGTGTAAATTTTTGGAATGATTTGGAAAGCACGTGTCATATGAGTGAAGGTCAAGTGCTTGAATGGTTAGCGGTAGTGTTTTTGTAAACCAAGCAGGGTGGGTATGGTGGTTAGCTGGTTTTAGGACCCTCTGGTTTATGTTGCTTACGGGGCCGTTTAGGCTTCTGCTTTTGTTTTGCAGTTTTGACGTTCGGGGTCGGGACCGGTTGGAGGGCCGACGGGCATTAGGACCAACCACGCCTCGCTGGACCGAGTGTCGGCGTGGAAGGGGCGCGGTCATTTGGACTGTCGAAGCTGCCGTGTCGCCGTTGCAACCAGACCTCGCGCCAGGGAAACGGAGAGAGAGAGACAGAGAGAAGACCCGCGAAGCTGTACGACGGTTAAGGAAGCCGGACGGGAGGGATCCACAGGCGTTCGTCGACTTACCACGGTGGTCCCATTCTTATTCAGCTTTCCGTCACTCACTCTGCCTTGGTGTAGTTACATGATTCTTGTATATGAACAGCATATTGTAAATAACGTTTTTCAGCCGTCAGTTCGGAGGGCTGTAACCTGACTTTTTATTATTATTGTGGAGCAACAGTGCTGCGTAGCGTGGGGGGAGTGTTTGTTTCCACCACTCGATGCAATGCTGATGCTGTGGAAGTAGTATTAACCTTGGTTTAGTTTTGTCCTTTTGTTTTTCTTTCTTTTTTTTCGGGAGGGGGAGGGGAGTAGGGGGCAGGGAGGGGAAGTGTCGGTGGGAAGTGTGGGAAGGAAGGAAAGGGGGAATAGTTACGGTATTAAAGATTGAGTGTGCATGTAAAGTAAATGTGTTGTGTTGCTTGTGCTGAGCTGTAACCTGTCTTGAGGCAAGACGCTAGGGTTCTTTATCTATCTCTTTCTTCTCTTCTACTCCTAACCTTCATTCTCGTCTATCTCTCTAGTCGGGACATTTGGGGGGTTCTACTTCTATTATATCTTTCATTCTCGTCTGTCCCTCCCTAGTCGTGACATTTGGGGGCTCGTCCGGGATACAATAGGGGGAGGTAGCTCACCCGTATTGTAGTACGAGGTACAGCTCAGTGTGTTTTGTTTTGTACTGTGTCGCCGGTCTCGGCTGACAAGTGACGTTGACGGACTCTGACGGTAAACTAAGGGCGGTTGGTTGGGTGCTCGGGCGCACGCGCTGGGGCTCGCACGCGGGGTTTTTAGGCCTAACCTCGGGGTTCGAGACTCGTCACAGGGCGTGTTGCTTGTAGGCATTTCTGATCTGTGTGTTTCATCTCCTGTATAGTATGGAGGAGGACGGACCGGCCTTCAACACTCGGGGCAGGATGGCGCTTGCCGGAGGTCACCCGCGGTCAGTCACTGCTACCGACGTAGAGGGGGCTGCTGCTAGGAGTCCAGGGTTTCAGCCACGGTCTCCGGGAGCTCAGGCTTTTCAGTTTGCGTCACCATCGCTGGGTAGAGGTAGGGGAAAGTTGGTTCCATTGTTGTACTCACCTACTAACATGTCCCCAGGCCCCGGTAGGCTTACTAACCGTACTGAAACGGAGGTAGTTGAGAGGCCTATGGATGATTCCACCATGAAGGACCTTATCGTCTATATGATGCAGAAGGACCAAGCCGACCGGGAGGAACGTTGTCAGGAGGAGTTGCGTCATCGTCAGGACCAAGCCGACCGAGAGGAACGTTGTCGTCAGGAGGAGGAGCGTCGTCGTCAGGACCAAGCCGACCGGGAGGAACGTTGTCAGGAGGAGATACGGCACCGGAAAGAAGAGGATGAGAAAAAGGAAAGGCAAGAACTGTTAGGGCTGTTGTCGAGTCACATCACTAAGTCACAGCCAGTAACGAAGTCAGATATTCCAGCCAGTGAAGATTAATTTGCCGCCTTATGATGAGAAAGAAGACCTTGACATTTACTTGACTCAGTTTGAAAGGTTAGCCGGAGTTTTGAAGTGGCCAGAGGATACGTGGGTCATCAGGTTGTCTTCGCTTTTGAAGGGGAAGGCCAGAGAAGTTCTTGACCGACTAGCGCCAGATGTAGCTCTAAAGGACTACGAGGAGCTGAAGAAAGCTTTGTTAACTAGGTTTCAGTTAACAGCAGAAACATACAGACTCAGGCTGAGGACATCAAGGAAGCAGAAAGAAGAATCCTTTCCGCAGTTCGCTGTCCGCCTGGAGCTCTGGTTGAAGAGATGGATGTCACTAAGTAAGAAGAAAGGAGTTTCAGGACCTGAAAGACTTGATTCTTCAAGAGCAATTCTTGGACGGTATGACACCGGAACTGGCTACGCATGTTAGGGAGAAGAAACCTAGCACCGTCACCCAAGCAGCAGAGATCGCTTAAGTCTATTTAGAGGCACGGAGAGGGACGCAGCGTGGAGGTTTGTTCAGTCGCCATACAAGAGTTCAATCAGGAAGTAAACCCAAACCCGCTGACAGTGACGAGACCAAGCCGGGCAAACCACCAGGAGCTTCTGATTCGAAGTCGCCTAAAGGTTGTTGGCATTGTGGAGGACCACATAGGAAAGAGTTGTCCCAAGCTAACGAAGAAGGCAGCCGTCGCAAAAGTTGGCGAGAGGACCAAGGTAGAGAAGCCTGCCGAGTTCAAGTACGACCCGCGTTGTTCAGCAGTAGTAAATGGTCAGGTTGCTGAAGGTCTACGGGACACTGGGGCAACTCTACTGATCGTGGCCAAGCAGCTTGTGAAGGAAGGTCAACTTGACGGCAAGAGCCTTTCACTAATGTCAGTGGATTCCAGCACGGTAACAGGACCCACAGCTATTGTCGACCTCGTCTGCCCCTTTTATTATGGGAAAGCCAGGGCATTAGTTCTCGACAGACCAGTATCACCTGTTATCATAGGGAACGAGGTAGAAGACGCAGAAGGAGTCCAACACTTTGTGCCGGTCACTCCTACGGAAATGGTAATGGCTGTCATGACACGACAGCAAGCGCTGAAGACGAGAAGAGGTAACCTAGAGATAGGGGATCAAAGGATGAAGGTTCTTTCAGTAACACCTGAAGTTTTGAAACGATCTCAGAGGGAGGACCCAAGCTTGGAAAACGTCCGTTCTAAAGTTGGGAAACCACCTGCGACGTGTAAAAATGGAAACAAGGTCCACTACTTTTGGAAGAAGGGAATACTGTATCGGGCTTACAGTAATAACCACTCCTCACAGAAGCAAGTAGTTGTTACCACAGCAATTGAGGAATGAAGTGATACGTATTGGACACGATACTCCCATGGCCGGACATTTTGGTGCGCGTACGACGCAGGAGAGAGTACAGCGCAGCTTTTATTGGCCAGGGGTGTGCTCAGACGTGAACAGGTACTGCAAATCCTGCGACCAGTGCCAACGTTCTACGCCTCCAGGGAAAATTCGGAAGGCTCCATTGGGAAGCATGCCGCTGATAGATCAGCCGTTCGACCGGGTAGCCGCGGACATCATTGGACCCATAATCCCAGCATCGGACAGAGGACACAGATTTGTGTTGGTCATGGTGGACTTTGCTACAAGATATCCAGAAGCGGTACCTCTGAAGAAGATAGATGCTAGTTCTATTGCTGAAGCTTTCTGGAATACATGGACTCGAGTGGGAATTCCGCGGGAAATCCTCAAAGGGACACAGTTCACAAGTGAAGTCATGGCCGAGGTGAACGCACTGCTCGCGATTCGAGGCATGACCACAACACCGTACCACCCTCAGTGTAACGGATTAGTAGAAAGGTTCAACCAAACCTTGAAGATGATCAGAAGGTTGTGCCAGGAACAGCCGAAAGAATGGGACCGGTTCTTGCCAGGGCTCCTATTTGCCTACAGAGAGGTTCCGCAGGAATCTGCTGGATTCGCCCCTTTCGAACTACTCTTCGGTCGTACAGTAAGAGGACCACTGCAAGTTCTCCGGAAGTTGTGGACTGATGAGGAGGCCGATGCCGAATCACGTACTGTGGCAGAGTATGTGGTCGAACTTCGAAACAGGATCGAGGAAACTTGCAAGATAGCCCAGACGCAATTGCCAAAATCCGTCCAAAGGTACAAGCGTAACTTCGACAAGAAAGCTAGGGCCAGAACATTCGAAGTAGGGAGCAAGGTGCTACTCTTCTACCCTGCCAAGAACAAGATGGAAATGGCTTGGCAAGGCCCGTACGTCGTTACCGAGAAGAAGGGAGAGAATAACTACAGGATACGCATCAAAGGGAAAGAAAAACTGTTTCATGCGAACTTGCTGAAGGCCTACATCGAGAGAGAGCCGCCTGCACAGGTAGAGAAGTTAGCAGCAATGGCCGTGATTACTCAAGACGAGAGCGTTGAGGAAGAGGCTGAGGAAGTAGGTGTTTCGACAAACAGTTCCGTTGATTCAGTTACAAGCAGAAGAGACGTACCATGATGTCAAGATCAATCCAGATCTCACGCAAAGTCAAAGAAACGAGATGGAGGAAGTATGTCGCAGTTACCAGTCCATTCTGACAGACTTGCCTTTGGGAACCAACTTGGGGAACTGTAACATTACGCTGACTTCGCAGGTACCAGTCAAAGTTAGGCAGTTTCCTTTACCACATTCTCAAGTGGAAGCAATCAAGTCAGAAGTCAAGTCCATGCTTGAAATGGGAGTGATTGAACCCGCCTCATCTCTGTACAGTTCGCCAACTATTGTTGTACTAGTAAGGAAGAAGGATGGTTCCATGAGATTCTGTGTGGACTTCAGACGTCTCAACACCGTGATAGAATCGGATGGGGAACCCATGCCAGATATGGAGCATCTATTTGCGAAACTGGGGAAAGCGAAGTATTTTAGCAAGCTGGACCTGAGCAAGGGATACTGGCAGGTTCCGATGGACACAAGCGACAAACCCAAGACTGCGTTCACTACTCCTCAAGGGCAATTCCAATGGACAGTGATGCCCTTTGGGTTGAAAACGGCCGGAGCAGTCTTCTCCCGGGTGATGAGAGAACTGCTGAGGCCACTGGGATCGAGCGAGGTGGACAATTTCATGGATGACATACTCGTCGCTACAGAAAGTTGGTCTGATCACACGAAGACCTTAAGGGAAGTGCTACAAAGGCTCGTGGAAGCGAACCTTGCGGCAAAACCTAGCAAGTGCTTCCTTGGTTACACTACCATTGATTATCTGGGACATCATGTCGGAAACGGCGAGCTCAGGCCCGACGTCGAGAAACTGGAGAAAATCCGTAGGGCTGAAGCACCAAAGACGAAACGCCAGTTGCGGGCATTTCTGGGACTAGCAGGGTACTATCGTCGTTTTGTACCCAAGTACGCTGAAACTGCTCGACCGTTGACTGACGCTACTAAGAAACGAGAATCGAACCAAGTTCGGTGGACACCGGAATGTAACGAAGCATTCGAAACGCTTAAGGACCAGTTGTGCAGTGAGCCAGTGGTCAAACTACCTGATTGGGACAAACCTTTTTGCTTAAGGACGGATGCGTCGGGGGTAGGTCTGGGAGCAGTACTTCTACAAGAAGGGGACGACGACCTACTACACCCCGTGGCGTACGCCAGCAAGAAACTCAGTCCAACAGAACAAAGGTACTCCGCGATCGAGCGAGAATGTTACGCGATTGTCTGGGGAATAGGCAAATTCCACACCTATCTGTTTGGTCAACAGTTCACAGTCGAGTGTGATCACTCACCACTCCAGTATCTGCAGACCATGAAACCAGTCAACAGTCGTATTGCTCGTTGGGCACTTTTGTTGCAAGAACATGACTTCGTAGTTAAGGTTATTCCAGGGATGGAGAATGTCGGAGCCGACTATTTGAGTCGCATGACGGAATAGGGTGCTCTAGTTTGTTTGTTGTTGTTTTCCACGGTAAGGGGTGCTTTCGACTTAGGTTGGAGGGTATTGTCACGGTTAGTGACTGTTTTGACAGTGGTAGTCGAAAGTTACCGAAGCACCGGTCAGTGTAGGAATAGTGAGTTGTTTTCATGTTGGTAGACACGGGTTAGTGTTCCTTGTTTTGCACGTGCGGGGCGCGCTAGTGGATATGGTAGCCATCCGAACTGACGGCTGAAAAACGTTATTTACAATATGCTGTTCATATACAAGAATCGTGTAAATACACCAAGGCAGAGTGAGTGACGGAAAGCTGAATAAGAATGGGACCACCGTGGTAAGTCGACGAACGCCTGTGGATCCCTCCCGTCCGGCTTCCTTAACCGTCGTACAGCTTCGCGGGTCTTCTCTCTCTCTGTCTCTCTCTCTGTCTCTCTCTCTCCGTTTCCCTGGCGCGAGGTCTGGTTGCAACGGCGACACGGCAGCTTTGACAGTCCAAATGACCGAGGCCCTTCCACGCCGACACTCGGTCCAGCGAGGCGTGGTTGGTCCTAATGCCCGTCGGCCCTCCAACCGGTCCCGACCCCGAACGTCAAAAATGCAAAACAAAAGCAGAAGCCTAAACGGCCCCGTAAGCAACATAAACCAGAGGGTCCTAAAACCAGCTAACCACCATACCCACCCTGCTTGGTTTACAAAAACACTACCGCTAACCATTCAAGCACTTGACCTTCACTCATATGACACGTGCTTTCCAAATCATTCCAAAAATTTACACATGAACCAAAACAACGAAAGTTCTCAAACATTATAAAAAAGCCTTCCTAACATTCTCCGCACTTTCACAACAGCCAATACAACATTTCACTAACACATTCCACTAACCAATGCAACATTTCGCTAAACAGTTAAAACCAACTAATAATTACAGAACCAAACAATAACGCCGAAACAATACTACCCTTTAACACCCATAGAGTTCTACCCTCCTTTCCCCCTCCCTCCCCCCCCCCCCCCACGATACCCCTAGACCCTAGTCTCTCCTTTTCTTCTCTCTCTCGTTTCTTTTCTTCTCTCTCCAATCTCTCCTTTTCTCTCTCCTTTACAAACTCGAGGAGTTGAGCTCCTTCGAGTCCACATTCCTTTCCAATTTTCAGGAATGTCTACATTTCCGATGTCGCCATCTCTGCTTGTCACTGCTGGCTGTTTTCTCCTGCTACCCTTTCCACTGAACCAACTGAAGAGGTCCCGTCGGAGGTACCAAAATGTTACGTGGTGGAATTGTAGTCGTAGTATGATAAACACACCCGACGCACGCACGTAAGGTTCTTTTTTAAATAAACCTCATTCAGCTGCAATCCGTCATACGTGGCTTAAGGATGTAGACAATACTGGAGCAACAGTTCCAACAATATTTAAATTCAGCGATGCGACCACCACACAATGAATTTCTAAATGCATCAACACTGATACAAAGTCTCTTCTGCAATGTCCACACTGCAGACATAAAGTTTCTCATACACAGCGTCTCTCACAATGAACTGCGTGTCTGTGATGAAGCTCTATGCTTGTGCATAGTGCTCGCACAGTAGGATTAGTACGGTACGGTTTTTGTTAACGAATAGGATTAGTACGGTACGGTTTTTGTTAACGGTTTGTTGCCGAAAGTCCGTGTGGCATTAGACGCACGTGGAAATCTGTAAGACATGGTTAGCACGGGTCTTTTTAGTGAGTTCTGTTTAGTGAGTTCTAGGCGGAAGCTGTGACTGTCAGAGGTCTAGTTTGGTTAGTGCGGGCTGTCTTGTCGTATGGAACGTTTGTGTTCGAGTTACCTAGCCCGCATTCCAAGACTCTGAAGCCTAGATTTCAGGTATGTTTCTATAAATGTAGTATCGATAGTTTAGTTAAAGACAGTATGCGTGGTAAGATTAATGTGGTTGTATAGCGGTGTTCCGGTTTGGTTTAGTTATAGTATGTTTAGAATTCGGTGAAGTAACCAGTGTTTGTGTATACAGTTGTTTACCGAGTTAGATGACTAAAGGAATATGAAGTGTGTATGTCTAAGCCGCTATGAAGATAGTACGTGGTTGGGTAAGCATAGTCTTTTCCAGGGTATAGAGTAATCTATAGCAAGAGTGTTAGGCTATAGTCTGTTTCAAGATAGTGACAGAGATATGGGGGGTGATACGAAAATAGATAGTTTATGAAGCACGTGTGTGTGTGTGAATGAACGTGTGAGTTATTTGTATCAGCCAGGTTACGTGACGTTTCTCATTGATCCAATATGTTGTGTGTTTAGCAAGTGTTACGTTGGGACTTTTGTTGTCTGTTTAGAGTTCTTGTAACGAGAGTGGAGAGACAGACGCCGAGACGTCGAGCCGCAGGTGGGACCTACGTGAGGTCATCCCTCCAGCTCTTCTGAGAGTGAGTCTGACTGGGAACCAAGACACCCAAGTCCAAGCGAGAACTGAGTGTACCGTACGAGAACGAGGACGTCCGTGCCCAAAGAGACAGGACGGCAATACGCGTACGACGAAGGACTTTCACGCCTAGACGTGAGAAGGACCAACGTAACCAGGCAACAACATCAAACAGGTTGGAGACATTGAGAGACTAAACCTAGCCTGGCAAAGATACTGTGATTTGAGTGTGTGATAGGAGAGCCTTGTATATAGTTTGATAGTCTTTAAAGCGTTTCTTTTCTTTTATAGTGTATAAAGGTTACTTTAGAAAGGGAGCCCGTGTGTTGTGTTTTACCGCATGAATGCGCCCGTCTGAGTCAGTGGAGGTGTATGCGTCTGTTGCGTGAGAGTCTGTGCGTACGACTGTGGGCAAGTCTGCGTGCGTTACAGTGTCTCTACAACTGACAAATCAAGACAATGTACCAACGTGCTTCCCCAGCACCAATCTTTTATAGTGCACTAATTTCTAGAATAATCTAGGAAAATCAAACAACTCAACCAATCAAAATAATCTACGCAACTGAAACTCATAAACATCGATAAAACATGAACCCTCTAGAAAACCACAATAGGCTACAAAAATTTGGCTGCTCACTTCAGCCCCAAATCCTTGGTAAAATGACATCTCACAAAAGTATGGTAGGCAGTTCGGAAACTTTGAGACCTTCACAAAATTTCAATACAGACAAGAAAAAAGGCTGAACACTTCTCGCACCCAGTAAACAACTTGTGACCAAAAGAGCGGCTCACTCTGATACCGAATTTCAAAAGGTTGCCGACGCTTTGATGTTACACACACGAGGTCACTAGACAGAGCGCGATTCTGCTCCAACATTCTAGTCTATTCTCATCATAACTACACAATACAAAAATCGACCACTTTTCTCCGTGTGACTTCACTTCCTGAACAAACCTAACAAAATAACAAAGCAAAATCCGCTCTACGCGCGAATAAAAGAAAATTCCACCGAAAAAGGTACGTGAATCGCAACCATGATAGCTCAAATAAAAATGGGATCGTTTCCTACGATTAACACATGTATGCTCTCACAGGACAACACAACCACAATCGTAACAGTCATGTATTACGATATTTCGTCATCCTGTAAGGACATTTGTCTGACATCCAAAATATTCACGTCACAGTACAAAGTAAACGACGTCATGTTCTTTGCTGAAGACACTGACATAGGCGGCTGTGGTGTGGTTAGATGTGTGTGTAAAACCAAGCCACATCTCATTTTAAGTCAAGAGAAAGGTGAGTAAGAAATAGATTCTTATATCGGTGTTTAGATGATAATGAGAATCGCCCTCTCGTGGTCTTAAAACCTGATCCTACTCGCTTTGGCTCGTAGGATAAGATTTAAACTCCATTCACTCTCACGCCCCCCCCCCCCCTTTCCCCGAACTAACTAGTCTCTCCTTTCCACCAGTGCGCCCCTGTTTTGGCATCATCGCCCCTCTCGGCCAATTAATGGCTGGCCAGAGTTCCGGACCAGAACTTGGGCGAGGATTGGTCAGAACAGCGCGCACCGCTCCGACACGCTCTCACTATTACACCTCCATCTCACGCTCAACTTCACACTACTTCCTCACGCTGATACACAGAACCAACACTGACCGCATGTCAGTGAGTTGGGCACTATAACGGAGACGTTTTAGTTCCCGTGACTCTCACTTGTCAAACATGTAAGACAACATCTAACCCAAACAGTAGGTTTACTGGTTGTTTCCTGCCCAAACCTCACGGGAAAACGCCAGTTTTTTTCACCCAATTGAGAGAAAAGTTGAGGGTTCAATGTGTCGGTATGTTCTGAATAAGTACACTTCTGTACAAATCTTGAATATTTTGACGACTTTGGTCTAAGTATGAAAGGTACGCAGTGCTTTTCCAGTTCCCCAAACACTTCACCACCTCGACAGGCACTCCGCCCACAAGACAGGGCCCAGGTAGCTCCGCTACGCCGCAAGTTATGGCTTGTATAAACCCCTTCAGCAGCAGAGGTCAGTTCTCGCAACCGATTGTTGAACTCTGATCCCCGACTCGGAATGGGGAAGCCCGGTACTTTAGGCGGCGCTGGGCCCGCTAGCGCTCTATGGTATGGTATGGTATGGTATCTCCAAGGCGCACATATCCATCTAATTAAAGATGCTCAAGGCGCCGCCGTAGGGATGGAAGCTGAAGCTTTGAAAGTGCTGCTAGTCAGTTAAGCGCTACTTTTATGTGCAAACCTCCACCCGGCTATTAACTTCGGTGCATGTGAAATATTTCTGTTTCCATTTCACCGGCCCTACCGGGCCTTCTCTTTTCGATTAGTGGTAATGGGATTTTTAACGTGCGCACTTGATGATTATGCGTGCTGTGCACACGAAGGCTCAAAACATACTGATCACCGGGCAACATGACCGTTAGCGCGATCACTAGAGTTTTTTTCGCGTTTCTGATTTGTCTTACTCCCTGACTTAACCAGTATCTTGACACTACTGTTGTCACTCACAACAAAGCAGTCTCTAGTGAGTTGTTTTCCAGGATCAAAGCCTGCACCATCTTGAAAAAGATTGGAGCGCCGAAGCAGTCTGAAGAACATAGCCACTATCGCTGCCCAGAAGACACGGTCACTAGAGCTGCACAAATCAAGTTTTTGTTTAATCTGAAGAAGAAGTTGCGGGGTCCGCATTGGCGTCTTGCGGTTACGGGGTAGGGGTGGGGTGGGGGGGGGAGGGGGGTGCAGCCTTTTGTTCGCTCAATTCCCCGCAATGTGCTTTACCATCCACGAGTCTTGGTATGGGTGCAGTTCCCCGCATTCTAAATGCAAAAGGGTGGGCAGTGGGCAGATGTTCACATCTGCACGGGACATAGACGACCCCGCCCTCCACAAGTCGCCTGCTGCCTTGCAGGCCTGGCCGCTTGGCTGCGGAAAGGCTAAGGGAGGAAACCCCTGACATCAAAGCCCCCGTGTCTCCGGGGAAGGCTTTTGAGCCAGAGACTAGGACAAGGACGAATTACTCGTTCAAAAAGGTGCGGATAATAATTTAAAATATAATGTGAGAAAGATTCTGTATAAAATTCAGCACGATGACCAGAAGAAAATTACATCCTTATCCCAACCCTTTGCAAATATAGAGTACAGATAGAAGTTAGAACTTTATTGTCATAAAATGTAAAAATGCATTAGGAAATCGTCTCTAAGATACTATTAGTACTAAATCAACATTTTGATTCTGAATGGTACAGTTGTTACCACAAAATTAATTATAAATTCAAGTGCTTTTATCTCGGGTGCAATAGTCCATCAATTGGTAATGATTTGAAGGTACATGTAGGAACAGGTTAGAGTATGGTTTTCTTGTGAATTTTCAGATTGCTGTAAAGACAGAACTATTACAGGGATAATTTTGGGATATTTTCCCTATAAAAATTTTCTCGAGGGAGTTTTTTTGGCTCGCGTTTGATGGCAAAAGTGAGTATGTAATGGGTCGTCAGTGGTAAACGTTAATGTTGGCATTTTCTTGGAGACTATTCAACTTTCAAGCCTCAGACTTAAGAGTTGGCCCATGGGTACTTTGTGGTAATACCTTTCTAAACGTACCAAGTTCAGTGACCTCTTGCAAAGGTCAAGGTCACAGGGGGTCCAGAAAGGAGTAAAAAATAGCCATATTCTCAAACCTGCATGCAGGCGGTTCAGGATATTGGTCGCCTGATGTTGACCCGGGGCCACTCAGACCGCATCATGTCCATGCGCCTCCCACTGAGACACCAGCAACACGTCACCCTTCTCAGTGTGTACTCCCCAACCCTCCTGGCAGAGCCTGCTGAAAAGGACAAATTTTACACTGACCTGCGCAGCCTCCTACAGAGTACCCCTGCAGACGACAAAGTCATCATCCTTGGCGACTTCAACGCCAGAGTGGGCCAGGACTCTGAAGCCTGGAAAGGAGTCCTCGGCAAGCATGGCGTGGGGAACTGCAATGACAATGGCCGCCTACTGTTGGAGTTCTGTGCGGAGCAGCAACTGGTCATCACCAACACTACTTGTCAGCAAAAGGACAGTCGAAAGACCACCTGGATGCATCCTCGCTCCAAACACTGGCACCTTATCGACTATGTCCTAGTGCGTCAGAGGGACCGCAGTGACGTCCTCCTCACCAGAGTGATGCCCAGCGCAGAGTGCCACACTGACCACCGCCTTGTCCGCTGCAAACTCAGGCTCCACTTCAAGCCAAAACCCAAGAAATGGGGGCCCCCCAAGAAAAAGCTTGATGTTGCCAGCCTACAGCGTGACGATGTGAAAGCTGCCTTTCAGACAGATTTACAGCGCAGGCTCAAAGACACAGCGGACCCAGTAGACTCCTCCCCTGAAACACTTTGGGAACAACTGAAAACAGCTATTGCAAAATCCTCTGCAGAAGTCTTGGGTTTAGCCAGAAAGAAGAACAAAGACTGGTTTGACGAAAACGATGTAGAGATCCAGGAACACCTAGCAAAAAAAAGAGCCGCCCATCAGGCCCACCTAGCCCAGCCTTCCTGCCCTGTGAAGAAGTCTGCCTTCCGCCTCGTTTGCAGCAGTCTCCAGCGCAAGCTCAGAGATCTCCAGAATGAGTGGTGGACCAGACTTGCACAGAGGACCCAGCTTTGCGCTGACAATGGTGACTACAGGGGCTTCTACGAAGCACTGAAAGCAGTGTATGGCCCCAGGCACCTGGTACAAAGTCCCCTGCGAAGCGCGAATGGCCAGGCACTCCTCACAGATAATACCTCCATCTTAAACCGCTGGTCGGAATACTTTCAGAGCCTCTTCAGCGCTGAGCGCACTGTTCAAGAAGCAGTCGTCCTACAAATCCCACACCTCCCAGTAAAGGTTGAATTGGACGAACCGCCCACCGCTGAAGAGACCCTCACAGCCATCCACCAGCTCAAGAGTGGCAAAGCAGCAGGCATTGATGGAATACCGCCAGAGATCTGGAAACATGGAGGCACAGCACTGCACAACAAGCTCCATGACCTCTTTCTCTGCTGCTGGGAGGAAGGAACACTACCAAAAGATCTCCGTGATGCAGTCGTTATCACCCTGTACAAGAACAAAGGCGAGAAGTCTGACTGTTCCAACTATCGGGGAATTACCCTGCTGTCCATTGCTGGGAAAATCCTTGCAAGGCTGCTCCTGAATCGGCTGGTACCTGCCATCGCTGAAGACCAACTCCCAGAGGGCCAGTGTGGCTTCAGAGCAAACAGGAGCACCACCGATATGGTCTTTGTGCTGAGACAGCTACAGGAGAAGTGCCGCGAGCAGAACAAAGGGCTGTACGTAACATTTGTCGACCTAACAAAAGCGTTCGACACTGTGAGCAGGCAAGGCATGTGGCAGATCCTGGAGCGACTTGGCTGTCCCCCAAAGTTCCTCAACATGATTGTCCAGCTACACGAGGACCAGCAAGGCCAGGTCAGACTCAACAATGACCTCTCAGAACCATTCCCCATTCTCAACGGCGTAAAGCAGGGCTGCGTGCTGGCACCGACCCTCTTCACCATCTTTTTTAGCATGATGTTGAAGCAGGCCACAGTGGACCTCGATGATGACGATGCAGTGTACATCAGGTATCGTCTCGATGGCAGCCTGTTCAACCTCAGACGACTGCAGGCCCACACGAAAACCCTAGACCAACTGATTCGTGAGCTGCTTTTTGCTGATGATGCTGCCCTCGTTGCACACACAGAGAGAGCCCTGCAGCGCATCACGTCTTGCTTCGCAGATGCTGCCCAGCTCTTTGGACTCGAGGTCAGTCTGAAAAAGACAGAGGTCCTCCATCAGCCGGCACCCAAGACAGTGTATCGCCCTCCTCACATCACCATTGGCGAGTCTGAACTAAAGTCAGTGCACCAGTTTACTTACCTTGGCTGCATTGTCACGTCGGACGCCAAGCTGGACAAGGAGCTTGACAGCAGGCTGGCAAAAGCGAACAGCGCTTTCGGGCGACTTTTCAAGCGGGTGTGGCACAATCAACAGCTGAAAACAGGCACCAAGATCAGCGTGTACAGAGCTGTGGTCCTCACCACCCTGCTGTATGGTTCCGAGTCCTGGGCCCTCTACCGCAGCCAACTACGACTCCTCGAACGCTTCCACCAGCGCTGCCTGCGTACCATCCTGGGCATTCACTGGAGTGACTATGTCACCAACGTCGGGGTCCTTGAACAGGCTGAAACTGTGAGCATCGAGGCTTTGCTGCTGCGGACACAGCTCCGCTGGGCGGGGCATGTCTCCAGGATGGAGGATCATCGCCTACCAAAGATCACCCTGTTCGGCGAGCTTGCTACTGGACACCGTGACAGAGGGGCACCAAAGAAGAGATACAAAGACTGTCTCAAGAAGTCACTTAGTGCCTGCCAAATCGACCACCACCAGTGGTCTTCGCTTGCTGCGGACCGTGACACCTGGCGCTCCACCATTTACAAGGCAGCTGTCTCCTTTGAGGACTCTCACAGAGCTAGCCTTAAGGACAAGCGGCTCAGGAGAAAAAAACAGAGATGCCGCAGCTCAGAACCCTGGCCATACCTTCCCCTGCAGCCACTGCGGTCGAACCTGCCTGTCTCGGATTGGCCTCCGCAGCCACGAACAAGCCTGCAGACGTCGTGGGCAACTCCTATTAAATCTTCGTTCGCGAAGTCAAGCCAAGAGAGAGAAATGCAAAAGGGGAACAATGTTGAGGTATTGTGCCACGGAGCGTGGCTGAAGTATCCTGGCCAAGAAGGCCGTGTACTACGCCACTGTTCTCTCACACACCGGCACCGCGGGCTCAATGCTCATTTGGTCACAAACACTGAGATAAAAGCGCAAGTGAGTCTGATATGTTTTCAGTCGTGGTGTTGTCGGCAAAGGCACTGGCACGATATTCCCCCATATCCTGCAGTCGCTGGTGTCTCAGCCTAGACCCGGCACCTAGACAGCGCAAAAGCAAGATCTGGCTGTGACATATATGTGATTCAGAAGGTGGGTGTCAGGCGCCGGGTCGGCCCCGGTGCCAATTCGTTAGCAATTGTCCTAGCATGGCCAGCCGTCCTTCGTGCAGGCGGGAAATAATATCGGCAAACATATTCACACTGCCACGGAGCCACGTGCATCGCTGACACACTGCAGTTCATTCTCACACACTCACATGCCATCTTCCTCAACAGACTATTGACCTAGCGGTCTTTGTGAGAGTTCTTTGTTAATGATAGCCTTTGTCACCGTGCCGGCCGCCGCTGTCGGTATGAATGACCACCTGTTTCTCTCGCCATAAGGGGGCCCACCGGCTGACTGCCAGCACCACCGCGCACTTACTTACTTACTTACGCCTGTCACCCCTACCCGGGTATAGGCCGTCGACGACAGACCTCCAGCAACTCCTGTCCTGTGCTTCTTCTTCGATTCTACTCCAGGTGGTTCCCAGTCTCTTGATGTCTGCTTGGAGGTCTCGACGCCAGGAGTTTCTCGGCCTACCTCTTTTTCTCTTTCCCTGGGGGTTCCATGACAATGCCTGCCTAGTGATGCTGGAAGCTGGCTTTCTCAGACTGTGACCGATCCATCCCCATCTTCGTCGCCCAATTTCATTCTCTGCTGTTATCTGCTCTGTTCTCTCCCAGAGTCTGACGTTGCTGATCTTCTCTGGCAAGTGGATTTTCAAAATTCTTCTAAGGCAACTGTTCATAAAGGTCTGTACTCTGTTGACTGTGTTTTTGTCAATCTCCAAGTCTCTGCTCCATATAGGAGAACTGCTTTTACATTGGAGTTGAAAATCCGGACTTTGGTGTGTTGTGACAGCTCTCTGGAACTCCACACCTTTTTTCAACTGGAGAAAGGCTGCTCTGGCTTTACCGATTCGTGCTCTGACATCTGCATCAGTGCCGCCTTTTTTGTCTATGATGCTCCCGAGATAGGTGAAGGACTCCACCTCCTCCAACGGTGTGCCAGCAAGCAAGACTGGTTCTTTCCTGGTTGCGTTCAGCCTCATTGTCTTTGTTTTCTGTTTGTGAATGGTGAGGCCCACTTGGGACGAGATGTCAGCAAGCCTCGTGGTCTTGTCCTGCATTTGTTGATGAGTGTGGGACAGTAATGCCAAGTCGTCTGCAAAATCGAGGTCGTCAAGCTGTGTCCACAGTGTCCACTGTATTCCACTTCGTCTGTGCTCTGTGGTCATCTTCATGACCCAGTCTATGGCCAGTAGGAAGAGGAACGGAGACAGCAGACACCCCTGCCTGACACCAGTTCTGACCTGGAGCTCCCTGGTGAACTGCCCTTCGTGGATCACGCGACATGTCATGCCATCGTAGCTGCTCTTGATCAGGCGGACGAGCTTTGTGGGTACACCGTAGTGTCGTGGGAGTTTCCACAGAGTCTCTCGGCCCACACTGTCAAATGCTTTCTCATAATCCACAAAGTTGACGTACAGCGGGGAGCTCCACTCCAGAGACTGTTCCACGATGATGCGGAAAGTGGCGATCTGGTCTGTACATGATCGGTTCTTCCTGAATCCTGCTTGCTGGTCTCTCAGCTGGGGGTCAACGGAGCTCTTCATTCTCTCCAGGATGATCCTGTTGACCTTTCCTGGTACTGACAGCAAAGTGATTCCTCTGTAGTTGGAACACTTGCTGAGGTCGCCTTTCTTGGGAAGCTTGATTAGGTACCCCTCCTTCCAGTCAGCCGGCATCACCTCCTCTTCCCAGATCTTTCCAAACAGTGGGTACAGCATCTCCACTGTTGTCTCTAAGTCTGCTTTCAGAGACTCCGCTGGGATGCCATCTGGGCCTGCTGCTTTGCCGTTCTTCAAAAATGCCACTGCTCTTCTGATCTCTTCCCGGCTGGGTCTGTCACAGCTGATGGGTAGGTCGGTCTCTGCCGGCTGGATGTCTGGGGGGTCGGGTGGGCTAGGTCTGTTCAGTAACTCTTCAAAATACTCGGCCCATCTGTCGAGTTGGCCTGCTCTGTCTGCAATAGGCTTGCCTTCTTTGTCTTTACTGGTCTTTCTGTATGGCCATACTTGCCTGACAATCTTCTGGTAATGTCGTAGAGCTGTTTTATGTTGCCGCTGCCTGCTGCCTTTTCTGCCTCTGCTGCCAGGCTGTCTGTGTAGGCCCTCTTGTCTGCCCTGATACTCCTCTTCACCTCGCGGTTGGCTTCCCAGTATTCCCCCTGTGCCCTTACTTTGGCTGCTCTCGTGCGACTGTTGTTGACAACTGCTGTCTTCTGCTTCCTCACTTCTATCTTCTTCAAGGTCTGTGCCGACAGCCAGTCCTTGTGATGGTGTTTCCTGAACCCTACAGTGTCTTTGCAGGTCGAGTTCAGCGCCTCTCTAACTGCCTTCCACTGCTGCTCTGTGGTGACCGCCTCCTCTTCATTTACTAGCTCCTGTAGCGCTTGAAACCGGTTGGACAGCACCAGTTTGAACTCTTCTCTAACTCCAGTTTCTCTCAGGAGGCCTACATTATAGCGCTGTCTTCTTGTTGTCTCTGTGCGGCTTTTCTTTAGCTTGAGCTTCATTCTTAAGGTAAGCAGATGGTGGTCTGAGGCGACATCTGCTCCCCTCCTCACTCGAACATCTTGAAGGGATCTTCTAAATTTCTTGCTAATGCAGATATGGTCTATTTGGTTCTCTGTTGTATGGTCAGGTGAGACCCAAGTTGCTTTGTGTATTCTTCTGTGTGGGAAGATGCTGCCTCCAATGACAAGTCGGTTTAGAGCACAAAAGTCTACAAACCTCTCCCCGTTCTCACTCATCTCCAAGTCTAGTCCCTGTCTCCCCATCACCTCTTCGTATCCGGTGTTGTCCTCCCCTATTTTGGCATTAAAATCGCCCATGACGATGGTGATGTCTCGCTCTGCACATTTGTCCAAGGCACTCTGGAGTCGGTCGTAGAACTCTTGTTTCTCTTCCTCGTCACTGTCATTAGTGGGCGCATAACACTGGATGACGTTCAGCTTGAGCTTTTTCTTGGTTCTAAAGGTTGCTGTGATAATTCTTGGCCCAAGAGGTTCCCAGCCCTTCAGCGCTCTCTGTACCACTGGTGACAGCGTGAATGCTACACCTTCTGTATGGGGGGCATTCTCCTCTTCATGACCTGAATACAGAATCATCTCCCCACTTAACAGCCTTTTCTGGCCAGATTGCGTCCATCTGGCTTCACTGATACCTAGCAGGGAAAGGTTGTACTTTTGCATTTCCGCTGCTATCTGGGCGGCCTTGCCGCTCTGGTACATGGTCTTGACGTTCCATGTGCCCATGGTTGTATCCTTGGATAGAGAGAGGCGGCTCGGTCCTGTGGCTTCCGAAGACTTCCGGCTTTCACCACAGGACGTCATAAGTCTTCTGGTAGAAGAACCTTCCTCCTCCAGGAAAGGAATTACTGTTAGTCTTTTCGTCGGCGTTTTTGTAGCTATTTCCTTTTTTGCAGGGTGGGGAAGCTACCACCACGCCCAACCCCCTTACTATAAGAGGACCAGGGGTTTTCTGTCGGGGTCACCTTCCCTTAGACCATGTTGGTTCACGGCACCTTATTTCATTCGGTGCACCCCTCTCACGAGGGACCCCCTATCCACCACCCAGGGGACGCGCCTCAACGCCATATGGTCCCAGCGCGAGGACCACCGCGCACACCTCTTTATAATTAATATGCAAGTCCTTGGCTGCCGGCACGTCTGAAGAGAACAGTGTTTCTTAGTCACCCCTGTACCGCCCACGCATCTACCTCCCCCACTCTCTCTCCTCCCACCCAACCTCTCATCCTCGCCTACGCATTCTCACTCCTTCCAGACTTTTCCACCCTCTATCTCGCTCTCAATCTCCATCTCTCATCATAGCATTCCACAGTCGGGAATTCCCCCTCCTAGTCATACACAGTACTTCGGCTACCACCGGACACCGCCCCCCCCCCTCCCTCACCCCACCCATGCATTTAGTCTTCTCTCCCTCCGTTTAAAATATGTTTATCACTCTTCCCTCGCCTAAACACCACTTTAAAACCACTCGAGTGAGGTTCTCAGTATCACCTAAACACCACTCTAAAACCACTCGAGTGAGGTTCTCAGTATCACCTAAACACCACTCTAAAACCACTCGAGTGAGGTTCTCAGTATCACCTAAATACCAATGTCAGACTATTTTCCTTACACGCGTGTGATACAGCTTGGCAAAGAAAATGGACGTCGGATGCGAAATCGGGTACCGCATCTGACAAATGGAAACACATAAAAGCGAATTCACGAACTGTTCTTGTCTCGGACCCGCTTCGGATTGTGATCGGATAATATTATTATATGTCGGATTGTGATGGGATAATATTATTATATGTCGGATTGTGATGGGATAATATTATTATATGTCGGATTGTGATGGGATAATATTATTATATGTCGGATTGTGATGGGATAATATTATTATATGTCGGATTCGTGCTGACGGAAACATAGCTTTAAGCCACGGTTCCATAAGCAGGAATCCGAAACGAATACGATCCGGACCCGATGCGGTGATGCAATTATCCTTTAGAAATTGCGTCATTTTTGTTCCAAGTCGGATGCGAATTCGTCTCCGCATCGGGCAAATGGAACACACACACAGGAAAATGTCTTGCACGAACTGATCAGGACCCGCTTCTGATTCGGATCGGATTCCTATCGGATTCGTGTCTCTATGGCGGTAGCAGACTTTAGTTGTTGTTTTTTATAAACCGGCACAGTTCATGTGAATCAGCACACGTAAAAGATGTTTTCTACTGCCCTGGCTTGTGTCACTAGAACTCTCCTACGTACGAACGAGAAGAAGGGGAGAAAAGTCTTTCATTTCACGACATTAGGATTTCCTCAGTTACGCCAGTCCGTTTGTCCCGCGTTATTGTAAGACGTACTACCAACTTGAACACAGAAGACATGACGGACTATTGGCCCTCTACGGGCCATCCTAAATGTTCGCCATCATTTTAAATTAGCACAACACCGGCAGATTTCAAGACTGTGCCTTGGGCTTTCAGGACTTGACTGTACATTGACAATGCGGAAAAGGCCACAGGGCCGACTCACTGGGTTCCGAGATGTCATTCGCTAGACGGAGTTTCGCTTATTTCAAAGCATGGCCGTCTTTCAAGGAAGCCTTTTACCCATTCATCTCCGACGCCCCACAGCGGGAGATGGATTGACCATGATAATACTAGGGTAGTGCCAGATTAGCTCGGCATCTAAAAGGCGCCAAGCTAATCTGGCACTACATTGATTTATCATGGTCAATCCATCTTCTGCCACTGGCACATAGTCGTTAGACAACATCTCCAACATTTGAGAATGCGGCCGTGGGATTGAATGGTTAAATTATTGTGAGTACTGTTACTGCTATGCACACAACAACAAGGCTGAGAAAGGGACATGGCTCACTTCACAAGTAGTGAGAGTGCAAACCCTGATTGGCCCGTCGGTCTGACGGGATTGCATGATGAGTATGTTTGTACACTGAGTTATTTTGGTTAACTCTTTTACCCCTGGATCCCCGCAGCAGGAGATGGCTTGACCATGATAATTCAAGGGTAGTTCCAGATTAGCTTGGCGCCTGAAGGCGCCAAGCTAATGTGGCACTACCCTTGAATTATCATGGTCACCTGCAACTGGTACATAGTCGTTAGGCAACACCTTCAAATGTTGAGAAATGGGACCTTGGGGCTGACACGGTTAACGCCGAGCAGGCGACTGAGGTCATCTCACGGCGTGAGTATGTGTGTGGCTTCGGGTTCTACTTCAATAGGACTTCACGACTCCGACCGCACTGGTTGTCTCCCTCCATTCGCTCCCGCTGATCTCTGGAACAGCCTGCGAGCGTCTCAATGCGCTCTTGTCTGCTAACCGCTATACAATGTAAATAAACAACCGGCAGATGTGGCCACTTTTGACCGTTTGTGGTGAGCAGACCCACAATGTCGTTTGAAAATGAGGTCAGCGATATCGCCGCGATTGATTGTATATTGCTTAACGTCCCGACAGCAACAAGGCCTTCTCAGGACGTGCCTGCACGGCTTGTGAAAAAAACAAAACAGAATATTGAATGTATGTCGCCAGCCGGTTCAATACGTTAAATAAACCTACCACATGGGGCCTAAATAAAGTCAAGACCATTTGGCAACACACATCCAATATCAAGAGCTACAGGCAGTGCAGACAGTAGGGAGAGTTTTAAAAAGACAAATACAGGTGAATGGACCAAGGGTAGACAGAAACACATGCCCCAGAGTAGAGGGGGAAACCCACCCTGTGGGGCTGACCAGGGTGACCCTGGGAACTAAAAAGTACCTAACCCCACCCAAGTCCCCCAGGGCAGACCCGGGTGGGGGTGATATCGCCGCGAAAACAGACCAAATCTTAAATTGAAAACGAAGCAGCGTAACTTTATAGATATACTAATTATATGTGACAGCACATACAAACATTTAGGGTTTTTTTTTTTTTTTTTTGCCAGATTGAACTAAGGAACAAAGTGTGATTTCCTGTTTATCTGCTCGCACGCGAAGTACACACTACATAGCCACAAAAGAGCTCCTTCGCGTTCAAAAAAAAATAGTTGTTGATTTTTTTAAGGTGAAAATGGTACATTTGTAGAGCTAAATATTTAATATTTCTTTACAATAAAACCCTACTGTAAATTTGAGATGGCCTGAATGCGCATTGGAGGCGCAACACTCATAACATTGAATTGCACAGATTCACGCAGTTTTGGGGCTAGTTGTGCCAGAGATCAGCGAGGTAATCGAGGGAGACAACCAGTCTGGAATCCGGTTTGATGCCGATTCTCAATTTTAGGCTTCGACGTCTGCTCAGTTCTCGTGTAAAATTGTCATCACAACAGGAAATATGTGCAGAGTGTACAGTTAAGAGAGATGAATTATTTGGCGGGAGAAAGAAAAAAAAAAAAAAAAAGAAAAAGGTGGTATATTCAGAAACCTGGGTCGATCTGCACGTAATTTCCAACAGCCGCTGCCTGCCTGTCACATTTCTAACGGCTTTGTTTGCAGCTGTTAGCCTCACGCAACTGATATCTCGCCGCAGTGCAGAGGAACGGTTGGCTGGCAGTTACTGACTAGAAAAAAATTTCAAGCAAATGTCGGCTGACTGTTAGGTACTTAACTCCTTCTACCCCAGACGCACCACAGCAAGATATGGATCGACCTTAATAGCTCAAGGATGATGCCAGAATAGCTTGGCGCCTATGAGCGCCAAGCTATTCTGACATCACCCTTGAACTATCATAGTCGATCTGTGCCCTGCACTGCAATGCAGTCTTCAGAGGACAACGGCAAAATTTGGGGATTTCGGTCTTGGCGTACAATGATTACAAACATCAGGCAAAAGGAACGGATGACGCGTCAGAGATGGACAGCTAAGAGGCATCACTAAACTGCATGAGTACAGAGGAGACTAGAACTTCAAGCCGGATGAACTGATATAATAACATTGAAAAACTATTGACCTGTTCGGTGCTGAGAAAATGTGAACACCACCCAACTGCTAGAGGCATAGATCCTCATGAGCCCCCGCGACTGCGACTGCAGGGGCTCATGAGAATCTATACCTCTAGTTGAGTCCACCCTCTACCCCTTCATGTCTTTATTAGTTGTGCGTGCTCCACGTTCAGTGTTGGTCCAGTTATGCGGTCTGTTCTTGCGCGCGAGTGTTTGTCAGTGTGGAGTGGTTTCAAATACGAAACTCGTCATCACTGGTAACGAAGGGGTTAACCTGTTCAGTAGTTTGCCTGTTGACGTGTCCCTTTCAACTTCCGCAGGCTCCAACGCCGACCCGAGTCTCTTCCGTTTACTACGCCAAACCGAGGACAAGCAGGGATTGGGGTTTGACACGATCCCGGTATGCACCTTCGTTAGCCGGGCATGTAACACCACCGACATCAGTGCGGCCATAAATCTGAAGCAGTTCTCCACCGAGTACGTGCAACTGCTCTGCGGGTGAGTTGAATTGCCTGGGCGGAATCAGTTACCTCAAAACCGGTGGGGTGGGGTGGGGTGGGGTGGGGGAGGAGAGGTTTCAGCTTGAACATAACAAGATGGGGGGGAGGGGGGGGGATGAACCATAACCCACAAAGTCCCTTCTGTATGAGAACTGTCCTCGCTGTCAGTGGTCTCTACCTTTTGTCTTTGAGCTGAATCTGATGTTGAATTATCTCCTATTGAAAAAGTCTCGCAGATCTGCCAATGCGTCAGTGAGGTCTGTAAGGAGCGCAGGATATACGCGTCATTGATTTATCAAACGTCATTTCTTAGGACGTAAGTTTTAGCTTTTACGTAATTTTATATTTTACGTGATACGAGTTTCACTTTCGCTTCATAGGCTTGAGGAAATGGTGACAAAACTACAACTTCACAGTACAATTTCAGTCTTGCTATAATTTGTGTGAAAACAGGTAGACTTTACCTAGCTACATGATATACTAAATACACGGGTCACCTGCATGCTCTTCTGAAAGAGCGTCGAAGTGTGTGTGTGTGCTTGCGCGCGGGCGCTTCAAACATCTCCAAGAGGCATAGATCTTCATGCGCCCTCCAGGCGGATGAGGATCTATTCCTCCTGGAGATGCGCGCGTGTTTGTGTGTGTGTGTGTGTGTGTGAGAGAGAGAGAGAGAGAGAGAGAATTGAATTGAATTGAATTGAAACTTTATTTTCTAAGGATGAAGACAGTAGGCACGCAGGCCTTTTTACACGTCTGTCCTTAATAACATTTTAAATAAATATAACAGCAGAAAAGATAACATGACAAATAAATAAAAATAAAAAGAAGACAGGATAATAATAATAATAATAACAATAATAATAATAATAAACAGAAATATTTCGCGCGCGCGCGCACACACACACACACACACACTCACACACACACACACACACACACACAAACACACACACACACACACAAATACACACAGACACACACACACACACACACACACACACACACACACACACACACACACACACACACACTTTCAGTCAGATGTAAGGCAGCACAAGGGTAACGCATGGTGCCTATTACTCAAGTGATGCGTTACAATCACGCACGCACCCACACACACAGACGCACACATACTCACGCATGCGCATACATTAGATTTAAATAACCCTAAAAGTAATCATAGATTATATGAAAGAATATTAACCCTAAGATTTCAACTAAAAACTGAATGAGTAAAGTTAAAACTTCAAAAGTAAACTATTGAACACTAAACATCAACTGTAACTATTGATGAATTGAAAATATCATACATACACACACACAGACACATACTGACATACGGCGGCTGTTGCGCACACGTATGCTAGTTGTAAGGCAGCACAAGAATAAAGTAAAACACGCATTACTCGAGTGATGCGTTACACACACACACACACACACACACACACACACACACACACACACACACACACACACACACACGCACGCACGCACGCACGCATTCACACACACACATTCAGTCAGATGTAAGGCAGCACAAGGGTAACGCATGGTGACTGTTACTCAAGTGATGCGTTACAATCACGCACACACACGCACACATACTCACACGTGCACATACAATAGATTTCAGATAGAGAGAGAGAGAGAGAGAGAGAGAATGACGTCATGTATTAATGTCAGTGTCTGCGTGGTGACAGAGTTGCCTCTTTTACGTCACCTCCACTGTCTGACTTTCTCTAGAAGTAAAGGTTTTTTTTTTATTGTTTTGATTCTTTTCTGATTTTTATTTTTTTTTATTTTTTTAAATTTTACTAAAGAAGTTGAAAAAATACAAAGCTGGCTAACGAACTCATCTAATGTCTTTGTTTAAACTAGCTATATGCAAAGGTTCTAGTAAATATGACAAAATTACGGTCTCTAATCTGGGTCAACCGACTTCCTATAAACGATTGTTTATGTCTTCAATGAGACATGCAATTACAATCTGCTCGGAGGCTCTCTTAGCCACCCACTTAAGAAAGTATTTCACTAAGTTTCAAGCTTGTGTGTACAGAAATATCGCAGATTCTCTTGTTTACATACATACACATACATACATACATACATACGCACATACGGCGCTTCTCGCCATATGTACATTTAGCAGCGAGGTTAGCGTAACTAGACATGACGTAATTGTTTTCTTGTTACTTCAATTGTTAGAAGTTTAGCCTGCCCGCCTTTGACATCATAGACAATCTGTTAAATTTGCCCCACCGCGACCCGTCCTAAAAAGTCCCTTCTATAAAAAAGGGACTTAAAAAAGACCTCCTCGACGCTAGACCTTGCTTCCAGTGTCCGAAAAAAAACCACCAGGATCGTGGTAGGTGTGTGTGTTTGTGGCCACATTCCTTCTGCGAATGAAGATAAGTAGCGGTTGATCTTTCTGTTTGTTTGTCTATTTTGACAACGGGTATTTACCCGAAATACTAATAAATTGTGTTGTACCCGTCTTTTCTAAGCGTGTTTCTTTCTCCGTTGGGTACTTCTTTGCATTTTACACGCTTGGCAGTCACCTTTTTGGTCTGGATTTCTCATTCAATGTACACACATATTTCCTAACATAGTCGTTCATACTATAAAAGATTTCCAGAACAATCCGGCAAAAACTCAACCAATCAGAAAAGTAAACGTAACCAAAACTCATTAATATTCACGGCAAAGAATTTCTACAAACTTGTAGGTTTATTACGTAAATTCCGAGCATTGCGTAATTGTCGGGAAATGTAACCAACAACATCTTTACTTTGACGTCATATTTGAGGTCACTAGAAGAGTCGCGCCCTTTCCAGATCGCAATGCTCCAAAAAAACTCAGATGAATATCGGATCTTTCCTATCACCAACACACACATGCTCTTAAAAGAATAACACAACCACAAACGTAACATACTTTAAAGAATTTCCGGTGGGGGTGGGAGGGGTGGGGAGGGTTCCGGAATCCCCACCCCCGTCTCCAGATCCGCCCCTGTAAGCCTTTATCCGCGAACCAAAACCTGAACTGACTCCGCGGCGCTCGTTCGTTGTTGAGAGACGTCCTGCGATCCATCCATCGCAGCTATTGATGCGGGCAGATTGAATGCGTTGCTCTGTGTGCGTGCAGCACCTGGGATGCGGCCAAGGTCTGCGTGAAGGACTACTTGGCGAAGTGCATGGAGAAAGAGAATGGGGGCCATGTCTTTGACTCGCAGAACAACGTGGCTGGTTACTTGTGTGGGGACGGCAGGAAAGGTGAGCCCAACCCGCACAAAGGTCATGACCTTGTGGACATTGGGGAGGGTATTCCTTCCATCCATCTGTGTATCCATCTATGCATCCGTCCATCCATCCATACATCCATCCATCAATCCTCCATCCACCCGTCCATCCATCCACCGGGGAAGCTGGGTGGCTCGGCGGTAGACGGTTTGACTCGTCCGAAAGGTTACAGGGTTCGAATCCAGTTGGGGTCCAAATGTGTTCAGACCCTGTTCGGTGTCCGGCCGTCTTTGAAACCACCTTCGTGTTGGACAGAAGACGTTAAGCCTTAAACGTTTAACGTTTCCGTCCGTCCATCCACCGACCCACCGACCCACCCATCCATAAACCCACCCAGGTGTGAGTTGGGTAGGGTAGGGTAGGTATTGAACAAAAAGCGTTCGTGGCATCATTTGTACTATTCCCAGTACTAAGACATAGTACAGACTGGTAGAAATGACGCCACATTTTTTTTTTTTTTTTTGCTGTTGCAATTCCATACTCTATTCCTCGTGCGCAAAGGCCGTCGGGCCGACATCCACCACCGTTGGCCCGCGCACGATGACCTTTTGAGCACTGGGTTGTGGCCATAGAACTCCTTCCATTTAAAAAAAAAATCTGTTTGCTGATTCTGTTGTTTTGGACAACAAAATAAGTCCATGGGTTAGGCCGACTTCCGGTCCGAAACCCCTCTTAACTCATTCCAGGTCCTCCGCATCCTGTCAGCAACGCTATACGACGCGTTTGCAGCTATTGATGCGTGAAGCCTTGAAAGAGTCAACCTGTCGTTCCTTGCAATGAAGGAGTGAAACTGATTTTGGTTTGTGTCTTGTACAGCTGCACTGGAAGAGTCGGCGCGCTGGTCCAGCCTGCTGAGTGTCAACAGACCTGGCTAAAATCAGGACAGGCGCTGAATGCCTATCCATTTGCTAAACCTCAAGACTACTGTCCGTAAGTGCCAGCACTTTTGTCGCGATCTTTGTCTGTCACAATATAGCAGTGATAATTGTCACAAAGTCGTGTGATCACTTCTGGAGTCTGCACGTGTTTTCTGACTAACAGTGGTGGTGGTCCAGTTTACCTTAACTCATTCTACCCCAACACCGAAATCCCCAAATTTTGCCGTTGTTCTCTGAAGACTGCTTTGCAGTATAGGACACAGATCGACCATGATACTTCAAGGGTGATGCCAGAATAGCTTGGCGCCAAGCTATTCTGGCATCACTCTTAAACTATCATGGTCGATCATTATCTTGCTGTGGTGTGTCTGGGGTAGAATGAGTTAAGTTGGTTGTCGTTAGCGCTGTTTTGTCGCCATCATTCCTACGGGAGTCATCGCGACAAAAAGCGCTACCGACAAAGAAGTCGGAGTTTTCACGAACTGCTGTGGTGTTTCGGACCTCCACGCCCTCTCCGCCCTCCCCCCTCCTCCCCTCCCCCCACCTCCCCCTTCCTCCCCCTGCCCCTCCCCCAACAAAGACGTCATAGTTTCCTCGAACTGCTGTTTTGTTTCGGACCCCCCACCTCCCCCCGACCAAGGTCATAGTTTCCACTAACTGCTGTGGTGTTTCGGACTCACCTCACCCACAACCCATCCCGTTTGCTTCATTTTTGTGGAATTTAAAACGTTCCGCCTTTTTATCTTAAACCCCACCCCCCCCCCCCTTCTTGTAAAGTGAACCTCCCGTCGTCTGATTGTTTTAACGATGATGATAAGGCCCCCCTTATTATTATTATTATTATTATTATTATTTGTATGTTTCAAGGTTTACAATATCGTCACGTGGTATAGCACGTTGCCTATGTTGATTGTTTTGTTAACAGCTTGCTTCTTAATGTATCTATTTATTTTGATGTGTAAACAGGTTCCACAGCCAGCTCAAGTCCTGTATCACGATCTCCATATACGAGAAGTGTCGGAGCCGGGCAGCCGCAAACTTCATGGATCGCATATACTACGAACACTTGGCTCCCCTAGCGAAGGCTGCTGGATGCAAAACGTTCGCCTGACTTTCAGGTTGACGATGGCACTTTCTTTGCAAAACATGACGTTATGCAGTGACGCAATACTTAAAACAAATTAATTGTTCCTTTAGGAACATTCAAAGTTGTTCATGTTCTTATCCTTCTGATCCATTTCCCTCCTCTCCCCAGCCGGGTCTGCCCTGGGGGACTTGGGTGGGGTAACTACTTTTTAGTTCCCAGGGTCACCCTGGTCAGCCCCACAGGGTGGGTTTTCCTTTCTATTCTGGGGCATGTGTTTCTGTCTACCCGTTGTCCATTCACCTGTATTTGCCTTTTTAAACCTCTCCCTACTGTCTGCGCTGCCTGTACGTCTTGATATTGGATGTGTGTTGCTAAATGGTCTTAGCTTTATTTATGCCCCATGTGTTAGGTTTATTAATGTATTTGACCGGCTGGCGACATACATTCAATGTTCGGTTAGTCTTTTTTTTTTTCCACAAGCAGTGCAGGCACGTCCTGAAAAAGCCTTGTTGCTGTCGGGACGTTAAGCAATGTAAATCAATAAATCAATTATTTCCCTTCTCTCTAACCTCTGATCAACACACACCGGCGCACACAAATAAAGACGGACATCAAACGCCAGTCATTTGATCTTCATAGAGAACTGACGTGCTTAAGGCATGTTTGGAGGCGTCCTCTGGCACTTATGAACACTTGACAGGGGATTGATGGCTCTGGAATAGTGCGTGATCAGCTTGTTCAAGTGGCAAGCTAAGCAGGCACTACTCGAGGCTTAATTGCTTCATCTCAGTGACGGGATACGCGGCTTTATGCCGGCTTTCTGCCACGAGTCCCGACGAAGCCCGTTCCGACTGAGTCAACTGTCATTTTTAACTCTTTCTACCCCAGACACACCACGGCAAGATAAGGATCGACCATGATAGTTCAAGGGTGATGCCAGAATAGCTGGGCGCCTATGGGCGCCCAGCTATTCTGGCATCACCCTTGAACTATCATGGTCGATCTGTGTCCTCCACTGCTAATGCAGTCTTCAGAGGACAACGGCAAAATTTGGGGATTTCGGTGATGGGGTAGAATGAGTTAACACGTCTGTTTTACTGTTAACCCTTACATACCGAGGCCAGACGAACACCGCCCAGCTGCAAGAGACATAAAACCTCACGTGTTCCGCAACAGCTTATGTCTCTTGTTCGTCCTATGTTCGATATGCGTAATTTTGTCGCATTTACATCTATGTTGTCCACGAGAATGTCGGTCAGTGTGAAATCATTTCTGACGCGAAATTCGTGATGACTGGCATGGAAGGGGTTATTATGTTTCTCTGTGGATTCTTTGTCTCTGTTGATATAGGTTTGTTTTGTTTTCTTTCTTCTGTGGTATGGTTGTTGGTCGGTTGGTTGGTCAGTCGATCAATTAGTTGACAGGATTACTAACTGCTTGTTTGAACCTAACGTGCTTGCTTATTCTTTTTCTTTTAATAATGAGGATGATTCATCAGTTGTGTTTTACATTTCAACAGGCGATCTTGGCTTGGGCAACCGGTTTGTGAAGAGCGCCAGCTTCTGCAAATCCTTTCTTCAAGAAACAGAGGAGATTTAATTTTTATTTAAAGAACGGCTCCCTACTCATTTAATAACACTTGAAACCATTGTACGTTTGGCATGTCCCCTCTTGTTAGCATTAAGATAGTTCTTCATTTTTGCACTCATTACGTCATCAGCGGAGTATGGGGAGCCGTCATACCCACGATCTTAGACGTTAGATGTAATGACGTCATCTGTAATTCCCGACATTGTATGGTATTTCGTGGAGCAAGAGAAAACAATAAAGCCGTCTGATGTAAACACAGTTACTGTGTGATATGGAAGATGTCACGATGTCTGATGTAAACACAGTTACTGTGTGATATGGAAGATGTCGCGATGTCTGATGTAAACACAGTTACTGTGTGACGTGGAAGATGTCACGATGTCTGATGTCAACACAGTTACTGTGTGACGTGGAAGATGTCACGCTGTCTGATGTCAACACAGTTACTGTGTGACGTAGAAGATGTCTCGATGCCTGACGTAAACACAGATACTGTGTGACGTGGAAGATGTCACAATGTCTGTTTACTTATTCTCTTACTGCCTTCCCCCAGTGAGCAGCAGGCCATCGGGCCGACGTTGGCCCGCGCACGGTCGTGTGCGGGCCAACGGCGGTCCACGTCGGGCCGATGGTCTTTGCACTGCACGCACTGGGTCCTTCCTACACTTGTGTGTGAGTATGCGTGTTTGTGTGTGAGTGTGCCGGTGTGCGCGCGCATTTGTCGTATATAAGAAGCTAAATACGATTGGGCAAAACACATCACGCCCAGCAAGACAGAGCTGAAAGACAGCCGGCTAACAACCATCCACACTTCAAACCTTCCCAAACCGTCATATAACCCCACACACACACACACACACACACACACACACACACAAAGAAAAGAAAAAAGATTTTTTTTTGTGTGTAAATAGATAGAATGGAATAGATGATCTCTGGAAATCAGGTCTGTGCCTGGTCAAAATTTCACGTGTTTAGCATTGGGTAATAAAGTGTGGATTAAAAGCCCAGACAAACACGCGATATCGCGATGTCTAAACACGTGCAATGTTGACCTATACTTCTGATTTTCGAACAACGTCTATTGCCTTCACCGACGCCGCTTGCGCCATGGCGGACACAAACACCATACACACACTCCACTGTATATTTCTCATTTTTGAGTGTGTATCCCTCGCGCAACCCAAGGCGGAGGACGGACTTCATGTAAATCTTTTTCGCCAAACTTATTGAGCTCTTGGAACAACTTTACAAAAAAATAGAAACGATATAAATATAAATACCAGTACCACGTTTTCAAGTATTCCGTCAGTAGCGGTAACCTCCCTCATGTAGACTGAACTAGTTGAACGAAACAGCGAGGCAGCTTCTACACTACAATGGACTCTCTTAGTCTAGACAGACGATTGTCATAGATTTATAATATACATCAGTAGGCTTAGATCGGGAATCTCATTGGTTGCCGGTACCAAAGACAATACATTATCTTGTCTTTTGGTTGTTCAGTTTCGGTCCCAGCGTCAGTCCAGAGTGACATATACTGCTCACAAATAGTAAGGTTTATCATATTTTCAACCTCAATTACTAAATGTTCTCAGAATGTGTATAATAACGGTTATATTACATTTATGTAATTCAAGCTGAAAGTATGACTTCCCGGTTTTACGTTTTTGTGAGCGTCATAGTCACACCAATGTTGTGAAATCAGTTGTAGGCCGGGGGGGGGGGGGGGGTGGCTAATCACATATATACCCGTTATTATACCTATTTTGAGAACTTTGAGTAATTCAAGCTGGAAAATTGAAAATACCTTGATTGATTGATTGATTAGTTCCGTGTTTAACGTCCACGGCACCGGAGTGATCATGGACGGACTGACGGGCGGGTTATCATTGGGGGGACGGGGAAATCTATTGCCTATGGAGTACGACCTGAACACTGATCAACTCAGGCGCACTCCAACTGTGCTACTTTGATTTACCAGGACCTGAAAATACCTTACTATTTGTGAGCAAAATATATCCGAGGTTGCCCGGTCGACGCCAAGCGGGTTCGGACCCAGCTGGTCTAAGAGAGCTAACCCTGCTTATTAAGTACTTCTCGACGAAAGCTTTCCTTCCCTTTCAGTATTTCCGTTTCCGATGATGAGCGTACAATCAAAACAAAACCGCAGAAGTGCATGTGTCTTCCCGCAATGCGGTCGGTAGGTATTATCAAATAACGCCTATGTTATATAATCTTCTTAAGAAACAGGAATGGCTCCCAAACTGGTCTGGCTAACACTAAATAAAAATCGTGCACGGAATGTTATTGCGATGCCTGTCCGCCTTCACACATTTTCAGTCATCACTGAGACAAGTGTAAAAAAAACAACAACAACGCAATCCAGACCAAAACTGTGACTGCCAAAAGTGTAAAAAGGATAAAGAAACACGCTTAGAAAAAACAGTTACAACACAATATATTAATATTTCGGGTAAGTACCCTTTTTCAAACTAGACAAACAAACAAACAAATAGAGAGATCAGTCGCTACTTATCTTCATTTCAATCACAGAAGGAATGTGGCTTTATCAGTTTCGGTATGACATCATAAATATTAGAATTCCCAACTGCACAGATAGAGAATGTTGACTAGGACTGGTGCTTTGGAAAACAGTCAAACAACATGCATATATTGCAACTGGACAATATCGGCTTCAGTCTTTAGGATATTTTATAGTCTTCAATCAGTTGAAGTTGGTCGGTACGACACCATAAAGAGCAAACCTGAATAGCGACAGAAGTTTGACCCTCCTGTGCATATAGCCAACAGTACTTTACTCAGTGTAGATGGCTGCTTGCACAGGAAGGTTAATATTTGTTTCCTTATTTTAACTCATTCTACCCCAACACCGAAATCCCCAATTTTTGCCGTTGTCCTCTGAAGACTGCACTCTAGTGCAGGACACAGATCGACCACGATAGTTCAAGGGTGATGCCAGAATAGTTTGGCGCCCATAGGCGCCAAGCTATTCTGGCATCACCCTTGAACTATCATGGTCGATCCTTATCTTGCTGTGGTGTGTCTGGGGTAGAATGAGTTAAACACGTAACTCGTTATGAAGCCACGAGGCGAAGTATCAAATTTTAAAGGCACCATCTGAGGCCTACGTCACTGTGTTGGAGACGGATCGAGGGTGGTGTCGGAATAGCTTGGCGTCTCCAGGCGCCAAGCTATTCCGACATCACCCATGAAATATCATGGTCGTTCAACATCCTGTTGCATCGTGTCAGGGCTTTATGGGTTAACGTCAGGTCGTGTTTCTGTTAGTGTCCAGGTTTGATGTACACATACCAAGGGGAATCAGGCACCCAATCGCCAGCCCACAGAAAAATACGCACTTATAGAACCAGACGATCATATACATCCCTAAAAAGATTGATTGATTGATTTGTTCCGTGTGTAACGTCCACGGCACCGAAGTGATAATGGACGGCCCTGACGGGCGGGTTATGGCGGGGGGGGGGGGGGGGGACAGGGATCTATTGCCTATGGAGTACGACCTGAACACTGATCAACTCATGCGCACTCCAACTGTGCCACTTTGATTTACCAGGAACTTTCAAAGGACATGCTATTGAACAAATCCGTTTTATTTTCTCCTGGATAACGGGGCCGGGACGGGATTGGAATCCACGACCCGGCGATTCCCTTTGCTCTCCTGCACCGACGTTTAACCGCCTGAGCTATTTCGAATTCTCCCTAAAAGGATGCATCAGGTCTAGCCTATAACCCATGTCTTTTTCTGGAACTTAGGAAGTAGGCAGGAGAAACCACATACACAAACAAGATGGTGCACTACTAAATGTGGTCGGGTAAATACCCTGATTTCCCACAGTAGGTGCACAAGACAATACACAACAATATAACGATACAAGATTTGCCTTGAGTAATAAAATACGCACAAATCAGAAAGGTGAGGCTAGCGCGGTAGAATTGTACACATACCAAGGGGAATTACTCAACGCTGGACAGACCAACAGTTAGATCCCCTGTCCCCGCCTAACAGGCACCCAATCGCCAGCCCACAGAAAAATACGCAGGTATAGAACCAGACGATTATCTACATCCCTAAAAGGATGCATCAGGTCTAGCCTATAACCTATAGCCTATAAAGCGACAGCCACCGCATGCGGCCTCATCAAAAAGTTCACCAACTGTCAATGGAGGGATAGCTGCACCACGGACAGAGGTCTTGTTGCCACTAGCGACGGCAGGCAACTACAGCCATATCCTGGCAAATATGGATGCTAGGATGATTCAAAATAAGGTACGCGGAGTGCAGCTTTGTAGTACTCACTAATGTTTACAATGTCAGGATCACTTTATTTAGGTCTTAAATGTACCGAGCACGAATCATCCCAAAATAATCTTCCCAGTGTGGTCACACAGTCAAAATTGTCCAAGTGACCACCTGTGAAAGGTGACCGCCTTTCTCTGTAGACCACCTGTTTTTTTCTTTTCTATTGCTTATCATTTGTTACCATGGGTAAGAAGGCCACCTGTCGGAGGCGACCAATTTTTTTATAGACATTTGGGGGGTTGCCTTATGTAGGTGTTTTCTTGCATGAATCACCTCAACAAAAGGTTCTACAGACACCATAAAATGCTGTCCGCAGTGCTTTTCTCAAAGTAATTCATGCAGGAATCGTCAAGACAAACGGCACTACAGACAGCAAAGGGTTAAATCTAGTCATGACAAACCTTGTACTCCCTGTAATACCGAAATAGTCTAGGTCCCCCGGTATTATTGTGTTACGTACAATATCCAGAGTTCACTAGTTTGGGTCCCCCGGTATTATTGTGTTACGTACAATATCCAGAGTTCACTAGTTTGGGTCCCCCGGTATTATTGTGTTACGTACAATATCCAGAGTTCACTAGTTTGGGTCCCCCGGTATTATTGTGTTAAGTACAATATCCAGAGTTCACTAGTTTGGGTCCCCCGGTATTATTGTGTTAAGTACAATATCCAGAGTTCACTAGTTTGGGTCCCCCGGTATTATTGTGTTACGTACAATATCCAGAGTTCACTAGTTTGGGTCCCCCGGTATTATTGTGTTACGTACAATATCCAGAGTTCACTAGTTTGGGTCCCCCGGTATTATTGTGTTACGTACAATATCCAGAGTTCACTAGTTTGGGTCCCCCGGTATTATTGTGTTAAGTACAATATCCAGAGTTCACTAGTTTGGGTCCCCCGGTATTATTGTGTTAAGTACAATATCCAGAGTTCACTAGTTTGGGTCCCCCGGTATTATTGTGTTAAGTACAATATCCAGAGTTCACTAGTTTGGGTCCCCCGGTATTATTGTGTTAAGTACAATATCCAGAGTTCACTAGTTTGGGTCCCCCGGTATTATTGTGTTAAGTACAATATCCAGAGTTCACTAGTTTGGGTTCTCCGACCCATTACATCCAAGGCTGATTTCTTTACATTTGCTTATGAAGGCTACATTACATAGGAGACACATCAACCATTTTAGTTCAAGTTTGGTACCAGCTATTCTGGCACCACTCTTGAACTATCATTGCCAAATTAATTTCAAGCAGTAGTGTATCAGAATGGAAAGGTTAAATTTGTAAATATTACAGAGATATGAACAGGAAAGTGCTGCAGCTTGTGCATGTAAACATCCAGCATGGTAAAATTAACCCCTTTGTAATGCAACCACCGATACTGTTTACAGTACAACACACACTGTAAACAGTAACACACACACTGTTTACAGTACCACACACACACTGTTTACAGTACCACAAACACTGTTTACAGTACCACACACACTGTATACAGTACCACACACGTTTACAATACCACACACACTGTTTACAGTACTACACACACTGTTTACAGTACCACACACACTTTTTACAGTGACACACACTGTTTACAGTAACACACACACTGTTTACAGTACCACACACACTGTTTACAGTACCACGCACGCTGTCTACAGTATAACACACTGTATACAGTGCCACACACACTGTTTACAGTACCACACACACTGTTTACAGTAACACACACACTGTTTACAGTACCCACACACTGTTTACAATACCAGTGGCTGCATGCACAAGGGGAGGTACAAACAAATTTACAAAGCGGTCGTTGATCCACAGAAACAGCTGACCAGCCTCCGCAACTCACCCATGAAGTTCCCCGCCACCCAGAACGGACAGGCTACCCAGAACGGACAGGCCACCCAAAACGGACAGGCACAACACACAGATCAATCTGGCATCCGACAAGGCCGCAGGCGTCATCGCACAACTCTAAAAGAATTGTTCCTCCCATCCTGCGGGACCCTCCAAATAATCACAGGAGTAACGGTGATATTGCTTTGGCGCGCATGGCAAGTGTGTCCGTGGAAAAAGCAGTGGAAGGGGCCATGCTTCCCGTGCCGAACACTGCTGCAGCAGCAGAATTGAGCGATGGAGAGCAGAAGAGGGCCGTTGAACAAGATCACAAGAAAAACGTGTCCACAGGTCAACTTTCTATTTGTAACCGGTAGTTGCCATTATTGAGATACTTAACCCTTTTGCTGTTGGTAGTGCTTCTTGTCCTGCAGGAATCATCAGGACAAAAAGCCTTACCGACAACCAAAGGGTTATCTTTCTGCCGTTAGTATTTTATTTTCAGTTGGTCAATGTGATTCCCGCGGGGAACAAAAATCATTACTCTTGCAGGAATCATCACAACGAAAGCATTACTGATAAACTGTTACGATTGTGGTTGTGTTGTCCTGTGAGAGCACGCATGTGTTAATCGTAGGAAACGATCCGTTATTTATTTGAGCTATCATGGTTACGAATCACGTACCTTTTCAGTAAGATTTTCTTTCGTTCGCGTGTAGATCGAATTTCGTTTTGTTATGATACGCTAAGTTTAGTCCAGAACGTTCTAGAAAGGTCGCACTGTCTAGTGACCTCATATGTGTGACGTCGGTGAATAGGGACAGTTTGCAACAAGTTGTTTACTGTGCGCGTGAAGTTAACAGCCGGTTTTTTTTGTGTGTTTTATAAAAGATCGTGAAGCTTCCAGAAAGTATAGTCAAGGTCGTGAACGGTCGGTCATACTATTGTGTGATGTCATTATACAATAGAAAAGAAGTACCCAACGGAGAAAGAAACACGCTTAGAAAAGACGGGTACAACACAATTTATTAATATTTCGGGTAAATACCCTTTGTCAAAATAGACAAACAAACAAACAGAGAGATTAGCCGCTACTTATCTTCATTGGCAGAAGGAATGTGGCAACTCCAATAGGATTATACAATAGGATTTGAGGCTGAATTGAGCAGTCGAATTGTGGAGATCAGTTTAGTTATTCTAGAAAGTTCATTTTATTTTTAATATTTATGAGTTTCAGTTACGTGTTCCGTTCTGATTGGTTGCGTTGAGTAAATTCTTTGGATTATTCCAGAAAGATGTCTTACTATATAAAGTTGGTGCTAGGAGAGCACGTGTGTACATTGTCTTGCATTGCCAGTTGTAGAGACACACAGTTTATCGTAGGTACGTGATCCGTATAGGGTGTACATTGTGAGAGACACAGCGTAACGGTGTGATGTACGTTGTATGAGAAACTTTGTGTCGGCAGTGTGGACATTTGCAGAAGAGACATTGTATCAGTGTTTTTGCATTTGGAAAAGCATTGTGTAGAGATCGCATTGCTGAATTAAAATATTGTTGGAACTGTTACTCCAGTATTGTCTACATCCTTAAGCCACGTGTAACGGGTTGCAGCTGAATGACGTTTGTTTATAAGAACCTTACGTGCGTGCGTCTGGCGTGTTTATCATACTACGACTATAATTCCACCACGTAACATAAACCAAGGGTTACTTTTCTGGCTTTGGTAACCGTTTTTGGTCAAGGAGACTCCTGAAAGTAGCCGTGAAATGCAGCAAAAGGCGCTACTGACAGCAAAAGGTTTAACCCCCTTGCGCATGCAGTGACATTTCACAGTACCTTGGAGTTCGATTCGATGCATGCACAGAGGAGTTATAAAAACTACATACACAATACACTAAAACAAATTCCTGGGAAAACTGAAATTTAAATGAACCCAACCATCTCTTTCCCACAAAATAATAAACAACAGCCGCCGTGGCAACTTAATAATTTTGGACAGTCACAATGATGAGGTTTGTCTTCCGGGAAACAGGGAGAGGCGGGTCAGTTAGAGGTCATGTTCCAGATAGTATTGATGGTCTGTTTGGGCATTCACAATGATGAGGTTTGTCTCCTGGGAAACAGGGAGAGGTGGGTCAGTTAGAGGTCATGTTCCAGGTAGTATTGATGGTCTGTTTGGGCATTCACAATGATGAGGTTTGTCTCCTGGGAAACTGGGAGAGGTGGGTCAGTTAGAGGTCATGTTCCAGGTAGTATTGATAGTCTGTTTGGACATTCACAATGATGAGGTTTGTCTCCCGGGAAACAGGGAGAGGCGGGTCAGTTAGAGGTCATGTTCCACGTAGTATTGATAGTCTGTTTGGACATTCACAATGATGAGGTTTGTCTCCCGGGAAACAGGGAGAGGCGGGTCAGTTAGAGGTCGTGTTCCAGGGAGTATTGATAGTCTGTTTGGCGTGCTTTATGGCTTGGAGCTTCCTCACTAATCATTGGTATACCCGTGTATACAACACACGTGTACTGACAAGACAAAGAAATGCGACATCATTCGAATCATCGGAAACACTTCATATACTGATGAGCAAAAGAAATGCGACATCATTTGACTCATCGGAAACACTTCATATACTGATGAGCAAAAGAAATGCGACATCATTCGAATCATCGGAAACACTTCATATACTGATGAGCCAAAGAAATGCGACATCATTCGAATCATCGGAAACACTTCATATACTGATGAGCCAAAGAAATGCGACATCATTTGAATCATCGGAAATACTTCATATACTGATGAGCAAAAGAAATGCGACATCATTTGAATCATTCAAGCATTATTGCGACACCCTTTAAAAACCATTTGAAAATTAATGTGGCATCATTCAAATCATCGGAAACACTTCACACTTCACTTGAATGATGTCACATTAATTTTGCCACTCAGTATATGTGTCAGATGTGAGGTTTTCAAGTTACACTGAAGAAATACATTGTTTCCACCAGGACATCAAAAAGTCCTTGAATTGCTGTATAATGTTAAGGGGGAGGGGTGTGTGAATGAGGAAATAGTGGCACTAAGGCGCTTCCTTGCACGGCGTAGGACCTTGACACTTCAGCGACATGAAATTATTACCTAAAAAAGACATCCCATAATAGGTTATCGGACCGACATCGGTCACGGCTGGCCTATGCCTGGGTGAACAGCAACCTACGTCGGTCCGATGAATTTTTGCCCGCTGGGATACATTGACAGTTGCTGTACGTTAGAATTCAAAGAAAGTCGCATGATTGCCGCTGAGCCTTGTGACACCATGAAGAAGTTTGACGTGCTGTGACTGCACGCACAAGGGGTTTAATTTTGTTGGTGAACTCAGTGTAACTCATGCAGCCACCAGTACAGCTCAACGCTACCAGTGGCTGCAGGAATAAGGGGTTAAATTTGTTAAGTAAATTAACTGATTAACCCCTTCACATCCGAGAACAAAGCTAGGACACTCAGACTACAGAACAGTTTCATCCCCAAATCCATCACTCTAAGCAGTCTGTAGGTACATCCACGCATACCCAAACCTAACTCCCCCCCCCCCCCCCAACCCCCTATTCCCCGTTACCTGTGCAATCAGTAGGAATGGAGCTTGCGGATTTTAGACAAGTGATTATAATTATTGTGTTTTATCTGGTGGTGAACATGGACATATTGGGATTTTTGTTACTGTTTGTTTACCCACTAATTATTTTACTAATTTAGACTTTAATTATGCAACTTATGTAATAACGTGTAATAATGTATTGAGACGTTTGTATAATAAGTAGTGAGGGTTAGGATTAGCTTGAAACACGCGTATTATGTATGCATGTGTAGAGACGGGTGTGAATGTGTAAGTTACGCAGGTAACGGGGAAAACACACACACACACACACACACACACACACACACACACACACACACACACACACACACACACACACACACACACACACACACACACACACACAACACACACACACACACACACACACACACACACACACACACACACACACACACACACACACACACACACACACACACACACACACACACACACACACACACACACACACACACACACACACACACACACACACACACACACACACACACACACACACACACACCACACACACACACACACACACACACACACACACACACACACACACACACACACACACACACACCACACACACACACACACACACACACACACACACACACACACACACACACACACACACACACACACACACACACACACACACACACACACACACACACACACACACACACACACACACACACACACACACACACA
>BTPG01000001.1:107646582-107785689 GCA_036245525.1 Semisulcospira habei | reverse complement strand
CACACACACACACACACACACACACACACACACACACACACACACACACACACACACACACACACACACACACATGTTTAATGCTTTTCAATAATGGGGAACTGAAGTGCTAAAACATTGCCTAAATTAACCCTAAACGGGACGCCTTTAAACTACCAACATTGTGTAAAGTTTTTAGGTGTACGTTTTACATCAAAATTGTCTTGGAGAATTCATATTGAAGCCATATTAAATAAGGCAAGAAAAAGATTAACTTGTTAAAAATTATAAACTCACAACCATGGAGTCAGGACATTAAAACTGTTTTACGCCTTGGTACATCTTTAGTTCGATCAACACTTATCTATGGTCAGGAAGTCTACTTTACTGCCCCAACTACACTTCTACAGAAGCTGCAAAGCATTGACAGTAAGATAAGATAAGATGGTTTATTGCCATATGTTTCCATGTACAAAACAATAAAAACATTGGAATTTGTCTTGATGTCAGTTACTAAGACTAAACACACACACAGAGAGAGAGAGAGAGAGAGAGAGAGAGAGAGAGAGAGAGAGAGAGAGAGAGAGAGAAACATCTGATACAGTTAAAAACTGACTGTACACAATCATTCTCACTCGCCACTCGCGCTTGTGAATAAATTAAAGCAGTTAAATTAGCCCTTGGAGTGCCAGTTCATACTAATACTGTAAAAACCTACAAAGAAGCAGGTGCTCTGTCTTTATCTGACCAAAATAAATTAGCAACTGCAAAATACATTGTCCGAAGTCTGTCCGTCAAAAATTCAGTGCGAGAAGACATATTTTTAGACGCAGATTTGGATTTCCCGAAGAGAGCGCAAACAATCCCGTATCTTTTACCTATACGTAATTATGTCAAAGATGCTATAGAAAACTGCAATATAGATATCAAGTCTATTCCCGTTTTACCAGTAACTCCTACTATACCTCCGTGGGAACATATTAATGCTTCTTTCGATATAGATTACACAGACTTGAAAACAGATGAGGATGTGAACGTTTTAGCAAATTTAGTGAAAGAAAAATTACAGACAACATATTTTAAACATTTGAAAATTTTCACAGATGGATCTGTCTTAGATTCTTCAGACTGTGGTGCAGGCTTTGTTATTCCAGATCTCAAAGTGAAGAAATCTTTTATCTCGGTAAAGGGTTTTCTATATTTACGTCTGAACTGCATGCGATTCTCATGGCACTAAATTTTATTCAACTTCTACCTTATGATATATTTAACATTTTGATTTGTGTCGATTCTAAATCTGTCCTATATAGTCTAAAAAGCTGGGATTGTAACACTAGAAAAGACTTAGTATTTGAAATAAAACATATTATGAGCTGAATTATGTCCAGAGGAATAGGGATCGATTTTCTTTGGATACCCTCACACTGCGGAATTTATTGGAATGAAATTTGTGACAAACAAGCAAAAAAGGGAGCTATAAATAGAGAAAACTTAGCAGTTTGTAATAATATGCAATTATCTCTACATGAAATATACTCTGTGCTAAACAGTTTTTTTTTCACAAAGATTATATGAAATATACTTATCATGTTCCACCTTGTTCAAGAAAAACAGCTTCATTGATATACAGGTTAAGAAAAAAAAAATAACATAATAGTTGATCACTTAGCAGAAACTTTGTATGACATCTTACATACAAATATTGCCATTCCAATAGTTAATATAATAATTCATAGTCTGGTGGATAAACTATTATAATAAGTAATTTGTACGTGTGGTTGGATGTTAATTATAGCTATTCTTTGCTATTCACAAGTTGTGTGTTTGGTTGATTTTATTTTTGTGTGTGTGTCTAATATCACCCAATGTGTGAAAAGACGTTAAATAAATTCCTGATCCTACTGAACTATACCTTGGTACACGAGGCACAAAACACTGAACTATACCTTGGTACACGACGCACAAAACAGTGAACTATACCTTGGTACACGAGGCACAAAACACTGAACTATACCTTGGTACACGAGACACAAAACACTGAACTATACCTTGGTACACGAGGCACAAAACACTGAACTATACCTTGGTACACGACGCACAAAACAGTGAACTATACCTTGGTACACGAGACACAAAACATGAACTATACCTTGGTACACGAGACACAAAACACTGAACTATACCTTGGTACACGAGGCACAAAACACTGAACTATACCTTGGTACACGAGGCACAAAACACTGAACTATACCTTGGTAATAATAATAATAATAAGGAAGATTTATAAGGCGCCAATACATGGTAAGATGCTCTAGGCGCCGTACACTGATATGAACAAAACATACAAATATTACACAAAAAGTGACAAAGCCACATGTACAATTACACAAAAGAACAAAATTATGACTAAATACATGAACACTGATAATCAAAGTGGGAAAAGATGGGTTTTAAGACTTGGTACACGAGGCACAAAACACTGAACTATACCTTGGTACACGAGGCACAAAACATGTCCCCACAGTCCAGACACACGGAGGTGGCGCTCACATCATCGCACACGCAACACACGTGCTTGTCTCTCAGTGTGCGCGTGCTGGCCACGATCGCCGCCATCGTGAGGTCAGAGGGCAGATGCTCAGCCACCTCCTGGGGAGATGCGGTGTGGCCGGGTTCCAGGATGGCGCAGCGGCACAGCGTGCAGTGAGGGTCGGGGTGGGCCTGGAGCCATGACAGCAGACAGGCCTTACACAGGAGGTGGGCGCAGGGCAGGATCTTGGGCTCTGTCAAGTCCTCGTGACATACGGGACACTCGGTCACGGGCGGCTCCACGCTTACTGACGCGCACGCCACTTTTATCAGGTATGGCTAGAGGAGATAGGTGAATGCAGGCCGCAAGGCTGGTCAGTTACTACAAAAAAAAAAAAAAAAAAAAAAAAAAAATTACAACAAGGTTAATCCACGACAATCATGAAACATCATCTCTTTGGGACGGGTACAGCGGCTGGATCCAAATGTGATTGAACCCTGATAGTGATTACTGGAAACGTTTTAACAAATTGCAAGAAAATCCCAACATAAACGACAGGAAAATGGTCCCACAGAGATCGATTCAGGCTTAGAAACAACAATTACGACACAAAGTATTTTTGTGTCAGGCACAAGCTCCAAACAAAAGGTTGGATGGAACCTCTCCCGCCCCCCTTTCCGAGGTAACTGATCCACCCCTGGACATAAAAATACCGTTAAAATACCGGTAGGGATTTTCGTACCGGTATTCAACTCTACCTAAAAGTATTAAAGTATGCAGCCCTACTTATTTCCTTATCGGGAGGAAGTTCGACGTCAGGGATCAGGGATTTTCCTACTAGTGACTCAAATTTCAAACGATTGGGTGGCAGGGGCGGATCAGTTATCTCGGTAGGGGGGGGGGGGTCCAACGTTTTGTTTGGGACCTTCAATCTGGAACAAAAGGCCTGCCGGACGCTAAACCTTGCATCCAGGGGCAAAAAATCGAAAAGCGGGGTGGAGAGGGCTGGTGTGTGTGTGTGTGTGTGTGTGTGTGTGTGTGTGTGTGTGTGTGTGTGTGTGTGTGTGTGTGTGTGTGTGTGTGTGTGTGTGTGTGTGTGTGGAGGGGGGTAGGGTGGGGGGGGGGAGGGGGGGTGGAGGTGTGTGGGGGGGGGGGGAGGGGCTACGTGAGGCGGTGCGTGCTTCTTAAGACACTCAGCATTCGCCAAAATATCAAACAAAAGGGGAGGGGGATCCACCCCTGGGTGGTCAGGGGCAGTGGGGGATGAGGGAGGGTAACAATGAGCACTATAAATAAATAAATAAATAAATAAATAAATAAATAAATAAATAAAATAAGTTAGTTAAAATTAAATAAATAAGAAATAAGTTTTTAATGAAAGTAAAAAGAGACATAAAAAATAAATAAATAAGCTAAAAATATGTGTACTCAAATAAATAAATAAGAGATAAGTAAAACTGAAAGACAGACAGAAATAATGAATAGATAAATAAATAAGCTTAAAAAATGAAAATTAAAAAAAATAATTTAAAAGAAAAAAGGAAGAGAGAATAAATAAATAACTTAATAAGGCTAGTGCCGGAGTAGCTTGGTCGCCTTGGTGCCTTGCAAGGCGCCAAGCTATCCCGATACTAGCTTAGAAATGTCCAGCTCGGTCCATACCCAATGCGCACAAGGCCTTAGGGCCGATATCGGCCGCCGTTGGCCCACGCACGGCCGTGCGCGGGCGGCCATAGGCGGCCGACATCGGTCCGATGGCCATGTGTGCATTGGGTATATATCTTCCGCAACTGGTTCTAATCTAACCGTGAAATGACAACTGCAAGCTTTGAAAACTCGGTCGAAACCTAGAGGATCAGTCGTAGAATTGTAACCACTAGCATTGTAACGAGGTATGTGATAATATAGCAATTGTCACAAAAACGCGCGAACACTCCTTGGAGTCTCAGCATGCTTTGTGAAAACATTTTCGCTTGTAGCCATGCTCACAGACCTCCACGTGTTTGTTGACACTGTGGCACTGTGGGAGTGTCTTCGAGGTTTGTAACAATTGTCACAGTGTGACAAAGCTTTCTACAACCCTACTTATAGTGCTGCCTCGACAGTGTTCGGAAAAGCGTGTATAGTCAATTACACCCAAGGTCCTCGACCTTATTGTAGCTGCTTTCGAGACCTTGTCCTGTTCATTAAGTAAAATGTTGATAAGCTCTGCTATTTCTTCCAAAGCTTTTTCGAACCCGTGTTAAATTTAAAACGCCAGTAGCCATGTTGGCCTGTTATTTATTCTTCTTCTTATTCATTATTCTTATCCCAGATAATGCTTCTTTTTATCTGCTTTACTGTCATTTTCATTTTTTTCCCCTCACTTTTCTTCGGTACAGAGAATGTTTCAAAGGAAGCTGACTGATTATTTTGAGGATTAGAATAAAGAATAAATAAATAATTTTATAAAGATGAAAATACTATTACTTTTACTGTACTAACTGATTTAAATGAAGTGAGATTAGAGCGGCCACAGGTTACAGATTCATTTATCTCATCAATTACTAGTTGATGTTGACAGTAGGCGAACTTAAATTTGTGTTCAATGGCGCAGGAAACATGTCAGCGAAGGTAGGGCCCAAACTTTCAAAATTAATAGGGAACTTCTCCTTGTTCTCCCACAAATTCATACCGAACGGAGAACAATGTAATGCACAAATGCAAATGTGAAAATGTCCTAGCCGGCCATTATTTGCCTGGTATACAATTGTTAATATCGGCATCGTCTTCACTGCTTTCTAGGTATCAGTTTTTAACCCTTTGGCTATCGGTAGCGGTTTTTGTCGAGGTGATTCCTGTAGAAATCACCTGGACAATAACCGCAACCGACATCCGAAGGATTAGTATTCATGAGCTTGTAACAACAGTTTCACAAATTCATATCACTGTTGGGTTTTAAGATTTTGATCTAGCATAAAACATTAATGACATTAATTTTCCATACCAGTATAGCAACTACTATTGCTATATTAATATGTCAGTCTCCTAAAGGTAAACTGTTGTAATGCATGTATAGTTTAGATTATTAAGTTTCAAAGTTTAAGGAGTTGCTGTTGATGTCTAAAATCACCAAGATGTAAAGAGACGTTGAATAAAATTCATTCATTCATTCATTCATCCATCCATCCATCGATCCATCCATCCATCCATCCATCCATCCATCCATCCATCCATGATCCATCCATCCAACCATCCACCCATCCATCCATGATCCATCCATCCATCCATCCATCCATCCATCCATCCATCCATCCATCCATCCATTCATTCATTCATTCATTCATTCATTCATTCATTCATTCATTCATTCATTCATCCATTCATTCATTCATTCATTCATTCATTTTTTCAATTGATGTAGACATGTACGATTGACCTGTGCGACCTTTTAGCCAAGAATACCTTTAAACTGTATTTACATCATGTTTAAAGACCTTTCTCTTAGGCTGGCTGACCAGACCTTTACCCTTCCCGCCGTGAGATGGCCTTAGTCGCCTGCTCGGCATTAAACCCCAATAACTAACTCATTCATTCATTCACTCATTCACTCACTCATTTATTCAGTCATTCTCTGGAGACAGCTATGTCCCACTAACGCTTTCGTAAATGGAGGCAAAGAGCAAGTATGGCGGAGGGGAAAACAAGGGTAGTGGCCAAAGGATTATTTGGCCAACACCCCCTCACCTCTCCCTCCCGGGGTTCCTACGTCAGTCTTTCAACTTGTCAAGTCAAAGTTTTTTTCGAAGTCAATGCGGCCCATGTGCATTTTAACCGCCTTTGACGAGCCGTGCGAGCTAATTCAATATGCATGCACACGACGTTAGCAAAGCAAACTCAGATGATTAACCCGTTCAACCTCAAGGCCGCAATCTCCGCAAATTTTAGAGGCGTCACTTACCAACTATGTACCAGTTCCAGTAGATGAATAAAGCATGGTAATTCAAGGGTAGCGCCAGATTAGCTTGGCGCCATCAGGCGCCAAGCTAATCTGGCACTACCCTTGAACTATCCTGCTCCACCCAACGCCTTCTGTAGTGCATCGGGGTTAAATGGGTTAAACCATCACGTTTAAGTAGTGTGTTGGATCTCTTCTTAACTCTTTTGAGACGTGCTGCATCCGGAAACGCGGCCTGTAGCCGCGTATCCGGATGCGGCACGCCTCGAATGAGTTAAGTATTGAGCTAACATGAGAGCAGGCGTCGAGTGTGGGTTTTCACGTCCGAAGCGCACACAGCAAACACATTAATTCGTTTGTCGGAACACTGAACTATATGAGACTTTTTTTCAGCGACACGGCCACGGTGGACAACCGAGTTATACGATGTGTTGATAGAACACGTAAGACAGTCAAACTTCGTTCTGATCACTTTGTGACACTTCGTACCGATTGCTGAAACATCGTACCGCATGCTAAACTTCATAAAGGTCGCACATTTCCATACAAATGTCACTAAAACTAGGCCTAAGTACGCCAACTTTTCGTTCGAAACGCAAAGAATATCTGTATATACTGACCAGTGTACCCGCAACCAAAGAGCCACTCTGGCAGCAAAACTAGAACATTTTTATTTCTTGCTTACTTCAGATGTTCAGCCTACTGTCTGAGCTACCTTCACACAAAAATTGGATGTATCCACACTCTGTGAAGCAAGTTTTCTGTGATATATTTTAACACACAGGTTGTGTGGATTGCTTATGATGTTATTAACTGCCTCAAATGAAATTTGACTCGAAAAATTCATTAGAGAACCAGAACGTCCGGTGCACATCATTTTCTTAATAAATCTTATTTGATTTAATGTGAATTACTTTCAAACCATTTTTTATGCTGCGGTGAGTGATGCAGAGATAAAGAACACACCCATATCCATTTGATCAGGTAAATATATCCGCTAACCTAAAAATAAAGAACTTTTTGATTTTCATTTTTGTAGGTCATGTTGATTATTTAGGTGCCATTGAAAAACAAAAAGTAGGTCATGACCAAACAGGCTTGATTTTCATGCACACGGACCTTAGCGACACTGCACATTGGTTGGCTTTCAGCTGTGTCCTCTGCAGATGCTCCCCATTTCACTTTCAATATCCTGTGATGGTAGTGTCACTGATGACGTCATAGCTCATCAATGTGCAATTTTTAATACTAAACATTCTATTTGGACACAACATAACACACTATTCATAACATTTTCTAATAAATGACGTCAAAATAACCCGGTTGAAAGCATATTTATGAAGAAAAGCGTTATGGTGAAATATTCTCCTTTTTTTGTTGTTGATCAGTATATTAAACTTCGGATGTAACAAAGAGACTTAGTTGTTCCCGTTGTTATAATCTGTTGTTAAGCACAAAGTACTGTAAATAGAAAGACTGCTGTCGGAAACTTTGAAAAAAAATTGTTACGTTTAACCTTTGTTATATCCGATCTTGTTAACCCATTCAGCCCTGACGCACTACAGCAGGAGATGGGTCGACCATGATAATTCAAGGGTAGTGCCAGATAAGCTTGGCGCCTGTCGGCGCCAAGCTAATCTGGCACTAACCTTGAATTATCATGGTCGATCAACAGGAGCATTGTGGTTAGATGACGCCTCCAAAATTTGGGAAATACGTGCGTCGGGCTGAATGAGTATGAGCGAAAAGTCTGTATTTGTGATCACAGCGACTACAGCATTTTTAAAACAGTCTTACGCAAGCCACTAAGCTGAAATAAAACTTATTTTATACACGATACTAATTTACGCAACTCGAATTTGTTTCTAGGAGGCGGCTGTCCCCCTGGATGGTACCTGAACGAGTAGCCTACAACTAACTAACACGCTTCAGACGTTGTTGTCTCTGATGGCCATGCGGCTGCAAGGGACTTTAATTTTAACGAACAACAACAATTTCAATATTCTAGCGATCAACGGACCCCTTCACTGATGTCAGCTACTGTGCCTTTAAACTAGTCACCTTTATCAGCAGTGACCTTTACTAGTAATGAAATACTTTGAGGACAAGACACGCACATGACCTGACTGCAAACCGTACCTGCGTCAAAGAAGCATAGATCCTCATAAGCCCCCGCATGCTGCGGGGGCTTATGAAGACTATGCTTCTTTGTAAAGTCCATGTACCACGTCCGTGTTGCTTTGGCACAAGAGTGGCAGTTATTTCATTTTGTCGTGGTATACACTGGCATAGCTCATGCGACATCGTCTATTCCGCGTGTGATTGGGGCTAGAGAAGGTCACGTGACGCTAATCTCCCTCGTCCAACATGTGGTCTGTGCGGTACTTCGTGCTAGTGGTGTGTGTGGGTTTGAGTCAGCAGTTCCTTTACGGTAAGTAATTTTACTGATAAGGATGATCTGTTAATTATTGGTGTAATTCATAATTGCCAGTGTTCCGACTTCGTGTCCCGGGGACAGTAGTGTAGGAAAATAAATTTCAAGGGTGGATGGGGCCAGCGTGCAGACATGTTATTTTCTCGGCCCCCACAAATTCTGACAGCTGACTACGGGTGAAGGTGTGTGTGTGTGGGGGGGGGGGGGGGCGGGGTGGATGGAGGGGGAGAGGGGAGGCGACAGTTGCATCTGCTACAGCACAGTCCAGCCTCAGCAAAACTCAAACGGGGGCATCCGGATAAAGACGACAATCCGGTGACTGATCAAACCCGTCCAACTCCTGCGCCCCCCCCCCCCCCCCCCCCACACACACACACACCACCTACCCCGGTTGCTACGCTACTGGATGGTATACGCAGGCGAAGATAGAAACCCAGTTTGTGTAAAATCAAATGACGGGAAGAAAAGGCTCTAAAACTTATCCATGGTTTCCAGTCTTTCGTACAGCGTATGTCGTATTCTTACACAGTTTAGCGACCAGCATTTGTACCCATTGAGCCGTCGTAGGCCTGAAGACGTTTTGCTATTGGGCTATGTCGTCAATACACTCCTAGAAGTGAAGACCCACAGGCGAGAACACACTAACCCAGCAACCATAACCCAGTCATCTCTGACACACTACAGCAGGAGATGGATCGACCATGATAATTCAAGGGTAGTGCCAGATTAGCTTGGCGCCTGTCGGCGCCAAGCTAATCTGGCACTACCCTTGAATTATCATGGTCGATCCATCTCCTGCAACTCGTGCATATTCATTAGATGACGCCTTCAAAATTTGGGACATACGGCCGTCGGGCTGACTGAGTTAAGGCCTCATTTCTCAAATTGCTGAGTTGCTTGTAATGGAATTCCTGTTAGTGTTATTCTCAAATTTCGTGTTGAATTCCTCATTTGGATTTCTTCGTGTTTATGAGGAAATGCACAGTTCTGGCTCTTGTTTACCCCGATAGGCGTTCTTAGTTTGGATTAGAATTCTCGTTGATCTAACGGCTCTCGCACAGGCCAAAATCAAATGCAACATTTCAACGAAACACCGCGTTTCTTCCGTTTCTCTTATATTTCAACCAATTTTTCGAAATGCGAAACGGCTCTTTTCGATCGAGATGTGGTGATAGAACTAGTTGCCTGCCTCTACTCCCGTAGCATATCGCAGCAACATTTCTACCAGCGGCTCAAGCAGTGTAGTCCCGAGTCTGTCGCGTATTATCTGACGTCATTCACACGTCAAACGCGACAAGATGGCTTCCAAATCTTCATCCGTGGTGATGTGGAACTGCAAGAACAGACCATTTTATCAACTGTTCCGAGATTTCCTGTGTATTTGGGACATATTCATATTGCGGCTGATTTCTCGCTAGACTTTCCGTATATGGTAGAGGTGGGCGGGCTTGCCGCATCGAAATATTTTCAGCGTCAGTGTTCAGTTCTGCGTATGCGGAAGGGAGGGGCGGGGGGGAGGGGGGGTTGGGGGGGGGGGGGGCGGCGGCGTTTTGATGCCATGAACATATAGAGAAAACAATTTCCCTTCTCCCGTTTCACATTCCTACGTGTGCACAAGTTTAACCCCTTCACTGCCGAGGAAAAAGTGAACACAATCCAACTGCAAGAGACATAGATCCTCATGAGCCCCCGCTGTCGCGGGGGCTCATGAGGATCTATGCCTCTTGCGGAGACCACTTTGTATCCATGCTTGTGTCCATCTTGGTTCATCCATAAGGATCTATACCTCTTGCTGAGGCCAATTTGTTTCCATGTAGTCTCTATCCATCGTGGTTCATTCAACCATCAAAAGCCAACACTGCCTTGGACGGTGTTGGCTTTTGGTCGTTGCGTGAACCAAGTCAGTTTCAGAAACAAAAATGCACATACAGCGTAGGCAGAGTGGCAGGGAATGGGTTAATGGTCTCTCTCTCTCTCTCTCTCTCTCTCTCTCTCTCTCTCTCTCTCTCTCTCTCTCTCTCTCTCTCTCTCTCTCTCTCTCTCTCTCTCCAGGAACAGTCTCTCTATAAAAAGGCCCCGTATAGACCTGTTCAAAGCTAGCCTGTCTTATTCAGGTGCTCTTTTATGGAACTCGCTTCCTCACACTATTCAACAAATCACGCCCCTCTCTCTGATTAAAAGTAGAGTACATGATTACCTTTCTAAGACAACGAAATGCGGATTCTTTCTTATTCTTTGTTTCTAGACATGATACGCTTCATGTTCTCACTTTTCGCTAGTTTTTTTGTTTTCTGCTTCCCATCATTCTAACCTCCAAATTGGTTTTTTGTTTCTGTTTTCCAACTTGTTTCTGATAGTACACAAAATATCCTACCTACTTAAATGTTAGATATGTGTGCAGATACGTGTGTATGTGTATGTACAAAAGTGCGCATGTGCACGAGTACATGTATATATGTGTGTTGTGTGCGTGTGTGTGTGTGTGTGTGTGTGTGTGTGTGTGTGTGTGTGTGTGTGTGTGTGTGTGTGTGTGTGTGTGTGTGACGTTCATATTTAGTTAGTTTTTGTTGTTTTGGTTGATGTTCCTTTTATTTTTAAGTAGCTTAGCAAGGACAGATTGAAAGAAAGGCGTGCGCGCCTATAATATGTCAATCCTTGGAAAATAAAGTTTCGTTCGTTTGTGCGTTCGTTCTCTCAGATGCATCGTGCGAGGGTCGCTGCGAGCACAGCTATGATCACACCCACGTGTGCCAGTGTAACAGCGCGTGCCACAGCAAAAATGACTGCTGTCAGGACTACACTACTCTCTGTCACAGCTCGGGCACAGGCACTGGCACAGGCACAGGGGGACACTCAGGTATCAATGTTGTCTTTCTTTGTTTGGTGACTCTTTGTTTGGTTAGCTGGTGTTTTGGGTTGGTTGGTTGGCTGGCTGGTTGTTGGATGTTTCTATTTTTCCTTCATTCTATCCTTTCTACCTTCTTTCCTTCTGGTGTCATAGCCATCTGATAGGCTACCACCCAAAAAAATTCATCTAGGGATCTGTAAGGGGGTAGGCAGTGTAAGTATCCGCTGTAATTTATTCATTCATTCTTATATTAACGCATTTCACCCCATGACCGCATTTCCTAAATTTTGGAAGTGTCGCCTAACGACTATGTACCAGTTGCAGTAGATGGATCGACCATGATAATTCAAGGATAGTGCTAGATTAGCTTGGCGCCGTCAGGCGCCAAGCTAATCTGGCACTACCCTTGAATTATCATGGTCGATTCATCTCCCGCTGTAGTGCTTCGGGGCTAAGTGGGTCAATGCAATGCATGCCTATGCCTGCACGTCATTATGTGGCTTGTGATGACAGGCAACATCAGCAGTTCCTCGGGCAGCGGCTCGTGCGCCACCAGCTTCAAGACCGTCACTGATGCTCTATGGAACGGTGACGTCAACAGGCTGAGCCCAAGCCAATACACCGTCAACTTTCAAACCCACGTCAACTCCAGCGATACGACCGACCACGCATCTGCCTCGTAAGCCGATCAGCAACAGGAGAGCTGCGGCTACTACGTATATATTCTTACATCGGTGTTTAGGTGATTCTGAGAATCTCACTCTCGTGGTTTTAAAACCGTATCCTACTCGCTTTCGCTCGTAGGATAAGGTTTTAGAACCACTCGCGTGAGATTCTCAGTATCACCTAAACGCCGATGTAAGAATTTATTTCTTGCTCACCTTTTCCATTGCATAAATCCGATGTGAGTTGCACAACACGGCAGCTATTGTATCTTGGCAAAGATCTTGACGTAATTTACGTTGTAATGTGACGTCATTATGAATGGGAAATACAAAATAGCGATTGAAACCCCTTTAAGGATGAAATATGAAACACATTATTACTTTATTTTGATCTCAATGTATTGGATGCCAGACAAAATTCCCTGCACGATGATGTAATAAATAATGTATACCTAATAGACTTATGACGTAATAAAAAAATCGTTCATGACGTTACCTGGGAATGACGTCTGCATTTTCTTTTCACCTTCTTGCTGTTGTTGTTGTTGCTGTTATTGTAAGGTTGTTTTGGGGGGTGTTTTTTTAATATAAATTGTAACCGTTTATTCCACCAGGTTTTTCACGCACCTTGACGAGACTGTGCTGACGTCACGGCCCACGTTCAAAGCCTTCGTTGCCCTTCAAAATAACTACAACCCGGCACAGGGCGCGTCAGACCCTATGTCCAGTGCCGACAACAGTGAGGTTGACTCGTTCCTGAACGCAGTCCTGCCTACTAAAGTTATGCAGACGGCGCTTTCCTATCTCGTGTGCCGAGGTAGGACACAAGGGGTTTCACTGAAATATTGTTCGGTTTGTCAACAGTTGTGTGATGGTCTATGCTGGGTTTTGTCCCAAAAAATAAGGCATGAAAAGTGGGTTGGTCTGTGATTTTGGACCTTACGGCCTCCAAAATCAAGACCAGCACACAAGATACACGATGGCAAACTATAATCCCCGTGGTTAATAACTTGAAACTCAAACTTTAAAAAAGTAAATAAATACATAAATAAATAAATGAATAAATAAATGTCAACATTTTTTATTTCTTCAATCTTTGAGGTCGTATGCGTGACGAACTTCCGCCTCGTTTCAGGTATCGTCAAGGACGGGGCTGACTTCCGGTCCCAGTTGCGCAGCCTCTGGTTCACACCTTACGCGCGTCATGCGGGTTCCGGCGCGGATAGCTCAGGCTTCGAGCACGTCATGGTTGGCGAGTACAAGTCGTCCACTGAGGTCAACGGACTTCACAACTGGCTGGCCTACTACCTCAAGGAGAAGAACCATCAGATCAACTACCTGGGCTACGTTGGCAAAACCAATGTACAATGCTTAACCCGTTTGTTAAGTGCCCGACGCAGACTGTATTTCTGCAGTCTTCGTTATTTTTTATTTAAGGCCGAAAATAATGACGTCCTGTCCCAGGAACAAGGATTCAAAGCGGTGTCAGCAAGAGGCATAGATACTCATGAGCCCCCGCAATTGCGGGGGCTCATGAGGATCTATAACCTCTTGCAGTTCGGGTTGTGTTCACATTTTCTCGACACTGAACAAGTTAGACCCATCACTGCTGAGAAACATAATCAGTTTATTACGGCTTAACGCCGGACAGGCAACTAAGGCTGTCTCAGGGAGTGAGAAAATATGAGCAGGATCCAACTGCAAGAGACACAGACCCTCATGAGCGCCCCAGCAGTTGCGGGGGCTCATGAGGGCCCGTGTTTCTTGCTGGCGCCTCTTTGTGTCCATGTTCTTTGCACGGACTAGTCTCTTATGCAGTTTCAGGGGCTACTGAGGCCTCTTGCTGACTACACTTTATATATATATTCTCTGGGTGACTTGGGTTCTTAGGCAGTTCGGGGTCGCATGATTATCTACGCCTCATGTTAAAACCACTTTGTATCCATGTCCCCTCAACGGCGTCTGCTCTTTGGCGCTGGATTTTAAACCGTTCAGTGCCCATTGACGAACACTGTGCTTCCGCAGTCTTCGACAATTCGTCCTCAACATGCCCTAGCTGTCCTAGGATCGTGGATTCAAAGTGGTGTCAGCAAGAGGTATAGATCCTCATGAGCCCCCGCGCCGGCGGGGGCTCATGAGGATCTATACCTCTTGCAGTTGGGTGTGTTCAGTTTTTCTCGGCACTGATCGGGTTAACAAAAAAAAAAAAATCAGAAACAAAATGTGCTACTGACGTAGTCGAAACTTGCACAGTGCTTTCGCTAATGACCTTTTGCGCAAGTGACATGCAACACTCTTGCGATAAATTATAGTCTGTGACGCCACAAACATTCATCCTGTTTCAGATTTTATTGACAATTATGACGTAATCGTCTATCCAGTTTCAGCCTTTATTCCATAAGTATGATGTGAACTTTTTCTCCTGGTTTCATAGCATTCATTCAAAATTATGAGGTAATCATTTTCATTCTGTGTCAGTCTTTATTTAAATTTGTGACGAAATCTTTCATTGTGCTTCAGTTTTATTTATATGACGTCATTTTGTTTTCAGTCTTTCTTCATAATCATGACTGACGTAGTTGTTCATGCTGTTTCAGCCTGACCTCGTGGCACTGAACTACATATGGAACGGGCATCACAAAGCACTGGGTTCCTTCTTCTTGGGCACCAGTCCTGAGTTCGACATGGCACTCTTCACTCTGTGTGCGCTAACCAAGACGGGCGCCGTGCAACTGAACGGCAAATACGTGCACATTGAGACCTATGACCTTGACAACGTCAGCGGCGAGCAGATTGCGTCAGCATATCCTAGTTTTTGAACGCATAGACTTTTAGGTGTATTGCCATTGAGCTGTGCTACTGTTGGTACAAATAAAGTGTAAATATACAGACCTTGTTTATTTCACTTATCCTACAAGGAAAAATATAGTAGTGGTAGCATAATAATAAGTAATAGTAGTAGTAGTATCATTATTATTATTATTATTATTATTATTATTATTATTATTATTATTATTATTGATTGTTACGTGGTACTCGTAGTCGTAGTATGATGCAATCACACCAGAAGCACTCACGTAGGGTTCTTGTAAAGAAACTTCACTCAGCTGCAACTCGTCACATGTGGCACAAGGTTGTAGACCACAATGATGGAGTAACAGTTCCAACAATATTTTTTTGCAGCGATGCCATCTCCACACAATGCATCCACAAATGCATCCACACTGATACACTGTCTTCTACAATGCATCAACACTTTTGACACACTGCGTCCCTCATACAATGTACACACATACTTCCTAACACGGTCTTTTATACTATTACAGATTTCCAGAACAATCTAGTCTCCCAACAACCAATCAGAAAAGAAAACGTAACCAAAACCATTAATATTCATTAAAAAATAAAAACTCTCCAGAAGTTACTACAAATTTCCACTACCATTTAAGGGCCTTTGATACAATGTTACGAAATGTTGCCGACAACTTTGACGTCATATCTGAGGTAACTAGAGAGACCGTGACCCTGCTAGGACCTTCCAGTCTAATGTAGGTCGAACTTTACAACATCAGTCGTAGCGAAACTACGTGTTACAACAAAAATCGATCGCAATTCTCCGTGCAAAATATAATGAATTCTACTAATAAGGTACGTAATTCTTATCCCAAATAACTCAAATGAATATCAGATCTTTCCTATGATTAACACATACATGCGCTCAAAGCCACATAACCACAAACGTAACATTGAAAACGTCATTATCATCATTATCCGAGCTTCTTCTTCTTCTCGAACGCCGTCACACTTGGAGTTTGGCTCTCAAAATGAAATCTGTGGTCTTCTGTAGCGCCTCCACAGGCCCGTAGAGTTTCTCGTAGGGTGGCGGGCTTCGGCCATATCTCCTCTCCTAGCAACTGATGGTTCCCACAGTCCTGGAGGATGTGCTCTGTGGTCTGCACTGTTATCCGCGGAGCTGTCATAAAAAGTTTGAAATTGCACACAGACACACACACACACACACACACACACACACACACACACACACACACACACACACTGACACACACACACACACACACACACACACACACACACACACACACACACACACACACACACACACACATCGTGACTCAGTGACGGAGTCAACATTACTCTGCAGTTTACTCCGCAGCAAATTCAAACAAAAATCATGTTTACTAAATAAAAACGAATTTTTACCAGTGTCAACAAAACAACAATGCGAGAGGCCGGGTGTGCATATTCTGCGAGTAGAGCTGCAGTTGTACCTTACTTAAGCGAGTTCTCCTATAAATTATTACCCAATGATCAAAAAAGGCAATAGTCGGGCCGACGTTGGCCCGTGCACAGCCCGCGGGCCAACGGCGGCCGACATCGGCCCGATGGCCTTTGCGCACTGGGTAGTAATAAATTCACAATAAATTCTCTTTAATAAATAATCTTTGCACTTCAAGTTCTGGCATATAACCTGACCGACAATTTGGTTTAAACTGAACAGTGGCAAACTTAAAGCGATTCTCCCCAGGTTTAATCATCTCAATACAGTCGGAAAACTGTCTGCAACAGATACTGCTGACAGTATTATGTATGGGTCCTTTGTGTACTAACTTAGAACTTTATGATGTAAATACAATGCCAAATGTCGAAATTCATCGTTTGATGGGTGTGTTGTTTTTGTACCCGAGGGTGCAAATTATCGTCTGCCGGCATCGGCCTCGTTTTGAATTTGTGCATATTAACTAGCCTACGTCACAAGGCAAAACCCGATCAATCGATACTGCAGACGACGGAGGCCGCATCGTACGCGTCAGTGTAGACATGTACTGATGTTCTCCGGCATCCCTTTGACATAATTTTCCACGAGAATGTAAAATAAATTTTCCACTTATTCGCTATGCTGTCAAAATCAATGCGGGTTCCGCTTGACCTGCTGCCCTGAGTAACGGGCAAATCGTGCTGTGGGCGTGGCTTCAAGTTCTTCGACTCGGTTATGTCTCTGCGCCAAGCCGGCGACTGAGCCAGCGTCACGAAACAGAACGTGGTATTTCACCCACTTATACCCATTTCTGCATTGCCGTTTCACATCACACACATCGAAGTCTACGTAACTGAAAGCATCTCTGGAAACGACAAATGCACCATCGCAGCAGAAACACTACATCTGTGAAGCGAGTGAATGAGAGCCCGCACAGACAAAAACACGTGTCACGACCATCGATGTCGGCAGCCAGTGCCGCAATTTTGACACACAGGCCGTAGTTGTCTGATCCTTGCAGCATAAAATCTGATGAACTAGATCGTAACTTCATGATAAAACAGGTTTACTCGTAAAATCTTGCAAAATCAGTAAGAGATAAATTCTACTGAAGATCATGAATTCTCAGTCTCTAGCGCTCGTGAAACTACAGGAAGATCGACAAAGATCGTAACCGGATTACTTAGGCTCAGTGTTTCACATAGCAAGAAAGCGACAAATTCCGGATGGGCGGTCAAGCCAAGCTCTATATTCCCTTGTCCGATGTCAGTTCTACTTAGGGGTATCTTGTCTCTCTTTCTCTTTCTTCTCTTCAATTATGAGTCTGTCATTGTCGGCCGGCGCGACTGAGTCGACTGATACTTTCTTTTTTTCTTCGCTGGTTCATCCGACATCTTGTCTCTGATGGGTTATAATTATGCAGATGACCTAAGGTCGTATAGAATAGTTATGACGTCAGCTTCCTGGTCGTCTATCGGAAGCAATCTTTTGACTGGGTCCAGCCGCACGATTCCGGTGGCCTCATTCCGCTTTGAACGGCGGGACGAAAGAAAGCATTTGGTGGGACAATAGGGTGGTCACTGTCTAAGTGGGTATGTATACAGTAAAAGCTTTTTGCGAACTGAAGCATTAAAAAGGTCGGTCGTGCCCCTTTAAATTATTCACGAACATCAGTTGAGCTGCAAACGCACAGGCTACACCGAGACCATTTCAGCAGCGCCGTGACGTACCGAGAGGGGGAGGGGGCGGATTAGACTGAGGGGGGCCTCTGAAATTAATGGGAGTGTTCCGGAATACTTTGCACCTGTCGTGATTTTTCAGGCATTGGAAAGACGTACCCGGTTATTCGTCTGCAACTGCCGGAGCCCGAACCGCCACCCACCCACGCCCCCACCCACGCCCCCACCCCACTCCCTTCCCTCCAAGCGCCTGATGATTTATTTACAGCCAGTGTTGTGAGGAGGTGTGCCCATTCCCCCACCCCCAAAGCTGCACACGGCAAAAAAAAAAAACCACTCCAGCCCACCCAGCCCTCGCCCCACCCCAGTCCACTCCCGTCAGTTGATCTGCATTAGAAACATAGGGGAGGAAATTGAAGTTCTGGTAACAGTGTCGTGCCCTTACTCATTTAACGCGTCAGTTGTGCTTATTATCCTACTGCCGATCGGTCTGAGTCAGGTGTCTAAACTAATCAGTATCGCTTTGCTAGAAACGAAAGGTCTTCCAAGGGTAAATACTTGGCATCGATAACAAGTCTAACACTGAAGGTTTTCTCCCTTGATCCACAGGTGGTAAAAAACCGCGAAATGCAAGATCCGTGTTTGGGTCACATGCTTACTCCTGAGATAGCGACTGGGGACTGGCCTCTCGCATTGTTATGGGTTTTATGGGTGATAAAGTCGCAATGCGGGCTGAGGCGAAGGTATTTCCTGCGCATAAATACAGGAGGATTTAATTTTGTTTTGAGTAAAATATTCGCGACGGCCTCGATGCACCTGTAAAGTTGACAGAAAAAAGTTTTGCGAAGGGGGCAGGAAGTAGTCTTCTGAAAGTGTCGTCTGCACTGGACCAAGTTAGGAACGAACGAAATGCGACATCAAAACAAAGGTAGGAACTTGTTGTGGGCAGCGTTTGTAATGTAGACATTTTATTTCAGAGAGAACGTTTAGCTTCTGCGTTTGACAAGAACTCAATGAAGTTGGTCCCATTACGAATACGAAATAGACTCGAGCTCTCTAGCTGTAATACATGTCTCTCTCTCTCTCTCTCTCTCTCTCTCCTCTCTCTCTCTCTCTCTCTCTCTCTCTCTCTCTCTCTCTCGTGTTCTATGGATTTGTTGCCAGACATATAGCCGCTCAGCCAAGTTAGACTGTATGTTTGATAGAGGCAGGCTATCCTACACTGCATTGTTTTGTGTTTTATCCGCTGCTTGGAGAACATCACTTTACAGTAGGATCAGTGCCAAGAGTGATAGGAAATAGAAATGTCAAGGTAGGTGTTTGCGCGGAATAATTTAGATGAATGTATGATACAGGTGCGGCGTTTGCAGGTGAACAAAGGATCAGTTAACCCTTTTCATTTTGATACACCCCGTGCTTGAAAAATTTGACTAATAGCTAAAGGGAGATGCCAGAATAGCTTGGTGCCTCATGCGCCAAGCTATTCTGGCACCACCCTTGAACGAAAATAGTTGATCTATCTCCTAATCTGCAATGTATGTTGCCTTCATAGGACAGTAAGCAAATTAAACAAAATCAGCCTTTGGATGTAACAGTTACTGGTGACTGCACTCACAATTTTTATATATTTTGCAAGCATATCAGTTTACAAAATCAGCTTCAGGATTTAACAGGTTAAGCTATCTGGGTCTACTTCACCTCGTGATCTACACAATATTTACTGCCATCAGTTAGACATGATGCATTTTAAGTGGTCACACTCACAGAATCGCTGCCAGATACTATCTGGCAGGGAATCTGTGAGTGTGATGGCTTAATATCTGAGATAGCCTCATCTGGCCACAGATATGCTGACATGAGTGAACGTAGCAAGAGGCATAGATCCTCATGAGCCCCTGCCACTGCTTGTGTTCATGAGGGTCTTTTCTGCTTGGATTTGGGTTGTGTTCGCTGCATCTTGGTATGAAAGGGTCGATGTACCTAATGTACAATGAGTCCACCAAGATGTAGATCCACCAGTGTATTTTACAACTCTGTGATTCCGCCAAGACTTGGTGGTTTCATGCTACATGGATTTATACTGGGTGGCATGGTGAGATGTAATATTATAGCAAAGCTAGGTGTTAGTTCTACACACCACCCCACTCCTTTCCCCCTCCCCCTCAGAAAAAAAAGACTGGTGATTCAGTAATGTATGTGGTGTGTGCAGCAACTAGAATTCACTGTATCATGTAGAATACAGACCAGCCTCAGTATTACATGCTCCTGTACACCCCAGTATCAGCTATTATGCGCACAGGTCTCTGCTCCCATGGGGATGCCTCATGAGCAAAAGGTCCTTGCCTTAGCTCACAGGAAAATTAAGGCTGAAGTCAGCCTGAGGAACCTACATTAACCCCCTTGTGCATGCAGCCACCAGTACTGTAATTAGTGTAAACAGTACTGGTGTTTGCATGCACAAGGGTGTTAATATAACATTCTATCTTTTAGCCTTGTAACCGGCCTGTGACTAATGTTTAACCCTTTTAGCCCCATGGGTGCATTTCCCAAATTTTGGAAGTGTTGTTTAATGACTATGTGCCAGTTGCAGGAGGTGGATTGACCATGATAATTCAAGGGTAGTGTCAGATTAGCTTTGGCTCCTGAAGGCACCAAGCTAATCTGGCACTACCCTTGTATTATCACGGTCAGTCAGTCTCCTGCTGTAGAGTGTTGGGGCTAAAAGGGTTAACATGACACCTGGGGCACTATAACTACTGATTTTAATTATAATTATCAAATTTAAACTATTATTAAGTTGTTCAAGTTTCAAACCATTTCTGACATAAAACATAATTCCCCCAGCTGCTTCTGCGTACAGCCACTGTACTAACCCACTGTGCCCCAAGGTTGAAATCCCCAAATTTGGTGGTGGTCCGCTAAAGACTGTACATTTTTAGGAGACAGATCGGGCATGAAAGTTCATCAATAGGCCCTATTAGCGCCAAGCTATTCTGGCACCATCTTTAAACTGTCATGGTTGTTCTACATCTTACGTGTCAGGGCTAAATGAGTTAATCCATTACAGCCTGAGGTTGATTTTTTTTTTTTTTTTAATGTGCTTCTTGTCCTATGAAGGATACATTACAGGTTAGGAGACAGTTTAACCATTTTAGTTTGAGGGTTGTGCCAGAATAGCTTGGCGCCTCAGGTGCCAAGCTATTCAGGCACAACCCTCGAACTATCATAGTCAAATTTATTTCTTGCAATAGTGTATCAGGATGTAAAGGGTTAAGACTGCACAGTGGGGTTACATACGTCAAAGCACTACCCTGCTGAGAAGGCAATGTCTTGATATGCCTTCTGTCCCCCACCCCTCCACCCCCCTCCCACATCAGTGGAAATGGGAAGATGTTCATAACGTTGTGGTAAAGCTATTCACAGCTGGGGAAAAAGTGAAAACAAACCAGTTGAAGAGGCATAGAACTAAATGAGTTCACACATCCCAGGGTCTCATGACGTTTTTTTTTTAGTTCTCTCCCTGCCCCTTGTTTATATCCATGTCCCTTAGACGGATGAAGGGCCGTGCATTCAGCTGCAGTCAGGGCCACTGGCATTGAAGAGATTCATGATACAGTCAAAACAGTTTCACTATCAGTATCACTCTGTCTGCCAGCCTGTGGTAGGGCATTAAGGTGCCTCTTTTTGTTTGGTGAAAAAGCCTCCGATCAGCCAAGGCTATAGATTCATGCCTCAAGCTACTAGTATTAGAGGCATGATGTCTTTGGAAGATGCATCCCCATGTAGTGGTCCCACAGTCTGCCAAAGATACAGATTCATGCTGCTAGCTAGGGAATGAATCTGTATCTTTGGCAGATCTATACAGCCCAGTGTATTGGTACATCTGTGGTTCCTTGTTGAAGAAGCCACCCACCTACCAAAGATATATGCTGGCAGCTACACAAATGACATGATGTATCTGGAAGAGACAACCCAGTGTTTGGGCACATATGTGGTCTCTTAGCAGAAATGGCCTGCAGGCCTCAGATACATGTCTGTTGTCCTTAGACAGAGGGGATAGAGAGGTGTTCCCTGTTTGTAGTATTTTCTCTAGACATTGTTGGCAGGTCATCCCGTGAAAACGTAGATTATCATCTGTACCTGCACAGGTATTCTACCCCATGCAGTTGCCTCACGGTAAGTGCTTGCTCTCAGTCTCATCTTTTGTTCTGTACTCACCTTTTCACAAGGTTATCTGTTTTACTCCCACCACCAGCTGCAGACAAAAAGACAAAGACAGCTTAACTTTACTACTTGAGTTGATTGTTAGGTGTGTTATGCTAAACTATCACTAATTTGAGCTGTCTCTGTCACTGTATACCGTAAAACCAGCACGTGCATTGGTCATGTTATATAACTACATAAATATTTGATGCCAGCTAAGCGAGATGATCAGTCATAATAGGTACATAGGTGTATGTCTGAAGTTAACCCTTTAGCTGTCAGTAGCAGTTTTTGTCACGATGATTCCTGCAGGAATCATCACGACAAAAACTGCTACAAACAGCCAAAGGGTCAGGTTGTCTTGGTCCACCCACAGCTTATGATCACAAATGCAGTGGTGCGTTGATACTGATTTATTTCGTATAAAATGTGATGTAGCTGGGTCTAGAAATGAAAGAGATAAAAAGTGTATGCCCTTCCCCTCCCTCTTTTCCTTGGGCTATTTTCTTTGGGTAGGTCTGACTCTGACTTAACTCATTCTACCCCAGACACACCACAGGAAGATAAGGATCGACCATAATAGTTCAAGGGTGATGCCAGAATAGCTTGGCGCCTATGGGCGCCAAGCTATTCTGGCATCACCCTTGAACTATCATGGTCGATCTGTGTCCTGCACTGCAATGCAGTCTTCAGAGGGCAACGGCAAAATTTGGGGATTTCGGTGTTGGGGTAGAATGAGTTAACAGACCTGTGCATCACACATTAACACAGTAAGAAAGAACTGTTAACTCATTCAGCCTGACGCACGTATCTCCCAAATTTTAGAGGCGTCATCTAACGACTGTGCATCTTTTGTGGGAGATGGATCGACCATGATAATTCAAGGGTAGTGCCAGATTAGCTTGGCGCCGCCAGGCTAATCTGGCACTGCCCTTGAATTATCATGGTCGACCCATCTCCTGCTGTAGTGCGTCAGTGCTGAATGGGTTAAAGTTGACCCCTTCACTGCCAGTGGATGCAGATTGCGTTTTTTGAAATTGTAAATTTAACATCCCTAGCTGTCAGAACGTGTCCATACAAAGCGGTTTCAGCAAGAGGCATAGATCCTCATGAGCCCCCGCAACTGCGGGGGCTCATGAGGATCTATACCTCTTGCGCTTGGGAGATGTTGACATTTTTCCGGCAGTGAAAGGGTTATTGTTATTGTTAAACTCATTTGGAGTTCTTAAACCGTACAATGTCCATAGCATAGGATGGCCTAGTACGTGTATAGGTTAGGTGCGGGGTTGTCATTCTTGGAGTCCCCTTGAATTATCAACTGGTATGCGGTCATTAGAGGACATCAGCCAGCGCACATCTGTGAAAATAGGCCAGCGTGGTTCCTGAGATAGCATAATAGAGGGCGTGTATTTGTAGCTATGCATTGTCTCCCAGAACTAAATTACTTCCATACTACAGAATGGAAGTCGTTTAATTCTGGGAGACACGTTCGTTAGTCATTAGGGTTTAATGTGGAGGAACTGAGTGACTAAGGCCACCTCACAGGCAAAGTGATCATTGCGAATGAATTCCACATTACGAGTACACAGATATAAATAGGACAGATTGCGTGTAGCTGTGCAGGGACTCATTAGAATCGGTTGCCTCTTCAGACAGAACAAGTTGCGTCACATTTGTAACCATAAAAAAGTCTTTGCCTGACTGCACCTCTGATAGTTGAATAGTGTTTCTTTAGATTCGCAGCATTTCTTTCCCTGTAGGTGTTCCTCACGGGAGAGGCTTCATTGAATATGAGGTGTGAATTCAAGTATCCCTTTCTCCTGCCCGTGCACGCAGATTGCGTTTCGGGGCTGAAGTCTTTGCTAATTCAACGCCAATGAACCATCTGACAGTCTATGGAAGATAGATACAAAGCCTCAGCAAGAGGCACAGATCCTCATGAGTCCCCGCAACTGCGGGGGCACATGAGGATCTATGTCTCTTGCAGTTTGATCCTGTTTGCGTTTTTTCGGCGGGGGAGGAATGAATACAGTACAGCACGACACTACCGTCTTGTCACGCCACTATATACCGTCTAGTCACCAGATGTGAATTTGAATACACCAAAATCTTAGTTGGGCTTGCCTTGATTAACCCTCCTGTGCGTGCAGCCGCCGGTACCGTTAACCCTTTTTATCCTGATCATTGCACTATTGCAAGACTATTATAGTTCAAGGGTGGTGCCAAAATTGCTTTGTCGCTGGAGGCGCCAAGCTATTCTGGCACCACCCTAGAACTGAAATGGTTGATAAATCTCTTAACCTGCAAGATAGCCTTCATATGACAGTAAACAGATTAAACAAAATCAGCCTCAGGATGTAATGGGTTAACAATTACCGGTGACTGCACGCACGAGAGGGTTAATGTGTAACATTCAAGTAAGCCATGATCGGTGTGAGTTTCAAGTTTAACTCATTCAACCCCACGCACGTATTTTCCAAATTTTGGAGGCGTCATCCAACGACTATGTACCTGTTGCAGGAGATGGAATCGACCATGATAATTCAAGGGTAGTGCCAGATTAGCTTGGCGCCTGTCGGCGCCAAGCTAATCTGGCACTACCCTTGAATTATCATGGTCGATCCATGTCCTGCTGTAGTGCGTCAGGGCTGAGTGGGTTAATGTAAGAGGGACAGAAGCTATCTCCACTGTATAGTCAGCGTCGCTTCTTTATGCATGACGTCCGGTTCAGCATACCGCTCAGGGATTTTTTAACAAGTGCGCTGAATTCATTTCAACCTCGTGATTCAAAGAGTGGAAAATTTAAGAGCTCGCCGGTTTAATCTTTGTGTTTGTCCGTGTCAAGTGCCGCAGGTAAAGCTCGGCTCGTGGGTGGAAGCAATCGATCACCCAGGGTATGAACGCACGCCAGGATTTTTCAAAACTAACTTTAAACAACAAACTCAACCTCAGCAAAAGACCCTCCAGCGACGTCGGTCAGAGGCCATTTTGCTCACTGGGCAACAAACGAAGAACGGCGTGACAACAGGTATGTAGGTGTATACAGAACAGTATTATTCGACATGCTTCATAAGAATGGTCACATTGGTTGTCTCCTTCGATTCGCTACCGGCGCTGTAAGCGGTAGCGAACCGAGGGAGAGAACCAGTTTGGAATGGGATATTAGGTCGGTCTTCCTCTTGTATAACATGCGTGTATCATTGCTTGATTGATCGGCATACAGACTTCTGGAATCGTGACCTAAAACTGACCGGATGGCAAGAAGAGATCAGTGACACCACCTGATTTAACCCATTTAAACCCCAAGGTCGCATTCCTCAAATTTGGGAGATGTTGCCCAACGACTGTGTGCAGGAGACGCCAAGCTCACCTGGCACTACCCTTGAATTATCATGGTCAATCCATCTCCTGCTGTAAGGCGTTGGGCCGGGATAAATTGATTAAGGAAATCTGTAAACCTCGTGTATAGCTAGGAATCGCAGGGTTTTGAAGTTAAGTGGAATGGGAAAATAGATACTACTTCTGTCGCGACTGTAGAACCATCGGTGCGCAAACCAACATGTTGCCGTGACTCATGAAATAAAGTCGTGATAGTCTCGGGTCTTGCGTTTTCAAATGTTGGATTTACCAATGATTTCATAATGGCGGCGTTGCTATACCCTGACCCCTCCGTCCGTCCCCATATCTTACCATCACCCCCCTGACCCCCCCCCCCCCCCCTTTTCCCACCTCATACCCGTGCCATTGTCTACCATGTCCCCGTTCGAATTAGTGTCATACTCATAGATTAGACTGAAATAAAGCGAGTGGACCTTAAGAACTAACCCTACGCGCCTCCGGTGACCATACAGACCTGTTACATTGATTTGCTGGCATAACTGCATATGTGACTCACAGACAGATTGATTAAGACACCTGACTGTGATAAAACCCCACATAGGCCGTTATGTTAGGTCGTCAGCTACTTTCTGTTTAGCTGCCGATGGTCCAGGAGTTGTGCTATTAATAGCTTTTACCTCGGCCCTTACGCCGCTTGGTAGAGCTGAGCGGTGCATACGCTTCAGCGCCGGTTAAGTGGACACAAATTGATATATATTACGCAGTTGTGAATTAACACCCGTATGCAATGTTGAGACTGCTACAGGATCGCTTGGGGCCTTTGACCCGTTACATCCTGAGGCTGATATTGTAATTTGCTGATTGTCCTATGAAGGCCACAACACAGACTAGGAGAGAGATCAACTCTTTTTGTTCAAGGGTGGTGCCAGAATAGCTTGGCGCCTCAGGCGCCAAGCTATTCTGGCACCACCCTTAACTATCAGTCAGATTTATTTCAAGTAGTGGGTGTATCAGGATGAAAAGGGTTAAATGCGTCTGGGGCATTGGATGGTATGTGTATGTTTGTTTCTTTGTGTGTGTTTTTTTTTTCTTTTTTTTTCGGGGGGGGGGGGGGGAGGGGGAGGGGCCTTCTGAGAAACACCTCATTCGTCATTTGCATTGTATTTGAAGATTCCCCAGATTTCTTGACTTCCGACAAATAATTCATTCGACGTACGTGGGTTGTTCTTCAGCATACAGGAATCCGCTTTGAGACAGAAGACGAAGGCGTGTGGTGGTCACAGTCTATGGTAGAGAAAAGGTTTTTTTTTCACTATTTGTGTCGATGCACACCATTCATTTCTCCAACCCGCTGTAAAAGTCTTCATGCTATGTAACCCCTACCCTGCCACTGAACGAAAATTTTGTTTCTCAAGTCTTGGTTCATTTATCAACCAAAAGCCATGACCGTCCAAGGATCGTGGATTCAAAGTGGTCTCAGCGAGAGACATAGATCCTCATGAGCCCCCGCAGTCGCGGGGGCTCATGAGGATCTATGTCTCTTGCAGTTGGTACGTGTTCGCGTTTTCTCGGCAATGAAGGGGTTAAGCAGACTTCTACATCGAACAGGAGAAATAAATACTGTACTTTCATGCACATCGTGAAAAAAAAAATTAAAGAAAATGTTTTTTTCTACCACAGCCTGTGGTATAGAGTGGTCCCAGTCTGATATTGTACACGTGTTTGTAGAGAAAACACATACGTGTTGTTTGTGCTGCCGTACGCTAAAAACAATTGCAGGTGTGCATGTGAGAATGAGCCAGGTATCCCCTGCAAACCTGTCCCTAAACACTTTGATCTTTGCACACCTCTAGCACCCAGTTGTCTTGCATATGCAGCGGAAATCGCGCAGGGAAATTCTGGTGAGAAATACTGGCGCATCAGAAAACAAATGGAAAGTCTAAACACAGGAGGACTGAGGTGCGAACACACTGGTTAGCTCCCTCGATCTGCTACGCCTTTAGGCGTAGCAGATCGAGGGAGCTAACCAGTGTGAGAAGGAAGTGGATTTTTTTTTTTAATCATTTTTTGTTCGACAGTGCCCCCCCCCCCCCCCCCCCCCCCCCCAGAAAATGATTAGGCCTACTGCGAATAATTCAGAGTGAAATGTTATGGATATTATATAATTATGTAGAACCTGTGGTCGATCCTTCGACAGACATAAATTGGTATTAATATGTGGAATCTGGGAGAAATTTCCTGCGGATGTTTGCTCATACACGACACACACGCACGCAAGCACGCGCGCACGCACGCGCGCACACACACACACACACGCACGCACGCACACACACACACACACACACGCACGCACGCACGCACACACGCACGCACGCACGCACGCACGCACACACACACACACACACAGACACACACACACACACACACACGGGCGCGTGCGCTATTCGAGATTCCAGATATTTATTGTCAATGAACGAATACTTTTAATATGTACACTACGCACCAAAAGAAACTTTACTAAGTTCTGCACATCATAGTTTTGTAATGCCAAAAGATTTTGTAATTAGATTGCACGAGCAAAAGGCTGGTTTATTTGTCTTTACAGTGCTGCAAACTGTATTTTTTTCCCGTAGTGTCTCCTTTACGTTACAACCCTGTGAGCGCGACACCCCCAAAGTCAAACGTTGCAATGTGAGAATTTCGTTTAATACGCGTTTTATTTCGCGCACATCTGTTTGGTGTCTTCTTCTAAAAATCTGATTTCGTCAATTTTTTTAAAGTCCCTTCTATTTATAGAAGGGACTTTTATGACGGGTCGTGGTGGGGCGAATTTAATAGCATGTCCATGACGTCAAGGGCGGGCAGGCTAAACCTCTAACAATTAAAGTAACAAGAAAATTTGACGTCATGTCTAGTTACGCTAACCTCGCTGCTGAACACACATTTGGCGCGAAGCGCCGTATGTGTGTATGTATGTGTGCGCGTATGTATGTAAACAAGAAAATCTCCGATATTTCTGTACACACAAGCTTGAAACTTGGTGAAATACTTTCTTAAGTGGGTGGCTAAGAGAGCCTCCGAGCATATTGTGATTGAATGTCTCATTGAAGAATATAAACAACCGTTTATAGGAAGTCGGTTGACCCAGATTAGAGTCCGTAATTTTTGTCATATTTACTTGAACTTTTGCATAAAGCTAGTTTGGAGAAAGACATTGGATGAGTTCGTTAGCCAGCTTTGTATCCTTTTAACTTCTGTAGTAAAAAATAATTATTTCAGAAAAGAATTAAAACACTAAAAAACCTTGACTTCTAGAGAAAGCCAGACAGAGGCGGTGACGTAAAAGAGGCAACTCCGTCACCACGCAGACTCCGACATAATACTCTAAATATGACGTCATTCTCTCTCTCGCGCGCGGCTCTCTCTCTCTCTCTCTCTCTCTCTCTCTCTCTCTCTCTCTCTCTCTCTCTCTCTCTCTCTCTCTCTCACACACACACACACACAAAAATGCGCGCATCTCCAGGAGGAATAGATCCTCATGCGCCCTGCAGGGCGCATGAGGATCTATGCCTCTTGGAGATGTTTGGAACGCGCGCGCGCACGCACACACTAACACGCACATCGACGCGCTTTCAAAAGAGCATGCAGGTGACCCGTGTACTTAGTATATCATGTAGCTAGGTATAGTCAACCTGCTTTCACACAATTATAGCAAGACTGAAATTGTACCGTGAAGTTCTAGTTTTGTCACCATTCTCTCAAGCCTATGAAGCGAAAGTGAAACTCATATCACGTAAAATATAAAATTACGTAAACACTAAAACTTACGTCCTGACAAATGACGTTTGACAAATCAATGACGTGTATGTCCTGAGCCCCTTAAATAACTCACTAACGCATTGGCAGATCTGCGAGATTTTTTCAATAGGGGATAATTCAACATCAGAATCAGGTCAAAGACAAAAGGTAGAGACCATTGACAGCGAGGACAGCTCTCATATAGAAGGATTTTGTGGGTTATGGTTCATCCCATCTTGTTATTAATTCTTTAGAGGGAAGTGTGTTTAATTTTGAAATCAAATTATGTCTCTTGTGGTCTGAAAGAAACATGCACTCTCCTCCCCCTCTCCCCCCTCCCCCGGCAAGAAAAGACCCCTTGAGTCGGGTTCAGTCTCGAGTGTGTTCCGTCGCAAGTGAACTCACTTCGCATTAATATCATAATCTGATAATCGTTTGACTTTCAGTTGCCTACACAAACAATCATTTTGAGCGAGAAGCGTGGAAGTATTTGCAAGAAACGCTCACCTAGCCCTGAATCTAATAATAGCAACGAATGGAGCAGAGTGTTCATTTGTCTCAACTTCAGAAATGCTTTTGACCTTCCCCGTGGTTCACATTCCCCTGATCCATGCCTCCCCGTGGTTCACATCCCCCTGGTCCATATCTCCCCGTTGTTCACAGCCCCCTGGTCCATACCTCCCCGTGGTTCACATCCACCTGGTCCATACCTCCCCAGGGTTCACATCCCCCTGGTCCATACCTCCCCGTGGTTCACAGCCCCCTGGTCCATACCTCCCCGTGGTTCACATCCCTCTGGTCCATACCTCCCCGTGGTTCACATCCCCCTGGTCCATACCTCCCCGTGGTTCACAACCCCCTGGTCCATACCTCCCCCTGGTCCATACCTCCCCGTGGTTCACAGCCCCCTAGTTCACAGCCCACGCCCACCCCAAGGGTTCACAGCCCCCTTTTCCATACCTCCCCAGGGTTCACAGCCCCCTGGTCCATACCTCCCCAGGGTTCACAGCCCCCTGGTCCATACCTCCCCAGGGTTCACAGCCCCCTGGTCAGACCTCCCCAGGGTTCACAGCCCCCTGGTCCAGACCTCCCCAGGGTTCACAGCCCCCTGGTCCAGACCTCCCCAGGGTTCACAGCCCCCTGGTCCATATCTGCTCCTGGTTCACATCGAAGTTTTAGGATCCACTTTTAATCTTTACACGCCAAGTTCATTAACCTTTCGCCTTTCACCGTCGTATTATATGTGAAGTTCGCATTTCAAATTTATTTTTCAAAATTTGACTTTTTGACCTTCATTTTTGATACGAGGACAGTCCAGGTATTTTTAAAACGCAGATAAACCAGGTATATTTATTGACATTTGCCATGACCCTTCTCTGTCAACCCTCGGCGGGGATCGAATCTCGTACATACCTTGTCTCCAGTCAGACGCACTAACCACTGTATCATTGGGACCGCTGTGATAGTAGGAAACGTGAACTTATATTTAAACCTGAGGTGAGCATTTTTTACAAAAGTTTATCGAAATTGTACCAAAGAACGCCGTGAATAAATTTTGCGAAGATGCTTATGTATGTGATTTGTTTGTACGGCAGCCCACGGGGGTCTCGTCTGGCTGTTACTGTCATACTGTATTTGCAAAAACTCACAACTGTGTGTATTGATTGTTTGCTAAGCGAGCTTTTTAGGCTGTGATATTATGATGCGTGCACATCCGTTTTTCGTCAGAGCACAAAATGCTCAAGTATTTTACCATTGTAACGCGAATACAGCAAGGTGTGCTACAGGGTGTCATGGCGGCTTGCATTGTTGTGTGCAGACGATTACAAAAACGAACTAATCTGAGCTGTTTTATAGCGATATATGCTCCGTTCTTGTGTTCAGAAGTGTTTGCAGTGATGGATACATACTTCAAAAAGCAGCAAAAACGGTGAGCTGCATTCTCTTCTTGTGTATGCAGCCACCGGTACTCGGGTACATAGTACTTGTAGCTCCATGCACTAGTGGTGTTATTGGGGACGCAAGCACGGCCATCTACGTGCAGGAGATGGATCAGTCATGATAGTTTAAGTGCAGCGCCTAAGTAGTATGAGCCTAACTGGACACTGCCCTTTAACTATCAAGATCGATAGTATTCGGTAGTTGAAAGGTAGTGTCTGCTTCGCTTGATCGCCGCGCGCGCCCCCCTCGCCCCACCCCCCACCCCCTCCCACCCCCCTTTTACCCCACATACACCCGTTGTTTCATTCTTAAGCTACGAAATCACATTCAAGGACGGTTGATGTGCTCACAAAACAACGTACCTCAATGCTATCTTGCAACTTTTGATTTCGGGGGTGTCGCGTTCACAGGGTTGTAACGTTCACGAAGCTCAACGGAAAAGAATGCAGTTTGCTGCGCTGTGAAGACAAATGCGCAAGCGTTTCGTTGGTGCAATCACAGTTTAAAAATCTACAGGCATTAGATAAATATCGTCTGCTAAAACGTAGTAAAGTTTATTTTGCTGAGTAGTGTATATGTACTTCATATGACATCTGCCTGGTGGGTCTCTAAGTGGCATGTTTTTTGTAGCACTGACACACGCTTTAGAAATGTGGGGATCGTATGTTTAATGGGGTGCAACGTGATTTTAAACGGACGTGGAAGAATATACAGTTCGCATCACTGATGAGACAAAATGTTGGCAAGATGTGGAAGGGAACTGTGGGAAGAATTCCGAGGGTTGGAGTGGAGAGCGTTTGGGCTTTTCCGCGCTCAGAATCCCCATCTTGAACTATACTGGGTTTCTATAGCATGTCCGTTGAAAGGTCCTGGTAAATCAAAGTGGCACAGTTGGAGTGCGCCTGAGTTGAGCAGTGTTCAGGTCGTGCTCCATAGGTAATAGATTTCCCTGTCCCCCATGACCCACCCGTCAGGACCGTCCATTATCACTTCGGTGCTGTGGACGTTAAACCCGAACTAACTAACCAACTGGGTTTCAACGACATTCTCGATTGAAAAGATCGATTATCATCCTTTTCAGAGGGGAAAGAAAGAAAAAAGATTTGCACAAATCTTTTTTAGGCCATGAGGTTTCATTCTATTATAGCTGACATGGACCAGCCTAGTTTAACCCCTTTGCGCCACCGGTACTGTTCACAGTACCGACGGCTGCATTTCCGCGTGGGTTAACCCTTTGACTGCCAAAGCACAGTGAACGTCACCCTACTCCAAGAGGCAAAGACCTTCATGAGCCCCCGCCTCTGCGGGGGCTCATGAAGTTCTTTGCCTCATGCTGACCCCGTTTTGATAGCCTGGTGAAGATGCTTAGCGTCAGTCTTCAGCGAATTTATCGCGGGTTTCATAGACGTAATAATTTTGTGCCAGCAGGCAGTGAAAGGGTTAGTGTTCCCCATGCGGAGCGGGCTAGTGGGAGTTCCGCTAGTGTTTGTCGGCCTTTGAAGGTTAGTGAGCCGTTGATTGGATTGGCCGCTTCTCCTACTTCCTGTCTGCCCTGTCGGCACGTGTGGCAATGTTTGTCTTGGTGCACGCTTCATACATCATCTCTCAGAGGCAGGGGCACTGAAATTCTCCCGCCTGAAAGAAATAAACTCGACTGGGAATGACTACAGTAGTACAGACCAGTTTACTTATTTTTGAAAGTAGACGTCATAACAAAAAGAAGCACTTTTACATTTGATTTACTTATTGCTGACTTAAGAAGATTGCATCACCTATTACGTCACCTTTGTTTACATTGTGATGCTGTTTTTGGCTCACGTGAGAAGCAAAAAGTGAGTCTTATGTTCTGGGCCAGTGATCGTCCGTCCGTCGTCTGTCGTCCGTCCGCCGTCGTTCGTGGGAAACTTTAACTTTGGCATTTTCTCGGAGACTATTCAAGATACAGTCCCTCAATCTTGGCCCAAGGATACTTTGATCAAGGTCACAGGGATCAGGAAATATATCAAAAAAAGCTATTTTGGGACATACTTTTTATTCTGAAATACTATTCACAACTTCAAACCCAAACTTGGTACAAAGGCGGTAAGACCTTTATACGCATACTAATTTGGTTGATCCCTCAGAAGGGTCACAAGAGCTCACAAAATAGGTTCAAAATAGCCATATTTTTACAAAAGATGTTTTTTCTCAAATAGTGAAATACTATTCACAACTTCAAACCCAAACTTGGCACAAAGATACCTGAGGTAAGACTTTCTATGCATACTAATTTGGTTGATCCCTTGGAAAGGTCGATGGTCACAAGAGCTCAAGAAATAGGTCCAAACTCGCCATTTTTTGACAAAAAGATGTTTTTTTTTTTTCTGAAATACTATGCATAACTCCAAACCCAAACGTGCTACAGAGATACTTGATGGTAAGACCTATATGCATACTAATTTGGATGACCCCTCAGAAAGGTCAAGGGTCATAAGAGGTCAACAAAATATGAAATGCCAATAATTGTAGTTATTATCACATTTTTGCAAACTTTTCAATCAAATTTAGCAGAAAGGTAGCTGATGATAAGACCTTCCTACGTCGAATCATCGCAAAGGTCAAGGGTCACGGGGGTTTCACAGATGTGTGAAAACTGATAACATTTTGAGAAAACGTGAATTTTGTTTACTTATTGTCAGATATGTGTGGATCTGTCATACACTTGAGCCATAAGGGCTTTGCCTTTCTTGTTACATCTTGTCACGTGGCAACATTGGCTAATGAAGATTGATAAAGCCGACATGGTGTTGGAAGTTTTGTTCATCATGTTCATTTACTTATTTCAGTAAAATGACTAGTGAGTTTTTGTTTGGTCCCTTTGTTTCATTCCAACATTTCTTTCAGTTTTGGTGTTGTCCAGTGATTACCGGGTTTTTTCTTTCAGTTTTGTGTTGTCCAGTGATTACGGTTTTTTTTTTAATTAAAAAAAAAACTCATACAAGACTCCCCGCATCAATAGCTGCTAAAAGTGTCTTTCAGCAGTTATTGATGCGGGGCGCCTTGAATGGGTAATGAGCTATATGACAGAAAGAAGCTCACCTAATTATCTCGAGTTACGTGTGCGTCTTTGTTTTGTTCTCAATGTAAAACCGGTTTCTTTCTTTATCAATGGATACTTTGTGTGCTGGTCTGTGGTTGTAGTCATTACAACTTTTTTTTTTTTTTAATGATTGATAAAAGATAGTGAAATTTCGTAATTCTCAAAGCTCTGAACACTTTTATAGTTTACAAACAAACGTGCTAGGATAATACACGTAAATAGTTTTTGTCTATGATTTTTTTTTTTAACCTAACGACTTGGGCTTACCTTTGCAGTCGCTTTTTCGGTCTGAAATTTTACAGTTAATGCATCCACTTTGCCGACTGTTTGAACTAAAAAATGCAAACCGTTCCATTTAGTAAGTGATGGAAGTAAACAGGAACCCGCGTGTAATAAAGAAACCATGGCGTATTAGTCTAGACAGGAAGTTTCAAACTCCACGCGCACCTCACTCTAGTTTACGATCAACACAGGGTGCGTGGATCTTTTGAAACCGTGTTGTGAAACGCGTTAACCCTCTCACAGTCGGATCAAAGCTGTCAACACCTAAACGCAAGAGGCATAGATCCTCATGAGCCCCCGCAGTCGCGGGGGCTCATGAGGATCGATGCCTCTTGCTGGCCGCTTCACATCCGTACCCCTCAGGCAAAACTGGTTTATCCGGAGGGTTTCAGAGATCCATTTCAGTCGTCTGACAGCGAAGCCGTTAACTCTTTTGCTGCCGGTAGCTGTTTTTGTCGTTATGATTCCCGCAGGAATCATTGCGACAAAAAAACGCTGCCGACAGCAAGAGGGTTAAAGAAAATTTGGCAGGAAATAACCCGTCACTCACGCGGCTCGTAAGCAACTCAGCGGGCCCTGCTCTTCATTTGTCTCGCGCCTTTTTCTGTACCTGCCATTTTTACCTGTGTGTGTGTGTGTGTGTGTGTGTGTGTGTGTGTGTGTGTGTGTGTGTGTGTGTGTGTGTGTGTGTGTGCAGCTCGGGGTTGAAACTACCTGGCGTCATGCTCAGACAGTTGCGATGAGAGGAGGCAACAGAGAACCGACAGGTAAGGTTGTGTGATCGTACACCTCATCTGCCAGTCTGCCTGTCTGCGTCAGTTTCTCTCTCTCTCTCTCTCTCTCTCTCTCTCTCTCTCTCTCTCTCTCTCTCTCTCTCTCTCTCTCTCTCTCTCTCTCTCTCCGTGTGTGTGTGTGTGTGTGTGTGTGTGTGTGTGTGTGTGTGTGTGTGTGTGTGTGATTGGTTTCCGTAGTATAATTAACCCTTTTGAGCATCCATCCACGGGTACTGTAAACAGTACCAGTGGCAACGTGCACAAAGGGGTTAACCTATCTACCCTAAATTTCCTGCATTTCCTAAATTCAGGCGCCAAGCTAATCTGGCACTACTCTTGAATTATCATGGTCGATCACACTCCTGCAGCTGGTAAATTGACGCCGCCAAAATTTAGGAAAGGCGCCAAGTTAATCTGGCACTACCCTTGAATATCATGGTCGATCCATCTCCGTCTGTAGAGCGTTAAGCTTAATGGGTTAAGATAGAAATGTACGGGGTTTTTTTGCTTGTTTTTAGTTCATCTTATTTTTATATGTTTATGTCTATGTATGTCGTTTTTCTACAGCTTAATTTATTAGAAAGGAACGGTTGAACAACATGCGTCTGTCTGCCGTTTTTGTCAGGTTGAGTGTATGTACGCCATTGTGTTCCACAAGGTAATTAGTCAGAAAGTTGGGGTTGAAAATGTGCAGGTGTCTTGTCTGCTGTTGTTGCATGTCGGTGTGTTAAATTTGCCACTATTTTCCGTGTGGCGCAATAAAATAGAAAAGTTGAAAATAGTGCGCCATATGCTCTGCAGTGCACTTCATCTGTGTGTATGTATGCCATTTTTTTGTCCCCCGTAGAAAGGTAATATTGAAAAGAGCGCATCTGTCTGTCCGCTGTTTGTCTGTCTGTATATATGTATTTTTCTTTTTTATTTGTCACTGTAGTCAGGTAGAAAGGTAAATGTCAGATATAGTTTGAAAGGTGAGGTTGACTGCTTCGCTGTCTGAGTGTTGCGCTTCTTAGCATACTTCACCCATCTGCAAGAGATATAGATCCTCATGAGCCCTCGCAGTTGCGGGGGCTCATGAGGATCTATACCTCTTGCTGATAACACTTTGAATCCATGTCCCTGGGACAGCTAAGGTCCTTTGCTTTGAATTTACAAAGCCTGTAGAAACACAGCTGGCATCGAACGAGTTAAAAAGATTAGGCTGCCAAGAAAATTTGACCACCCAACTGCAAGAGGTGTAGATCCTCATGAGCCCCCGCAGTCGCGGGGGCTCATGAGGATCTATGCCTCTTGCTGACACTACTTTGAATCCATATTCCTGTGACAGCTAGGGTTGTTCGGTGTTGAAATTAAGCTGACGCTGAACGGGTTCAAAAGATTTGGCTGCAGAGAGTGTCTCTTCGTGTACCTTTGTGTCAGTCTGTGTAGATATGTGTGCCTTTGTTTTCTTAGCATTATTACATTAGATAAAAAGGTCAGAGCTGATAAGAGCGCGTCTGTCTGCGTGCCTGACAGTGTGTGTGTGTGTGTGTGTGTGTGTGTGCGCGTGTCATTATGTTCCGTGGCATGACTAATTAGGCGCGCGCGCTATGGGTTGCGTTCTCATTAATGCCACGCTGGAGTGTTGGCCGCTTTCATTTGCGGGTGTAATTAGGTTCCCACCATTTGCTTACCTTGTCTCTATTCCCCTTGTGTTTAAAACCCCTTGACAGCTACTCACGATACCGCTCGGTGAAATAGACGCGTAGTTACGGTCTTGTCCGCAGAGCGCATCGTTATTACCAGTCAAGGGGTTAATATGATGTCAAACATGCAGCGATAGTTTCATCGATTTTATTTATTTATTTATTTGTTTTATTTTTAATTTGTTATAATTTTTTTTTTTTTTTTTTTTTTTTTTTTTGGGGGGGGGGGGGGGGGGGAGAGAGAGAAAGATTCCGGCGTCAAAAACATACAATTTTATGATTTTTTTTTTCTCTAAAGCCTTAAACGATTTTGTGTGTGTGGGGGGGGGGTGGGGTGGGAAGGGGGGGGGGGGGATCGCCCGTCCTCAAAAAACATCAACATAAAAATCAAAATCTTATTCTTTTCCTCTAAAGCTATTATTTCTTCCCCCCCCCCCCCCCCAAAAAAAAAAAAAAAAAAAAAAAAAGGAAAAGAAAGAGAGAGTATCGGAGGGGGGGGGGGGGGAGGAGAGGGGTGGATACTTGTCATTCCTGAAACACTAGCCAGATTACGTCAGATTTTTTTTTTTTCGTTTGTCCGATGATGATGATAATAAGGTGATTATGATGACGACTGATTTCAACATCAGGATAGCACAGTATGATGCCCGATGAGCTTCCGTGACTGATCCATTACCCACTTGGCACTATTCTTGTGCTGTCCTGATCAACCCATCTGTCTCGGCTGTCGTGATATGAGGATGTGGATGTATCTCGTTTCCATTTTCCCCGCGGGAATTTGATATTTGGAGTGGCGATCGATTTGTTTTCGCTATCGGCCGGCACTTTGCCGTCTGGGTCAGTTTGATCAACGCACAGGCAATTGAAGAGGAGTGCCAGTGTCCTTAACTAGCTTCACCGCCGTGAGAAACTAAACACGATCCAGTTCTTGCAAGAGGCATATATCCTCATGAGCCCCCGCAGTCGCGGGGGCTCATGAGGATCTATGACTCTTGCTGAGACCAGCATGTTCTTTGGACGGTTGTGGCCATTCGTCGTAGGAGGGAAGGGGTTAACACATTTACAAAATCACGCGGCCTGTGAGAACTGCATAACAGTCCCGCGCAGTCAGATCCGCCGAGATAGTTCAAAGATGGTGCCAGAATAATGTGGCGCCTGAAAATCGATCAGTACCCCATTGTAGCTTGTCACGGCTCAAATCTTTACGTGTTGAGTGATGGCAGATTGTGTTTCTGAAATCGTTGTTAATTCAAGTCCACAGAGCTTAAGACGTCGAAAAAACGTGGAGGCACAATGGAGTCAGCAAGAGGCATAGATCCTCATGAGCCCCCGCAACTGCGGGGGCTCATGAGGATCTATGTCTCTTGCAGTTGGGTCCTGTTCAGGTTTTTTCTCGGCAGGAAAGGGTTAATGGGTTATGGGATGGCTTTCCCATGACGCATCCGAAATTTGTTGCACTGAACAAGTGATGCTTGTATTGCGCGTTCCTATTTTTAAGCTTGTTTGGACAGGTTAGAACTTTAAGAATTAGCGCAACAAGTTCACGACATTAAGAGCGGTCCGTGGCGCAGTGGTTAAGGCGCCTGCCACCAATGCTAAAGGTGTGAGGTTCGATTACGGGTTCCGGCGTCGGATTTTTCTCCTCTAGTAAGTGTCACCGTTAATTCGGGCGGACCGTCGGGGGTTCTTTCTCTGGGTACTCCGGCTCTTTCCTCCCCCACGACTTTGGTATCAGTTTCAGCCCACTTAATCAAATTTCAAATACAAACGATTTTGAATTTCCAAAAACTACAGTAGCTCGCTTGAGCTTGCCCTTAGCACCACGTGAATGTTCTGTGTTTATGTACAGTGTGTGAGTGAATGCGCGTGATTCACGTGAGCGTGCTTGTTGGCGGGGTTCAGTTCGCGGCGGCGCTTTGAGCCGATTTTCAATTGGGATAAAGCGCCTATTTAATGCGCTAATTATTATTATTATTATTATTATTATTATAAATTCCGTATGGAAATGTTTTAGTTGTCCATGAAACAAAATTAATGTTCTTCGGCATCGTTCGTTTTTGTGCTTTTTTTTTTTCTTCTTCTCTTTTTTATTTGTTTGTTTTGTGTGTGTGTGTGTGCGCGCGCGCGTGCGTGTGTAGAGGGGTGGGTGGGGGTGGGGGTGCTTTTTTATCGACAGTGTCGTTTTGGGTTGGTTGGTTTGTTTTATTTTTTAAATTAAAAAGAACATTATTACTATTATTGTAATTTTTTTTTTTAATTTTATTTATTTATTTATTTATTTTATTTTTATTTTTTTTATTTTTTTTATTTTTATTTTTTTTTTTTTTGGGGGGGGGGGGGGGGGGGTTCGGGGGTGTTGTGGTGGTACTCGAAGTGGGGTTTCTCTTGTAATGTGTGACGAACTTGCATCAACGACAAAAAGCTTTAAAATGATCCGTGAACATCAACAACACGTCGTCTAGAACCCTGAGTTTTCTTTATCCCCAAACCAGACTCCAGAAATACACATTTTCAGAATGATGATAAACGATGAGAAAATATAGTATAATTATGTCTTATCTTCGTTATTAGTGTAGATGACATTTTGAACAGATATTCAGCGAAAGAGTGTGTGCCTTGTTGAAATTATGCAATAATAGTAGCAGTACGTTTAGAAAAAAACAAAGAATGATTATTATAGATAGGAATAAAATAAAATCTTTTAAATCACTTCTCAAAACCCAGCTCTACAACGCTGCCTTTCACTAGTTCATTTACCCAGCCGTGCACAATTCATCGCCACTGTCATGTGTGTGAGTGTGTGTATGTGTGTGCGCGCGCGCTTACGTATGTTGTGTGTGTGTGTGTGTGTGTGTGTGTGTGTGTGTGTGTGTGAGTGTGTGTGTGTGTGTGTGTGTGTGTGTGTGAGTGCGTGTTAGCTGTTAGCCTTTTCATTGTATCAGCGCTTAGAGCTACTTTTAGAATAAGCGCGTAACAAATCTCCTTTATTATTATTATTATTATTATTATTATTAAAATACACTTAAAAGTTGTTGATGTAATTTGTGTACCAGTTAGCTGATAGTAATTGAACATGTTGTATTTAACCCTTTGTCGGTAGCGGTTTTTGTCGCGGTGATTCCGTCAGGAAGGGTTGGAGTCCGACATGAATCATCGCGACTAAAACCGCTACCGACAGAAAAAGTTAAAAATCCTAAATAATTTGTCTCCCGCCAAATCTGTACTTGTCGCTTTGTTTTCTTTTCCAAGTGACTGTGTCCCGAATCAATGACACATGCATAGGAGTGCAGTCGGCTTTTGCGATTGGTTGCTTTCAGACATAGTTATACATTTCATGTCAATTCACAAAGTTTTACGAGACAGAAAATCGAAATGTGTCCAGAGGTATGAAAACAACAGGATCGTCTCAACATTGCTTTTAGTGTTCAGCGCACAATTGTTATGTTGTGACTGTTAGTGTTCAGCGCACAATTGTTATGTTGTGATTGTTAGTGTTCAGCGCACAATGGTTATGTTGTGATTGTATTTTTTTTAAATCGAAAGGTTTAACCCTTTGGCTGCCGGTAGCGACTTTTGTCGCTGTGATTCCTGCAGGAAAATTATCGCGGCAAAAGTCGCTACTGACAGCCAAAAAGTTAATCTTGTATCAACTGAAAGGACGACATAAAACATGCCCAAAATGGGGGTTGCCTTTTTTTCCTAACCGTTCTTGTCTCTTTAGCTGGGGAGAGAAACCGTAGAAAAACGTTCTTATAACCCTGTGTGTTCCTGACGTAAACGACTTCCAGTCCGTAGAACGGAAGTCTTTTAGTTCTGGAAGGCAAAGGGTTCATGAGATATTTCTGAGCTGTTATCTGCAGGAGTGCTGATTGATATGAGCAGTCGTTTACGAAAATACCCTGCGTACCACAGCGCGGAGTCCCACGTATATGATGTGCTGATGTATGACGTTGAACCTTAACCCCTTGTAGTGTGCTGGTCCGTGATTGTTGACCTTACGGCCGTAGGCCGTAAGGTCAACAATCACGGACCAGCACACGTTACATCAGAAATAACGACTGATGTCTACATGGTGGTAAAAATAACATCGCTGACATAGCATTGAGATGCTTTGGCGTTTAGTCTGCAAGATTATTACCGAGAAACACCTGTACCAGTTTGGCAAGAGGAAGGGTTCTGAAATAACACTAAAATTGCGTGTTTGGTATCGGCGTTCGTCAAGTTTTTTTTATTTTTATTTTCGGGCCTATACATCTAAAGGCGCAGTCATTGAATTGCTTCGTGTGATAGCGTCTGTGTTTACCACGTTTCGTTATCAGTCAATAAAAATGATACCTTTCCAAATGCCGCAGGAGGCCGCACAGTTTTTCACCAATCCCTGCAGCCGCTGGAGTTAGTGAGAATTTTATGCCTACAAATTTGCTCGCAGAGATAGATTGGCCATACCTGCAGCCTATTGGTGTTTGTTTTTGTTGTTGGTTTGTTTTTCATCCGCTCCAACATTGGACAGGAAAGTCGTTGACCGGTATCGGGAATGAATGAATGAATGAATCATGTCGACATAAAAGTTGATACTTCCCATAAATCAACCCGTCGTGTGATGGCCTGTAATTTTGGACCTTACGGCTTTGCCGTAAGGTCCAAAATCACAGGCCGGCACACGGTGAATATTATGTAGAGGTGGGCGGACCCCGTGCGGATGTGACGATCGTTCAGTGGTTTGGGATTTGAGGAATGGAAAGATTGCAAAAGCAGACTCGGGGGGAAAAAAAAGGTGCGTGGCACACACTTGGCGTTTACAAGTTGCGGGAGACTGAAATTCCATGATTTTTGGGAGGTTCATGAAGTGCCAGATTGGCCTCCAAAACTTTCCCACTTGTCAAATCGATTAAAATACTTAATTAGATTCTATCCTTGATTTGTATCGATGTTTTCTGCCATGTTCGGATGAATCGGTTACCTGCCTGGATTAGCCTCCACAAACTATTCAAGTGCCAAGTTTTTTTGTTTTTTTTTTATAATCCAGACCAAAGAGTTGATTGCCAAAAATGTAAAAATGTCAGTGAAGCATTTCTTCGCCAAGTTAACCGGGCACTACCTTTGAACTCTCTGGACCTCTTCTTGCGTGTGACGACTGAACCGGTTACCTTCCCTCTCGGGCGCCTGGTTAATCAGCGACTACCTGAGTGCTTGTGAGACGCCTGTGCCTTCACGACGTGTGGGAGTGCTGCGTGTGTCGATTGGAACATTCTGGGTATGAACGATTCCTGGCTCGCTTCGGTCCATGGACGTGACTCGATCTGAATCACTCCATGACGAACTCGTGGGCGCGTGAGGAAGAGGAAGGATGGGGTACAGTTGACTGGGGGAAGGGGGGGGGGGCGGCGGAGGGTGGGGGAGGGGGGAGGGAAAGATGGCTGAGAGAAAGAGAACGAGACAGATGCGAAAAGCTGTTGGGGGGGGGGGGGGGGGGGGGTATGATTAACCCATTCAAGACGGGTCGCATCCAGATGTGGGGCTGTAGCCACGTATCCGAAGGCGACCAGTCTCGAATGAGTTAATGTAATAGTCTAAGGAGAGAGAGTGTCAGTGTGTGTGTGTGTGTGCGCGCGCGCGCTCGGACAGCTAAACAACACTCATCGCCGACTTTATAAAGGCCGGGAAAGGCCGAGCGAGAAGCAAGTAGGCCTACGTCTCGTACAGTAGTGGGGGACGGAGAGAGGAAGAGAGATTGGACCAATTTGCAGTTGCATCCAAGAAATGCACGTGATACGAGAGCACCGGAATTTGATGTCAAAATTATCGGCAACTGCTGACGCCGCTTAATGTATTTACTTGTAGGTCTAGCCCCTGACGGATTTAACGCCGCGTGAAGCCTCTGAAATTAACCCCTTCAGTGCCAGTGGTGGCAGATCGTGTTTCTGAACTCGTGTTAATTCAAATCCAAAGAGCCTTAGCCGTCCAGAGAGCGTGTATGCAAAGCGGTGTCGGCAAGAGACATAGATCCTCATGAGCCCCCGCGACTGCGGGGGCTCATGAGGATCTGTGTCTCTTGCTTTTGTATCGCGTTCACTGTTCCTCGCCAGTTGCGGGTTAATTCCGGATGAGTACCTCAGTGTGGGGATATAATTTGGGCCGATCGTTTTGCTCATGAGGCATATAATTATTCTCATAAACCCTTGCGACTGCCGGGGCGCGTGAGAATCTGTTCCTCTTGCAGGTGGAACAGCCTAACTGAAGTCTGTCTACCCTTTATATTGCACAATGCGCTATGCAGGTTTTGGCATTCACTTTAGCTCGTACTCTGAGATCCATGTTGGTTTGATCACAGATGTGACGTTGAAATGTTGAGTGTTTGATTGATACATCATTCAACAGTGTATTCACGTGTGCGAGTCCGCTTCGGGTGCACTTTTAAGTGCTGAATTTCACACGAATCGGTGAATCTACTTGTTACTGTGATCATTGATGCATATACCCCCGACGCCCTACAGCAGGAGATGGATCGACCGTGTCCGGCGCCAAGCTAATCTGGCACTACCCTTGAATTATCACGGTCGATCCATCTCCTGCAACTGGTGCATAGTCGATGCTTGACTCATCCAAAATTGTGGAAGTACAGCCGTGGTGTTAATGGGTCAATGTAACTTTGAATTTAGTTTCCTTCATCTGAGTGCTGAATCTGTCATCCGTCAGTCAAGGCTTCGTGGGCAACATCTGTATTTGTATTCGGCGTACGTGACAATTGTCATGTGTTTATAATTCGGCGTATTACAAGTGTCAGTTTTTTTTTTTTAAATAGTGATCTTCAGTGAACAGTATCATCGTTTAGTCGGTGGGTGTGACGGTTACATCAGCGAGCGTGTGAACGCCTTGGCAAATTTAGACTGTGTGCCTTCAAGTGCTGTGTGTCCTGTGTGATGGGTTTCAAGTCGCACTTTGCTGTCTCGGCGCCGGACGATGAGGTATGTGTGTCAAGAAACAAATGTGATTTTAGTAAGGGGGAGAATAGCGCCAGGATCACCTGTTACGGTCGAGGATGGCTTTTCATGAGAAGATCATCAGATAAGATAAACTTAATTGTAATATGCGTAAACATTAGGATTTTGGGGCGAGAAATAAACGAGCATCTATTGTCAACACATACACAAGATATTAACTTCATAGTCAAACTGACTCCAGGGCCGAATCACTTAGCTGCGGGGACCTGTTTGGGACCTTGAACCTGGTGCAAAAGGCCTCCACCGCGCTAGATCATGTTTCCACAAGGGCCGAAAAATCAAACTGTGTGTGTGTGGGGGGGGGGGCGGAGGGGGGGGGGGGGGGTAAGCGGCGGATCTTGTTTCCACAAGGGCCGAAATATCAAACAGTGAGAAGGGGGGGGGGGCTAGGCGGCGGATCTTGTTTCCACGAGGAGTACAAATATCAAATGGCGGGGAGGGGGGGGGGAGGAGAGGGGCGTTCGCCAAAATATAAACCAACAGTGAGGGGGGGGGGGCCAAACACCCCCAAAAAGGGACTTTGTTATAGCATTTTAACAAATTTCGGGTCTGAGGGGGGGGGGGGGGGGGCATGCCCCCCCCCCCCCCCTGGATCCGGGCCTGGACTTTAAAATACCACACCACATACACACGCACGCACACACGCAGCCTCACACACACACACACACACACCACACACACACACACACTAATTTAATCAAGATCAAGATTCAAGAAATGTCCATAAAAGGATATTTGTCTTTGCCTGCCGATAGTAAATAAAAATAAACATAATATCACACTGAATATATGTCACAAATGTTAGTTACATTGTATGAAGGGTTTCAGACTCGCATTAATAAGACAACCATTAAGGTATTAAGTTAAATATTGCACCAACTCCGTTACTAAGGTACCAATAGGATATCGGTAAGTTATCGCAATAACAATTTATAATAGGACAGTGCGTTTAACCCATTTAGCACCGAGTCCCTACAGCAGAAGATTGATTGACCATGATATTTCAAGGGTAGTGCCAGTAGGCTTATCACCATACGCTTGAGGGCAACCCCATTTAATATCACCATTGTACAAGTTTATGCCCCAACAACAGACTATGGCGATGAGGAAATAGAAGACTTCTATGACCAACTGCAAGAAGTTCTGGACCAGACCCCCAAGAAAGACATTCTTGTGGTGCAGGGAGACTGGAATGCCAAAATAGGAGAGGATGCTGCTAGGAACTGGAAAGGCACATGCGGACGCTACTGCAATGCAGAGACCAACGACAGAGGCTTAAGGCTCCTGGAATTTGCCAGTTCAAATGATCTAAAGCTGATGAACACGTTTGGCCCGCACAAAGCATCCAGAAGGTGGACATGGCACAGCCCGAACGGAGAGCACCATAACCAAATTGACTACATCATGGTGAAGAGACGCTTCCAAACCAGTGTGAACATTGCCAAGACAAGAAGTTTTCCAGGAGCAGACATTGGAAGCGACCATGACTTAGTGATGATGACCTTCCGACTCCGCCTAAAGAAGGTCAACAAGCAGGGTCCCACCAGAATCAAGTTTGACCTCGAGAAGCTGAAAGACCCAGAGGTAGCGGAAGCCTTTTAGGCAAAGATAGGAGGAAAATTCGCACCACTGCTACTTCTAGGTGCAGAAGACACGGACGTGGACACACTGATTGACACATTTAACACTGTTGTAACCCAAACAGCCAGTGAGATCCTTGGCAAACACCGACAAGCAAAGAAACCTTGGGTTACAGCTGACATCTTTGTTCTATGTGACAAGCGTCGAGAATTAAAGAAAAAGAAATCAGAGGTAGAAGGAGCTAAACAATACAGGGGAATTAACCAGGATATCAAGAAAAGCATGAAAAAGGCAAAGAATAAGTGGATTGAAGATCAGTGTAAACACGTAGAAGAAAATCTGAACAAAAATAATAGCAAAAAAGCATACCAGCTGGTGAAAGACCTGACCAGTGCAAAACAAGGACGCTTCTCGATCATTCAAGATAGTGAAGGGAACTGTCTTACGGAAGACCAAGACATACTGAAGAGATGGACAGAGTACTGCTCAGATTTGTACAACCACCGAGCTGCAGGGGACCCAGGCATACTTGTCAACCCACCCGTGACCAACAATGGCAACTATCCCATTCTCCGAGAAGAAGTAGAGGCTGCAGTGAAGTCGCTGAAAAAAGGGAAGGCAGCATGAGCAGACAACATCCCTGCAGAGCTAGTGCAAGAAGGGGGAGAAGACACGATAAGCGCCTTGCTAACAATCTGCAATAAGATCTGGCAGTCAGGGGATTGGCCCACACCAATCACTTATAATAACTCTCCCCCAAAAAGGCAACTTACATCAATGCTAGAACTATCGCACGATCAGTCTTATATCCCACCCAAGCAAAGTCATGTTAAAGATCCTACTGAACAGGCTGAAGCCACAGGCAGAGGAAATCATAGCTGAGGAACAGGCAGGCTTCAGACCAGGGCGCAGCACAACTGAGCAGATCTTCAGCCTGAGAGGTCTATGTGAGAGATGCCTCCAGCACCAGCAGGACCTCTATCATGTCTTTGTGGATTTTAAGAAAGCGTTTGACAGGGTGTGGCATGCAGCCCTTTGGTCCACCATGAAGCTATACAACATCAATGCCAACCTGATCAAAGTCATAACAAACCTTTACAACAAGGCCACTAGCGCAGTCTGCTTCAACGGCAAAATAGGAAACTGGTTTAGGACTACAGTTGGAGTCAGACAAGGCTGCTTGCTCTCACCTACTCTTTTCAACATCTTCCTGGAAAGAATCATGACGGACGCTCTGAAAGATCATGAAGGAACTGTCAGTATTGGAGGCAGAACAATCACGAACTTGCGCTTTGCGGACGACATTGATGGCCTTGCAGGAACAGAGAAGGAGCTAGCTTAGCTGGTGGAAAAGCTGGATAGTACAGCCATTGCATATGGGATGGAAATCAGTGCAGAGAAGACCAAACTGATGACCAATAACGCCAGTGGCATTGGCACTGAAATCATGGTTGGAGGCCAAAAACTGGAAACAGTTAAGAAATTCAAATACTTAGGAGCCATTGTGACAGATGAGGGATCAAAACCAGAAATACTGTCCAGGATTGCGCAGACAACAACAGCACTGACAAGACTGAAGACCATATGGAAGGACAGAAACATCACACTCTGCTCCAAGATCAGACTGATGCGCTCCTTAGTCATCTCAGTGCTCTTGTATGCCTGCGAGTCATGGACCCTCACAGCAGACCTTGAAAGGAGGATACAAGCCACTGAAATGAGATGTTTTCGAAGGCTGCTTGGCATCTCATACAGAGATCACATCACAAACGAGGAAGTGGGAAGCAGAATCAGGCAAGCCATCGGGCCCTATGAAGACTTATTAGCCATTGTGAGAAAACGCAAACTGAAGTGGTATGGGCATGTCACGCGTTCAGCAGGGCTTGCCAAAACAATCATGCAAGGCACTGTGCAAGGAGGACGAAGGAGAGGAAGACAGAGGAAAAGATGGGAGCGGGACAATATCTCAGAGTGGACAGGACTGAAGCTGGGCGATTCGCTGAGAATGGCAGAGAACAGAGAGGAATGGAGAGAGCTGGTTGCCAAGTCATCAGTGGTGCCCCAACGGTCGGCAAGACTACGGGATATAGATAGATAGATAGATAGTGCCAGATTAGCATGGTTCCTTCAGGCGCCAAGCTAATCTGGCACTACCCTTGAATTATCATGGTCAATACACCTCCTGCAACGGGTACATAGTAGTCGTTAAGTAACACTTGCGAAATTTCGGAAATAAACCCGTGGGGCTAAAAGGGTTAAGTAATAGTGTCAAACACACACACACACACACGCACACACACAAGACACACGCACACACAAAGACACACGCAACACACAAAGACACACACAACACACAACACACACACACAAAGACACGCACACACACACACACACACACACACACGCTCACACACACACACACACACACACACACACACACACACACACACACACACACACACACACACACACACACACACACACACACACACACACGTAGTGTTAGACCGCGTTTTAAAAAAAAGATGCTAGGTTGGTTAGTTATTGGGGTTTAACGCCGAGCGGGCCATCTCACGGCGGTGCTAGCGCTAGGACTAGACAATTATCACCACTAGGTCACGATCAAGCTATAATAATAAATGATAATAATAATTTTTCACGTACCCATACAAACGGCTAGTTGTATAATGGACCACAAGGCACATGAAATGCATTAATATACAAAACTGTCATAAAAGTCTAAGAAAGAGGGGAATCGATTTGTATCGAGGTAAAGTATTAACCCTTTGGCTGTCGGTAGCGGTGTTTGTCGCGATGATTCCTGCAGGAATCATCGCGACAAAAACCGCTACCGACGGCCAAAGGGTTAACCTCTTTCTATGATCCGCTATCGTACTTGATGATGGTGCACCCCCACCCGGGTCTGCCCGGGGGGACTTGGGTGGGGTCAACTCCTTTTTAGTTCCCAGGGTCACCCTGGTCAGCCCCACAGGGTGGATTTTCCCCTCTATTTTGGGGCATGTGTTTCTGTCTACCCTTGGTCCATTCACCTGTATTTTCCTTTTTTAAACTCTTCCTACTGTCTGCGCTGCCTGTAGCTCTTGATATTGGATGTGATAAATGGTCTTAGCTGTATTTAGGCCCCATGTCGTAGGTTTATTTAACGTATTGGACCGGCTGGCGACATACATTCAATATTCTGTTTAGTTGGTTTTTTTTTTTTTTTTTTTTTTTTTCCTGAGAAAGTCTTGTTGCTGTTGGGACGTTAAGCAATGTGCAATCCATCAATCGATGATGGTGCATCCACAGGCGTGGGATGGTCGTTGCGTAATCGATATCCCCTATAACACGGGTAGTGGGGATATTTTAGCATCAGCGATGTTATTTCCTAATACCCGTGTTGTAGAGGCGATCGATAACGTAACGCTCATCCCAGCCCTTAACCCACTTACCGCCATGGCCGCTTTTCCCAAATTTTGAGGTGCCACTGGCCGACTGGTGTACCAGTTGCAACGCAGGAGATGGACTGACCATGATAATTCAAGGGTAGTACCAGATTAGCTTGGCGCCTGGAGGCGCCAAGCTAATCTGGCACTACCCTTGAATTATCGTGGCTAAATGGGTTAATCCCCTATGCCGACAATCGGGCTTTGCGAAAGATGAAAATCACGTGACCAGTTGCGTCATACCCCACACTCGAGGATTGGCCAGTATGCTACGGGGCTATTCCTCGTTTGCTAAGCGTACGTAATGGACGCGCAGGTACTAGGCTACTCGTGCCCTATGCGTGGAACAGCTGAAAACGGCACCGTATATTAATAGACATTGTGAAAATGGGCCTCTCAATTATGGCCCGTTGCCAAAATTATTATAGGAATAAGCTAGACTCGTCATGCCCAGCGCCCCTGAAAATTAATGAAGAAAAAGGTTGGTGTGTGCTGGTCTGTGATTTTGGACCTTACGGCTTTCAACAGTGAGGTCCAAAATTACAGACCAGCACACAGTGTATTCATATTTTGGACTTCTGGTTGCTAGGCCTACGTGCGTTTTTGTTTTTTGTTGGTTTTTTTTTTCGTTGTTTTTGTCGTTGTTGTTGTATACGACCTGCACTTTGGGGTTGTTGTTGGTTGGCTGCCAACTCGCTTATAGGCAGATTATGGTTTCATCGTTTGTTTTTATTTGATTCATGCAAAGGTCGTTTCAGATATTCTGCTACTGAGTTTCTGACGTTTGGTTGGTTGGTTGGTTGGTTGGCTACCACACGCTGGTAGGCAGGTTATGGTTTCATTGGTCCTAGTGAAGATTCTCCCCTATAGCGCGCATGGGTCATGTTTTGAGGCAGTCTAAAAAAAATTTACGATATTTTACCATGTGATAAGGTGCTCTTCAGGTACCATTAAGCTTATATCTGAAGACACATTTCAGCACCACTTGTGTTTGTTATGTCTTGTCGACACACCTAATGAACTTTAACAACAGTTTGGACAGGCAGCAAAAGCACACGCGTAATTGCACTTATTTATTCTGCACAGCCGTTAGCTTGTCAATCTACTTTTAGCCGTTTCTCGTACTGAGAGCGTTGTATTTCTGGAACGGAGTGGAGTCATTGTCCGGTTACTTGATATAAAGACGACGTGTGCTGAACTGGATTGTCCTGTGTCCAAATGAACCATAGCTAGACCTGTGTGTAGCGTTTCGTAACCATCTTTTACAGAAGTGTATCTTTGAACAGTTACGGCGGTAGTGGGCGTTTAACTTAACTTATTTTTCTGGTTCAGTTTAGTGGTCATGCATGAAAACATTTAGTCTCAGATTATCTGAAAAGCCCCTCCCACGTCGTGCGCTACTTTTATCTGCTGCCTGTAAATGTATCTTTTATGTGTTTACGTTTCGGCTGTTCCTTCTAAAAATAAAATAAAATCTAAGATTAGCTTTCAGGAAAGAAAAACCGTGAAACTGGCGCTGCAGTCAGCGTTTGAACACCTGTGACTAGAATGATTGATGGGCCGCCATTAACCCTCTGGGTGTCGGTAGCGGTTTTAGTCGCGATGATTCCGGCAGTAGTGGGGATATTTTAGCATCAGCGATGTTATTTCCTAATACCGACACACAAAGGGTTAGTTGAAGTGAAATCCCCCTCTTTTTAGGCGGGAGGCAGGCGTGTGGAGCCTAAGCAGGCTTGCCACTGAAATCCAGAGAACGGCGTCTGCCGAGTGTGTGAAAAGGCAACAGAGTAACTAGACAGAATAAGAAACACACGTTGGGAAAAGTAGGACAATTAACAATTGTCTAACCTTTAGGGTTCTATGTGAGCAGTGTCTAAAAGAACAATGCGTTACTTATAATTTTCTTGGCGGTTACGAACGTTTCGTGAAATTGCCTTGTTAGTTGCGAGTGTAGCATGTTTCTTTCTATCTCAGTAATTATTACCGTGCGCTTAACACGTGGCAGTCGCACATCGGGAAAAGTATAACACACGTAAATGGCTTGAATCTTTAATCACCTGTTGGTCTGGATTTTGTGAAGGCTTCTATTTTTTTTTAAATTTTATTGTGTTATCACACAGTTGTCTGTGTCTGAAATTATGACACTTTCAGTTTTCCTTTCACAGGCGCGGAAAAGCATGGATTCTTCGGTGACGATAGAACGGAACAACAATGTCCACTTCAGTCCGCTGGAAATGGTCGAAGCGAATGTCGTGGGTAAGTGTAACCCCTTGACTGCTACTGACGTTGACCTTCCGCGAAAAAGACGCGTGGTTACTGACGATATTGAGCGGCAGAAAAGACGCGTGGTTACTGACGATATTGAGCGGCAGAAAAGACGCGTGGTTACTGAAGATATTGAGCGGCAGAAAAGACGCGTGGTTACTGACGATATTGAGCGGCAGAAAAGACGCATGGTTACTGACGATATTGAGCGGCAGAAAAGACGCGTGGTTACTGACGATATTGAGCGGCAGAAAAGACGCGTGGTTACTGAAGATATTGAGCGGCAGAAAAGACGCGTGGTTACTGACGATATTGAGCGGCAGAAAAGACGCATGGTTACTGACGATATTGAGCGGCAGAAAAGACGCGTGGTTACTGACGATATTGAGCGGCAGAAAAGACGCGTGGTTACTGAAGATACAACGGAAAAGACGCGTGGTTACTGAAGATATTGAGCGGCAGAAAAGACGCGTGGTTACTGACGATATTGAGCGGCAGAAAAGACGCGTGGTTACTGACGATATTGAGCGGCAGAAAAGACGCGTGGTTACTGACGATATTGAGCGGCAGAAAAGACGCGTGGTTACTGACGATATTGAGCGGCAGAAAAGACGCGTGGTTACTGACGATATTGAGCGGCAGAAAAGACGCGTGGTTACTGAAGATACAACGGAAAAGACGCGGGGTTGCTGACGATATTGAGCGGCAGAAAAGACGCGTGGTTACTGACGATATTGAGCGGCAGAAAAGACGCGTGGTTACTGAAGATACAACGGAAAAGACGCGTGTTTACTGACGATATTGAGCGGCAGAAAAGACGCGTGGTTACTGACGATATTGAGCGGCAGAAAAGACGCGTGGTTACTGACGATATTGAGCGGCAGAAAAGACGCGTGGTTGCTGACGATATTGAGCGGCAGAAAAGACGCGTGGTTACTGACGATATTGAGCGGCAGAAAAGACGCGTGGTTACTGACGATATTGAGCGGCAGAAAAGACGCGTGGTTACTGACGATATTGAGCGGCAGAAAAGACGCGTGGTTACTGAAGATACAACGGAAAAGACGCGGGGTTGCTGACGATATTGAGCGGCAGAAAAGACGCGTGGTTACTGACGATATTGAGCGGCAGAAAAGACGCGGGGTTACTGAAGATACAACGGAAAAGACGCGGGGTTACTGACGATATTGAGCGGCAGAAAAGACGCTTGGTTACTGAAGATACAACGGAAAAGACGCGTGGTTACTGACGATATTGAACGGCAGAAAAGACGCGTGGTTACTGACGATATTGAGCGGCAGAAAAGACGCGTGGTTACTGACGATATTGAGCGGCAGAAAAGACGCGTGGTTACTGAAGATACAACGCAAAAGACGCGTGGCTAAAGGCGATAATGCTCGGCGGAAAGACACGCAGTTACTGACGAGACGGTTCGGCGGGAAGGACGTATATTTACACGTCTTTTCCACCAAGACCACCTGTCATTAAAGACCATCATTTTGGTGGTCGAAGCCATCTAAATGATGGTCTTGGGTCCTTTTACTGTCGGTAGCGGTTGTTATCGCGATGTTTCATGCAGGAAGGGTTAGAGTAGGGTCCTGCAGGAAGGGTTAGAGTAGGGTCCTGCAGGAGCCATCACGACAAGAACGCTACGACAGCTGAGGGGCCATGCAGCTAACGAGCCTAACTCTACGACAACACACCACAGCCAGATAAGGATCGACCATGATGTCAGGTGATGCAAGTGGCGCCTATGGGCCAACTCTGGCATCACCTTGAACTACATGCGATCTGTGTCTGCCCTGCATGCAGTTCAGAGGAACGCAAATTGGGATTCGTGATGGGTAGATGAGAGTCTGAGAGCACCTGTGTTTTACGACCGCACAGAGGTGATTGCTCAAAACATGTTCTCCCGTAAAACATTCTATTTGGGCAATATTTTGGCTTTTTTTATTCGAGAAAGAAAAGTTATTAACATGTGCGCGCTCGCTTAACCCCTTTCTTCCTGTTACACTACTGCTTGAAATTAATTTGACTATGATGGTTCAAGGTTGGTGCCAGAATAGCTTGGCGCCTCAGAACTAGAAATGGTTGATCTGTATCCTAATCTGTAATGTAGCCTTGGTAGGACAATATGCAATTTTTTTTTAATCAGCCTCAGGATGTAATGGGTTAATTGTGTGATAACAGAAGAGAACTAATTTTCTCACTGTCGCTGTAAATTGACCGTTTAGCGTTTCTTCTTGGTTGCAGCGACAAGCGCAGGCCCCATGGCCAAGGCGTGGGTCATGCTTACCCCCAAGGTGCTCAAGATCATCATCATCGTCCTTGCATCGACCGTCATCGTCATCACGTGTACCGTCGTCGTTGTCGTAGTCGTCAGTAAGTACCTCAACAGGCAAAGTTGGTTGCACCCCGTGTATCGTCAGTAGCAGTCAAGGGAAGATAAGTATGAAGGGGGAGTAATGTAGTGGGGTTGTAGAATTCACTGTTTCGACTCGTGGGGTTTAACAGCCATGCTATTTTTGTGTGTTCGCACTAATAATAATAATACTGTTTATTATATAGGCGCTTTTCCCAATTCTGCGAATCGGCTCAAAGCGCCGCGAACTGAACCCAACACGCACGCTCACGTGACAAACACACACACTGAAGACAAACACAGTACAAGACAAACACAGGACATTCTCGTGGTGCGAAGGGTCAGCTCAACTACTGAGGTTTCGGAAATTTTGATCGCTTTGAAATTTTATAAAGTGGCCTGAAACCGGTACCACAGCGGAGGGGGAGGAAAAGCCGGAGTGCCCGGAGAAAGAACCCCCGACGATCCGCCCGAATTAACGGTGCCACTAACTATAGGAGAAAAGTCCGACGCCATGTATTTTCGGCCTGAATCGAAGAGTACAGCAACCCAGACCAGAAAGGTGACTGCCAAGCGTGTACAAGGCAGAGAATAACCCAACGGAGAAAGAAACACGCTTAGAAAAGACAGCTACAACACAATGTATTAATTGTTTCGGGTAAATAATCAGTCGCTACTTATCTTCATTATCGCAGAAGGAATAAACCATCATAGTTAGTAGTGTAACAGGATGAAACTCTGTATTTGTTTGTTTATTTTGAAAAAGTATTTTACCCGAAATATTAATACATTGTGTTGTAACTGTCTTTTCTAAGCGTGTTTCTTTCTCTATAGGGTTCTTCTCTGAAGAGTACAGCATGGTGTGCTTTGGTTAGTGGGAACTATGATCATGGCACACTCAGGCGATCGCGCAGCCTGCATACGGTGGTCGTGCCATAAAATCGTGAGGAGATACGCCAGCCCATAAACTCGAGTCTGTGTACGCCGTACTGACACTTCTGGAGTGCTGAATCAACAGCGTGCTAATTAACCCTTTGCATGTCGGTGGCGGTTTTTGTCGCGATGATTCCGACAGGACTCATCGCGACAAAATCCGCTACAGACATGCAAAGGGTTGAGAGGTGCAAAGGGCTCCTATCGAGACAGTCTGTTCCGCGGATAGTTTCGTATTATAGTTCAAGGGTAGTGCCAGATTGCTTGGTATTCGGTGAGGTGCAGTTGCTGATCAGGCACTGCCGGTGAACTTTTCCGACTCCGGAGTGATTAGTCAGCAGTGTTAACCGCTTCACTGCCAATCGTCGCAGATTGTTAAATCTTTGTTAATTCAGCACCAAAGAACACGGAGACAAAGTGGTTAATACTAGATCCGCATGAGCCCCCGCAACTCAGGAAGGACTTGGGGGGGGGGTGGGGGGGGCTCACGAGGATCTACGTCTCTTGCATTTGGACCGTTTTCAGTTAGAAGCTGACAAGGCCCCCGCGTAGTTTGACACGCGCTACATGCGTGTGAGCAGCGGATCCTGTCGACCGTGATAGGTCAAGGGTAGTGTCTGATTGGCTCGGCGCCTGTAGGCGCCGAGCCAATCAGGCACTACCCTTGACCTGTCACGGTCGATCCATCGCGATCCATTTACCGGCAGTAAGACTTAGTGTTTATCAAGCAGTTTGCGAAGGCCGTGGAGACTTTTGGGTTGACCTCCTGCTGAGAGCCGTTCGTCAGCTCATCATGTCTTGCAGGTGTTATTGCCGATCATGATAACGCTCCCAGAGAACCCCCCCCCCCCTCCCCCTTTCCCCCCACGCCTCACCTCCCACCCAAACACGTACCCAAGCACCCCACTAAAAGGAAACAAGATATTCACGGCAGCAGATAAAATATTATAGGTTTTTAATGTATTCGGTTTCTGTGTTTTTTTTGTGTATGTATCATGAGTATGCTTCTTTGAAAAAAGTGTATCGCAGAGTAATGGCAAGATGTGTATCAGCAATTATTGTGATGTTTTTGGGTTTTTTTTTAATTTCTCGCCATATTTCTTGTGTGTGTTTACTTTGTCTCAGTTTTATTTTTGTTTTGTTTGGTTATTTTTTTTTTTTCTTTTTTACTTGTCGTCGTTGGTCTTGGTGTTGTTGTATGGTGTTGTTTTGAGAACAGCAGAAAGTAGAAGTCTCTGCTTATAAGCCCAGGGGCAGATCGGGGGGGGGGGGGGGTGTTCCAGGCCCCCCCCCCCCACCCAGTTGGGGGGGGGGGCGGGGGTTCTTTCCCCCCCCCCCACCCCGTTGTTTGATATTTTGGTGAATGGTGAGAGTTTTAACATGCACGAGTCTTCTCTCCACCCCCCACCCCCACCCCCATCCCCCGCTTTTCGGCCCCTGGAAGCAAGATCTAGCGTTGGGGAGGCCTTCTGTATCAGGTTTAAGGTCCCAAAAACAATTAGTTTGACACCCCCCCCCCCCTCCCTCGAGGTAACTGATCCGCCCCCCGTAAGCCATCACCAACAGTGATTTTTTTTGTTCATTTAATACAGCAGAACCTGTTTTGAGCGACCACCTTTGTAAAGATCACCTGTCATTAAAGACCATCACTTAGGTGGCTGTGTATGTGGCCATCTAAATGATAATCTTTAAGGACAGGTGACACTTTTGGCCTTACAAGATTTATTTTTGAGAGAGCATCTGACTTTTAATACCAATTTTTTCTTGCACAAAGATGGTTGCTCAGAAAAGATTTTACTCTATACATATACCATAATTATATCTGTCTCTTTTCAGATGTAGTTGGAAAACCCACACCTACTGTTAGTACCACATCATCACCAGCATCTCCAACTACAACCACTACTACCACTGTCATAACTTCACCCACGTCAACTACACCAGAAACAACATCAGTGAACATATCAACACCATCATCAACAACATCTACAACATCATCAACATCTACAACATCAACAACAACGACAACATCAACTACCACAACGTCAACAACAACTACCACAACGCCGCCAACAACCACAACAACAGCAGCAGATAACACCACCACCACCAGCACATCCACAACCACGCCTTCTACGACTACCGCTGAAGGTTTGTAATTGTATGTCTAATTCCCAGTCATTCTAACGAGTGCGCAAAAGGTGCTAGAACTGACGTCAGCCACGTCAGGCCAGCACACAACTGCCTTGTGATGGCAAAACACGGACAGTTAATTTTTGTGAAAAGCGAGATTTTCATTGTATTAGAAAAATGAACTTTCTGTCTTATGCCTTTAACCCCTTGACTGCTGAGAAAAAATAAACAGGACCCAGCTGCAAGAGACATAGATCCTCATGAGCCCCCGTGAATGCGGGGGCTCATGAGGATCTATGCCTCTTGCCGAGACCAATTTGTATCCACGCTTCTTAGACGGTTTTAGCTTTTGGTTATTGAGTGAACACAGATTTCAGAAACAATAATGTAAATGCAGTCGCACGGAAGGGGTTAATGGCCAGACATTCCCAATGCACAACAGGTCCTCGGGGCTGTCCATTGCATCATGTCATTGGCAGGTCGGTCTCGAGAGACCATGTTTCGTGCACCCTGAGGTGTTGGATTGAGTGTCCATTGCACAGTTGCACATACTGTATTTGTGATAATTTTCAATACATTTAGTGTCAGCTGGTGCAGGCTGTGTTTCTGCAGTCTCTGTTAACCCTTTTAAGCCCCAAATCCCTAAAGCAGGAGATGCCTTGACCATGATAATTCAAGGGTAGTGCCAGATTAGCTTGGCGCCTGAAAGCACCAAGCTAATCTGGCACTACCCTTGAATTACCATGGTCATCTCCTGCCACTGGTTCATAGTCATTAGGCAACACCTCCAAAATTTGAGAAATGGGACCTTGGGGCTAAAAGGGTTAAATCAACACTAAAAATATCTGTCTGCTCCAGGAACATGGATTCAAAGTGGTGTCAGCAAGAGGCATAGATCCTCATGAGCCCCCACAACTGTGGGGGCTCATGAGGATCTATTCCTCTTGCTGTTGGGTGGTGTTCTGATCTGCTTGGCACTGAATGGGTTAAAGGCGTCAGATTTGTGTCTGACTCTTTGCCTATGGATTTCAACTTCAGCCACTGCAAAATTTCTTCCTGTAAAACAGTGTTGGCAGTGAGATCCGCCCAGCCAAGGTTCGCTTGTAGTGCATGTGCCTGGCTATTTCTAGCACTAAATGTGTCGTTACAAGCCGTTACTTTGGCGTGTGCACTGAATCCAGATGTGAACCCTTAAGAAGATTACTTAGTGGCAGCTAGAATACATAATATGGGAAAGTTACTTAGAAGGCAAAGAGTTAATCGTGACTATTGTCCATGTTAGTTAAGACATATTGTCTGATTCAATTTGTTTTAATTGCAATACATTTATTTCAATGGAAGATTCTTTTTTCTGGTTCTGCTATTTACCTTTTATTTGTTCCTTTTTAACATCTACCCCACCCGGGTCTGCCTTGGGGGACTTGGGTGGGGTTAGGTATTTTTTAGTTCCCAGGGTCACCCTGGTCAGCCCCACAGGGTGGGTTTTTCTCTCTATTCTGGGGCATGTGTTTCTGTCTACCCTTTGTCCATTCACCTGTATTTGCCTTTTAAAAACTCTCCCTACTGTCTGCACTGCCTGTAGCTCTTGATATTGGATGTGTGTTGCTAAATGGTCTTAGCTTTATTTAGGCCCCATGTTGTAGGTTTATTTAACGTATTTGACCGGCTGGCGACATACATTCAATTTTCTGTTTAGTTTTTTTTTCACAAGCAGTGCAGGCACGTCCTGAGAAAGCCTTGTTGCTGGACGTTAAGCAATGTACAATCAATCTTTTTAACATCTTCACTGCCAAGAGGAGCTGGGTGGCTCGGTGATAGATAGTTTGACTCTCATCTGAAAGGGGGCTGGGGTCAAACATTTTTCAGACTCTATTTGGTGCCCCATCTTTGAAATCACCTCAACGCTTAACTTTGTTTTTCAACTGCCGAGAAAAAGTAATTATAATGATGACATGTTTTTATATAGTGCTTAATCTGATCCTAAATCTGAAGCTGTAAGGGAAAAGTGAATGTGATCCAACTGCAAAAGACACAGAAGCTCATGAGGCCCTGCAGCTGTACGGGTCTATGAAGATCTGTACCTCTTGCGGACACAGCTTTGGATCCATTTTCATGAAATGAGCGACTTGCTGACTGCTGCTGCCGCTAGGTGGCCTAAACACATTAGGGGCTAAACTCGACATTCTCAGTGTTTTAGTTGATCCCTGTCCGTGCACATTATCTTTGGTCCTCGCGACATACTGCATGCCACGGGTATGTCGTTTTTCTGTTCACAGGCTTTCGTTTTCATCTGGTATATCGCACGGTAGGATTAGTTAATGTGGTTTACTGCGCTTAACATGTCCGGATTCTATGTCATCCAATCGGGCACCGAGTTTAGGAGCGATATACCTGCGGCCTGTAGTGTAGCGCGAGTACTGAAGCCTATGCACACGAACAGGTATCACCTAAAACACCGAGAATAGTGACTTTTCCCGTTATAAGAGCAGCGACACCACACGGCAGCAGGAGAAGACAATTTCAGCTAAGTCGACCATTGCTGGGGCTCATTGGTGTTGAACTAACACATTTCAAAAACACGTTCTCCATCCAGTCGCTGCGAGGGGGTTTACTGATTTAGTTCCGAAGCTCTTCAGCGGGAGATGGATCGACCATGATAATTCAAGGGTAGTGCCAGATTAGCTTGGCGCCATCAGGCGCTAAGCTTATCTGGCACTACACTTGAATTATCATGTTCAATCTGTCTCCTGTAACTGGTGCATTGTTATCAAGTGGGAAATATGGCCATGGGGTTAAAATGGATTAAATGTCCGCATCATGATTGCTTATAGCAGTGGACAAAATAGAAAATCATTCATCTAGCTGGGACAAATGTGGACAAGATAGAAAATCTTGCATCATAAAGATGTTCTTGTCTGCTTTCTGCTCACATTGCAGTGTGCGTCAAGAATGAATTTCGGTGTGGCTCTGGTGAGTGCATCACGTGGAGTTTTATTTGTGACGGACTTCCGCATTGCAAGGATGGCAGCGACGAGGGGACAGACTGTGGTAAGTTATCAAATGACGATTTTTTTTTTTTTTAAATCCACTCACTTTTTATGAAAGACGTGTGTGGAAATACACACTTCATCATACTTTGGTGAATTTTTCTGGGAGAGGGAGAAAAATACTTTCTGAGACATTCCAAACTTTTGGATTTGCCTCGGTACTCAAGGTCAAAAAGTTTAACACCTTGACTGCTGCTGATGATGATGCTGCTCGGTGAAAAAAAAAATCTTTTAACTCTTTTTAGCCCCAAGATCCCATTTCTCAAATTTTGGAGGTGTTGCCTAATGACTACGTACCAGTTGTAGGAGATGGATTGAGCATGATAATTCAAGGGTAGTGCCAGATGCTCATCTGGCACTACCCTTGAATTATCATGCTCAATCCATCTCCTGCTGCTGGGTCCCAGGGCTAAAAGGGTTAAGTAATATCATTAGTAGCAGTCAAGCTTAGGGGATCCTTAGTGTCTTCAGAAGTCAAGGAGTTACTAGTTATATACATGAAACACACACACACACACACACACACACACACACACACACACACACACAGAGCAGTAATGGCAAACAAATTCCAATAAAGAAAGAAACACAGCTTATATAAGGACAGCTACAGCCAGGTGTGTTCCTTTGTTTGGATTTTCTTTGCAAATTTACTCACCTGGCAGTCCCCTATTTAATCTAGCACAGCCCTGGGCTTCACTGCCTGACTGATTCCACTTTTTTATGTATCAACCCTTTGGCTGTCGGTAGCAGGTTTTTGTTGCGATGATTTCTGCAGGAATAACAACATCTTGACGTCCTGCAGGAATCATCGCGACAAAAATTGCTACCGGACAGCCATAGTGATAAAATGCGTGTTTTCTGCTCCGAACAGTGTGTGGCTCTGACCAGTGGAGGTGTACAAGTGGACAGTGCGTAGCGTCCTCTGCCCGCTGTGACCAAACTTTTGACTGTCTGGACTCCTCTGATGAAACCCTCTGTCCAGGTATGAGAGCTTGCATTAACCCATTTAACCCCTCGCCCAATTTTAGAAGTGTCACGACTATTTACCAGTTGCAGGAGATGAATCGACCATGATAATTCTAGGGTAGTGCCAGATTAGCTTGGCGCCTGACAGCGCCAAGCTAATCTGGCATTATCCTTGATTATCATGATCGATCCATCGCCTGGTGTAGTGTGACGAGGCTAATTGGGTTAAAACTTGCAGTTGTAGCCTAGTCTGCACTAATAGATGTATAGATATCTACCCGCAGTGCTCATCTATGTTCTGTCCCACTGGCCCATTGCACAGCTGTGGGGTCATATCTCACCATGTCATAGGAGTATTAAAAAATTACTATTAGATAATGGGGACGTAGAATTTCCACAATAATACACTCAACCTGGGCCAGCTGAGGATAATGTCAGCCCAAGGTTTATTCATTCATTCATTATCTCCAATTTAACGTCCCACTGGCACTATACAGTGATCGGGGACTAAAAGCCCAAGGGCCAGTTGCTCAGAATTTATCCGGTTCAGTTTACTCTGCACTCAGAGAGGTCCATAGGGTCCCCAACCCACCCATCAGAAATCTTCCTAATGTTCCTTTCGACTTCGTACCAATATTGGTCTGGTTTATCCAGTTTGTTCAGTTCTGTTCAGTTCAGTTTAGTCAAGATGGGATTTCTGTCCTCAGAAAGGCCCATAGGCACCCAAACCCACCCATCAGAAGTCTTCCCAGAGTTCTTTTCGACATCGTACTAACATTGGTCTGGTTTATCCACCACAAGCCAGTCAGACCTCTCTGCATTATGTTCAGTTTTAACTCATCCTACCCCAAACACACCACAGCAAGATAAGGATCGACCATGATAGCTCAAGGGTGATGCCAAAATAGCTTGGCGCCTATAGGCGCCAAGCTATTCTGGCATCACCCTTAACGATCATGGTCGATCTGTGTTCTGCACTGCAATGCAGTCTTCAGAGGACAGCGGCAAAATTTAAGGATTTCGGTGATGGGGGTAGAATGAGTTTTAAATGAGATGGTGTAAATAGCAGGGCTTTTGATTGCGGAGCTTATAATTTTGATACTGAGACTGATCTGTGGCCTCCGTTTTGCAGACTGCAGCGGTTTCCAGTGCGACTCGGGCGTGTGTCTGTGGGACGGCAGCCAGAGCCGTTGCAATGGAGTGTTCGACTGCAGCGATCTTAGCGACGAGATGGGATGTTGTGAGTGACCTTCACCTTCGTCTGTTTGATCCAGAGTAGTACCTTATATTTCCGGATGAAAATGGGGCCTTTGCTATTCCCCCCTCATTTCTGCCAGCAAGAGGCATAGATTCTCATGAGCTCCTGCATATGCAGGAGCTCATGAGAATCTATGCCTCTTCTGGATTGCAGGGGCTCATGAGGTTCTATGCCTGTTGTGGGTTGCGAGGGCCTGTCACAACGGTCTTTGCCATTTGATGCAGGCTGTGTTTCGGCAATCTTGGTTAATTTGACGAAAACATAGTTGTCCCAGGAACATGGATTCAAAATAGTGTCAGCAAGAGGCATAGATCCTCATGAGCCCCCGCAACTGCGGGGGCTCATGAGGATCCATGCCTCTTGCACTTGGATGGCGTTTACATTTCTCAACAGTGAACGGGTTAGTTTTTATTCCGTTCTCTCCAGGTTTCATAAATTCTGCGCAGAATCATAGATCAGCCATGACACTCAAAAGGTAGTGCCTGATGAGCTGGTCACCTTCAAACCAGGCACAGGACAGGTACTACTTTGAGCTGCCAAGTCAAGTGTCATGTTCGATTTATTTGATTTAATTGCTTTTCATGCCTGTGAACTCGTCGGGTTTTTTTTCTGACACCTGAAGCTATACTGTGGTACTCCTTTGAACTATCCCCATTGATCCATAGCTGGCTGAAGTGTTTTAAGGACTAATGTTGATTTAGTATGATACTGGTTGTGGGTTTTTTTTTTCTGTGCACTTTCAGGAAAAGTTTCCTTCATTGTTCAAGGGTGGTGCCAGAACAGCTTGGCGCCTGTACAGCTTGGCGCCTACAGGCACCAAGCTGTCCTGGCACCACCCTTGAACTATGGTGGTCGATCCATATCTTGTAGTATGTCATGTCTGAATTGAATGGGTGGAGTTGATCGAATGATGGCGATCTTTTTTTCTCTCTAGCTCCCAGAGCAGGAACTATGGAGTGTGCAAATACTGTGCTAGTGCCCCAGGCATACTGGTGTGACGGCATTGACCATTGTGGGGACAACTCGGACGAGATCAACTGCGAACGACGTACGTTGCTAACAAAACCTTGTTATTATATTATTTTTTTATAAATGAGCTCAAAGCACCGCAAACTGAACCCAACTTGCTCACGCCTGTGAATATTTTATGAGAAGACTTATTTATTCACTCATTTAATCCCTGGACTACCGAGAAAAAGTGAACACAACCTAAGCACAATAGGCATAGATCCTCATGAGCCCCTGCAGTTGCGGGGGCTCATGAGAATCTATGCCTCTTGCTGATATCAATTTGTATCCAAGTTACTGGGACGGTTTGGGCTCTTTGACATTGAATTAATGCAGATTCAGAAAGGCAGACTACGTCAAGGAACAGTCAAGGGGTTAACACAAACATCCTGTTTAACTCATTGTAGCCCAAGACCGAAATCCCCAAATGTTGCTGTTGTCCTCTGAAGACTGCATTGCAGTGCAGGACATAGGCGCCAAGCTATTCTGGCATCACCCTTGAACTATCATGGTCGATCCTTATCTTGCTGGGGTGTGTCTGGGGTAGGATGAGTTAAGTTCTAGAAATTTAATGTACACCTAGGTATTATCTGGGTGCATATGTGTGGTGTTGTTGTGGGGGAGGGGTTAAGTTTTCATCTTCTAGAAAACAGAACTATTGACTGCAGTCAGCCGGCACTGACTGGCCAAAGTGGGCCCAATGGCTTTTGTTTATTGGGAAGGGAGTTAATCCAAACTTGTTTGTTGCAGGTTGCCCATCGGGGGGAGTTGCTTGTCCTGACGGCCGATGCATACAGCGTTTATGGTTGTGTGATGGGTACCCAGACTGCGTTAACGGCACAGATGAGAAAAACTGTGGTGCGTTCGCCTGTCATCTCTGTTATGCCTGATTGTTTGGCAGAATTTTCTGACAATTCATTTTATTCAAATTATTTTGACGGCTGTTCACATTGTGATACAAAGATTCACCGACGTGCGTTTTTGCTTGTTTGTTTTTTATTTGTTTGTGTTTGTTCATTCGTTTGGATGGTTGGTTGGTTGGTTGGTTGGTTGGTTGGTTGGTTGGTTAGTGTGATTTAACTTCTTCTTACCTATTAACAAATCAGCTGTTGGAGGAATGTTTTAAAGATTGTGTACTGGCTGTGGAAGATGGATTGACTATCAGTTAATAGGTAGTGCCAGATTAGCTTGGCGCCTGTGGCACCAAGCTAATCTGGCACTACCTTTGAACTACGATAGTCAAGCCATCTTCTAGTTTGTCTTCAGAGTAATTGTACCCCTTGTACAACTCTCCTTGTGCTGTTTGCTGTACCAGTGGGGTGAAATTATATTGCGCTGACTGTTCACACAGGATCCTGCCTTCCTAACCAGTACACATGTGACGATTATCGCTGCATTGAGGAGAGCGCGGTGTGTGACGGAAATATGGACTGCCGCATGGGGGAAGATGAAGCACCGTGTCGTAAGTGTGCACAATCCTGACACATCTGTACATCATTTTGATTCCCTTCTTTTGACTATGAAATTAACAGACAATGATTTTTTTTTTTAAAGGTCCCTCTGAGGCTCTCGCCCTGCATCCTTTATCCTCATTCTCCTCTTTTGCACAAAAACAAATAAATGGCTATGAACGGTACTCTGTCTTTTGTTTATATGTACATGTTCTTGACCCTTTGCGTGTTGGTAGCAGTTTTAGTTGCGATGAATCCTGCAGTCGGTTAATTAACTGTAAATTTGTAGGGTTTTTTATCTCTGACTTTTGATGTGGTTTTAACTCTTGAGATTATGGAGTCAAATAAATCACAGATAAATAAATTGTGTAGGTGTACTATGATAGCTTATATAGTAGTGTCAGTATAGCATCATGCCTGCATGGGAGCACAATGTTAATCTAGCAAAACCCATTGAGGTACCTTGGAGGGAGAAGAAACTGGTAGACACTAGCTGTTTGTTTTGGCAAGTTCATCCCCACCCCACCCCCGCCCCTGCCTTCCCACCTGACACCAACCCCCCTGACCTCCCCCCCCCCCCCTCCACCATTTGTGATGAATAGATTTACACTGTATGGATACACATCCATGTATCCAAATACAAGTGGAATTGTGGCTGGCAACTTTTAGCTGGGTGGATTCACACCATTGCAGATTTACACTGGATAAATGTTCGCTGGGTAGATGCACACCAGGGTAGCTAAATTTGCACTGAGGTAGATTTTTATGTGATTGTGAAGTTGACCCCCAATAAGTAACATATCAGATTTTCTTACATTGTGATTCACAGTGTCGACAGAAAGTTCCGATGACACAGAAGACACAGGCGTGCTGTGGGTTCGCCACAGAGGTAAAGACTACGCCATTTGTAGCGATGTCTGGACCACAACGCTTGCCGAGCAAGTCTGTGCTGACCTCAACCAACTGTAAGTTTGTATGCATAGATAGAATGTCAAGACTATATATTTACAGATGAATACATTAAGTTTAGTTTATAATGACAATTCTTTTATTAACCCAATTAGCCCCAACACCTTACAGCAGGAGATGGTTTGACCATGGAATTCAAGGGTGGTGCCAGATGAGCTTGGCGCCTTCAGGCGCCAAGCTCATCTGGCACTACCCTTGAATTATCATCCTTTCCGGCCTTCCTCACTCCACCACTCTCACTCTCCAGCGCGTCCAGAACAATGCTGCCCGCCTCGTCCTCGGAAAGAAAAAATCCGACCACATCACTCCCCTGCTCAAGCTCCTTCACTGGCTCCCCATCCCCCAACGCATCCAATACAAGATTCTGTCTCTCTGCTACAAATCCTTGAACAACTACGCTCCTGCCTATCTCTCCAACTTACTTCACCCCTACACTCCTCCCCGCTCCCTCCGCTCCGCCTCCGACCCTCTCTGCCTCCTCATCCCCCGCACCAAACTCAGCACTTTCGGCCCCCGCTCCTTCTCAGTATACGGTCCATCCACCTGGAACACTCTCCCACTCTCTCTTCGTCAGAAACACTCGCTCTCCTCCTTCCAGTCCGCCCTCAAAACTCACCTCTTTCAACAGTTCTAGCACTATATAACCACACTCCCCACCCCAAGCTGACCGTCGTAATGTTTTTTCACTTTTTGTGTTACGTGAGTCATTGTCTAAAGCGTGCGCATGCGTGTGCGAGTTGTGAGTGCGCGCTTAGAGTTATAATTATTATAAGATAAGCGCATTATAAATACCGTAATTATTATTATTATTATTATCATGGTCAAACCATCTCCTGCAGCTGGCTGCAGTTGTTGGGTAACACCTCCAAAATTTGTGAAATATCGCCGTGGGGTTTAATGGGTTAAAGGTACACCATACGAGGCGCAGACTAAAGTCATTTGCAGCCATGGTTTGATTTTTACCATCCGCAGGCACCTGGCCGTGTATGAAGCAGTGAAGCCCACGCCGGACATCAAAGCTTTTGCGTCCTTCGTTAACGGCGACCTTGGAGCGAAGACCTCAAACATCGTCGTAAAGTGAGTGCCCGTTTCAAGGGCAGTGTCAACCCCTTGACTGCTGAGAAAAAAAAGTGGATGCAGTCCACCTGCAAGAGGCATAAATTCTCATTAACCCGCGCAATGGCGGGGGCTCATGAGAATTTATGCCTCTTGCTGAGACCACTTTGTCTCCATGTTCTGTGGACGGCTGGGCTGCATTCATGTTGAACTAACTCTTAAACTCCCACTACTTGAAGACTTCCATTATATTTGATGTCAGTCATTTAGTTCTGGGAGATTATGAGTTAACTCATTCTACCCCAACACCGAAATCCCCCAATTTTTGCCGTTGTCCTCTGAAGACTGCATTGCAGTGCAGGACACAGATCGACCTTGATAGTTCAAGGGTGATGCCAGAATAGCTTGGCGCCCATAGGCGCCAAGCTATTCTGGCATCACCCTTAAACTATCATGATCGTACAAGGGTGATGCCAGAATAGCTTGGCGCCCATAGGCGCCAAGCTATTCTGGCATCAACCTTGAACTATCATGGTCGATCCTTATCTTCCTGTGGTGTGTCTGGGGTAGAATGAGTTAAGATATTTCACTGCTTCCAGTGGCAGAAAAGTGGTTAAAAAGGGGTGAAAAGGGTTGACATTGAACATTTTAGAAACATTTTCAACTCATTCATACACATTAATCCCCCTGTGCATGCAGCCAGTAATTTGTACAGCTCTGGAAAGGTTCTACAGAAACATTGCACTGGCCGCCGGAAATGGGTCAGCCATAATAGAAGTGTTCAGTGCAGTGATGTCTTTTGCTGTTCTGCAAGCACTTGTAGGTCACATGCGTGCACTCGGACATGGCGCACACAAACTCTAACGCCCGTACTCGCATGCAGACACACATTTAGACACATCTGACATTTAAATGTTTATTCCTTTTTTCCCCCCCAACAGAGAATCGTGTGGTACTGGTCTTGTGATCAACATAACTTGCCAAAGACAAGGTATGATCGTTTGTACACTTTTTATTCATCAGCATTATTTGTGTGCTGGTCTGTGATTTTGGACCTTACGGTGCAGCCGTAAGTACCAAAATCACAGACAAACACACATTTCATTGAAACTATGTTGTCTCCTTTTGGGAGTCTATTTGGGCAGTCTGCTTCAAGTTATGTATTAAGTTGTTTGCACAATGTATCATTTTGATGTTGATCACATTATTTAATTAGATTACATTCCTGTGTGTTTTATTCCTTGCTTTTTGTTTTAATTTAACCTGTTTGGTGCCAGCTGATGCAGATTGTTTTTTTCTGCAATATTCGTTAACACATTCAGCCCTGACGCACTACAGCGGGACGTGGGTCGACCATGATAATTCAAGGTTAGTGCCAGATTAGCTTGGCACCTGTTGGCGCCAAGCTAATCTGGCACTGCCCTTGAATTATCATGGTCGATCCATCTCCTGCAACGGGTGCATAGTCGTTAGATGATGCTTCCAAAATTTGGGAAATAAGTTAATTCAACTCCCAAAACAACCTGAACATGGATTAAAAGTGGTGTCAGCAAGAGGAGTGGATCTTTATGAGCCCCAGCGACTGCGGGGGCTCATGAGGATCTATACCTCTTGCGGTAAATTGGGTGGTATTCAGATCTTCTCGGCACTGAATGGGTTAATCATTTAATTATTATTTATACATTCAGTCGTTCTTTTATTCATGTATTTGATATTTATTTATTTAAGAATGTGGCGAGCGTCAAGTGCCCTTCCTTCAGTCATTTGTCGCGGGCGGTCAGATCGTCCCCCCTGGAAAGTGGCCGTGGGTTGTGTCCCTTCTGCACCTGGGTCGCGCAATTTGTGCTGGGACGCTGATCGACAACATCTGGGTCGTCACAGCGGCTCACTGTATTCTTAGGTGAGCGTGCGAAAGCATTTGATATTTAAATCAGCTGTCTGTAGCTATAATAGTTCTGTGCCCTCAAGGGGCAAAATTATCTGAGTGCTCTCTAAAATGGTGATAGCATTAACCCATTTAACCCCAAGGCCATATTTCCCACATTTGGGAGGTGTCACCTAATGACCAGATGCAGGAGATGGATCGACCATGATAATTGAAGGGTAGTGACAGATTAGCTTGGCGCCTTCTGGCGACAAGCTAATCTGGCACTACCCTTGAATTATGGTCGGTCCATCTCCTGCAGTAGGTCCTCAGGGTTAAATGGGTCAACTATCTTACTTGTGCATCCACTACTGCTGTCAACAGAACCAGTGGGTGCACTCAGAAGAGGTTAACTTGTTCACAGCGAGGGACCGTAGACAACTTGAAAAGCATCCGAGACATTTTATACCAGCTGCGAGAGACAGATTGACCATGATACATACATGTAGTTCACGGGTAGTGCCAGATTGGCGTGGTGCCTCCAGGCGCCAAGCCAATCTGGCACTACCCTTGATTTTTCATGGCAGCTAGATCCATCACCTGCTGTGGTGGCTTCATGTTAAATGTGTCCCACTAGACCTTAAAGGGGCACGACCGACCTTTTTTAATGCTTCAGTTCGCAAAAAGCTTTTACTGGGCTTCAGTATACATACCCACTTAGACAGTGACCACCCTATTGTCCCACCAAATGCTTTCTTTCGTCCGTTCAAAGCGAAAGAGGCCACCGGAATCGTGCGGCTGGACCCGGTCAAAAGATTGCTTCCGATAGACGATCAGGAAGCTGACGTCATAACTATTCTATACGACCTTAGATCATCTGCATAATTATAACCAATCAGAGACAAGATGTCGGATGAACCAGCGAAGCCGGGAAAAAAGAAAGTATCAGTCGACTCGCGCCGGCCGACAATGACAGACTCGTAATTGAAGAGAAGAAAGAGAAAGAGAGACAAGATACCCCTAAGTAGAATTGACATCGGACAAGGGAATATAGAGCTTGGCTTGACCGCCCATCCGGAATTTGTCGCTTTCTTGCTATGTGAAACAGTAAGTAATCCGGTTACGATCTTTGTCGATCTTCCTATAGTTTCACGAGCGCTAGAGACTGAGAATTCATGATCTTCAGTAGAAATTATCTCTTACTGATTTTGCAAGATTTTAAACCTGTTTTATCATGAAGTTACGAGCTAGTTCATCAGATTTTATGCTGCAAGGATCAGACAACGCGGCCTGTGTGTCAAAATTGCGGCACCGGCTGCCGACATCGATGGTCGTGACACGTTTTTGTCTGTGCGGGCTCTCATTCACTCGATTCACAGAGGTAGTGTTTCTGCTGCGATGATGCTTTCAGTTACGTAGACTCTGATGTGTGTGATGTGAAACTGCAATGCAGAAATAGGTATAAGTGGGTGAAATACCACTGTTCTGTTTCATGACGCTGGCTCAGTCGCCGGCTTGGCGCGGAGACCCGAGTCAAAGAACTTGAAGCCACGCCCACAGCACGATTGCCCGTTACTCAGGGTAGCAGGTCAAGCGGAACCCGTATTGATTTTGACAGCATAGCGAATAAGTGGAAAATTTATTTTACATTCTCGTGGAAAATTATGTCAAAGGGATGCCGGAGAACATCAGTACATGTCTACACTGACACGTGTGTACCCACTCGACAACGATGACCGCCTCCGTCGTCTGCAGTATCGATTGATCGGGTTCTGCCTTGTGACGTAGGCTAGTTAATATGCACAAATTCAAAACGAGGTCGATGCAGACGATAATTAGCACTCTCGGGTACAAAAACAACACACCCATCAAACGATGAATTTCGACATTTGGCATTGTATTTACATCATAAAGCTCTAAGTTAGTACACAAAGGACCCCTACATAATACTGTCAGCAGTATCTGTTGCAGACAGTTTTCCGACTGTGTTGAGATGATTAAACCTTTGGGAGAATCGCTTTAAGTGACCTTTACGTTAATTCAGTCATTTCTGGCACCTTATACTGCATATAAAATGTCACCTTCCTGATTATTTGTCTGATGAGCAAACTGAATGCGACATTTTTGGAATCATCGAAAACACTAAAGTGTTTCTAACAAGCAAAAGAAATGCGACATTTTTGGAATCATCGAAAACACTAAAGTATTTCTGACGAGCAAATGAAATGTGACATTTTTGGAATCATCAAAAACAGTATTGTGTTTCTGTTGAGCAAGAGAAATGTGACATTTTTGGAATCATCAAAAACAGTATCGTGTTTCTGTTGAGCAAGAGAAATGTGACATTTTTGGAATCATCAAAAACAGTATCGTGTTTCTGTTGAGCAAGAGAAATGTGACATTTTTGGAATCATCAAAAACAGTATCGTGTTTCTGTTGAGCAAGAGAAATGTGACATTTTTGGAATCATTGGAAATACTAAAGTGTTTCCAAAGATTCCAAAAATGTCGCATTTCTTTTGCTTGACAGTATATGTCTCATCCCCCCTCCCTCTCCAACTCCCCAGCCTAAGACATGTTAGGAAAACAGAATTGCATGTCAAAATTGCATGTGTCTTGACCAAAACAAGGGGCGGTCTGTGGCGCAGTGGTTAAGGTGCCTGCCACCAATGCTAAAGGTGCGAGGTTCAATTACGGGTTCCGGCGTCGGACTTTTCTCCTCTAGTAAGTGTCACCGTTAATTCGGGCGGATCGTCGGGGGTTCTTTCTCTGGGTACTCCGGCTCTTCCTCCCCCTCCACTGTGGTCCCCCACCCAGGTCTGCCCTGGGGGACTTGGGTGGGGTTAGGTATTTTTTAGTTCCCAGGGTCACCCTGGTCAGCCCCACAGGGTGGGTTTTTCTCTCTATTCTGGGGCATGTATTTCTGTCTACCCGAGGTCCATTCACCTGTATTTGCCTTTTTAAAACTCTCCCTACTGTCTGCACTGCCTGTAGCTCTTGATATTGGATGTGTGTTGCTAAATGGTCTTAGCTTTATTTAGGCCCCATGTGTTAGGTTTATTTAACGTATTTGACCGGCTGGCGACATACATTCAATGTTCTGTTTATTTTTTTTTTTTTCACAAGCAGTGCAGGCATGTCCTGAGAAAGCCTTGTTGCTGTCGCAACGTTAAGCAATGTACAATCAATTAAACCCCTCCACTGTGGTACCGGTTTCAGGTCACTTTATAAAATTTCAAATACAAGCGATCAAAATTTCTGAACCCTCAGTAGCTGAGCTGACCCTTCGCACCACGTGAATGTCCTGTGTTTGTCTTGTACTGTGTTTGTCTTTAGAGTGTATGTGTGTGTGTCACGTGAGCATGCGTTTTGGGTTCAGTTCGCGGCGCTTTGAGCCGATTCGCAGAATTGGGAAAAGCGCCTATATAATAACCGGTATTATTATTATTATTATTAAAAGACAGGCAATTTGTAACCTACTTCTGATTTGCAGCACACTTATATCTGTGAATATTTTGGATCAGGCTTTCTGTTAACGGAAAATTCTCCGAATTTGATGGACAAATTTTGACAAGGACGGAAAAAATGGAAAATCGTCTGTCACCGGGCCGGACAAATCTTGAAAAAAAAAAAAAGGACAGCCAGTTACATTCTGGCTGTGTATCAAGCATGCGACAGACTGTAGAGCACCTGGGAGAGAATTTTGTTTTGCTGTCAATTTTAAATCCTAGCAGCAAGCCTGTTGGATTCACCGACCTTGTCTGTCTATTTCAGTGCTACCAAGGGAGATTACAACTTCACCTCCACACCGTACTACTTCGACGTTATCGTGGGCTCCACACACAAAAAGGGGCAGTCCAGCATCGGCGTCCCTTCCCGCGTGCGAGTCAAAAAGATCCTTTTCTACCCCCAAATGAAGGTGTCAGTTTACGGCACAGTGGATTGGGACATAGCGTTGCTGAGGCTGGCGGTCCCAGTGGCTTACACGGACTACATCCAGCCAATTTGCTTGCCGCATTTTATGCAGGACGTTCCTATCACCTCTCTCTGCCACCTGGCGGGCTGGGGGTTGACAGGGCCTCATCAAGGTGAGAATGAGCGTGAACGAGAATGTGTGCAATTTGGAATCAAATGTGTGCTGGTCTGTGATTCTGGACCCTACGGCCGTCAGGCCATAAGGTCCAGAATCACAAAACCAGCACATGCGCTGTGACCAACCTGTAGCAGTGGGGTTTGTCTGTCATTGGCTCTTTCATGCGTTCGTCTTGTTTCTTCGCCTGTACGCTACGACAGGATGTGGATCGACCATAAAAGTTCAAGGGTGGTGTCCGAATAGCTTGGCGCTTGCAGGCACCAAGCTATGCCAAAGCCACCCTTAAGCTGTCATGGTCGATCTGTCTCCAGAACTGTGGCATACACCTCAAAAGATATCTGAAAAACAATCTGCAGCAAAATGTCGCATTTTATTTTGCTTGATCTGCATATTTTTTTGTGACAGTTTGCATAGGGCATGAAATGTCTGCATGTATGATATGAATCATTTCGGTAATTTGGGGTTACCTGCAATAACTGAAGTGCCTCAGATGTCTGTCTGTTGTCAATTTGTCATTTTTCAACCATCGCAAACATTAGAGTTAGAAATTTTCTCACTTGTTTGATCAGTGGTCATGCTTGACCAGTTGCGGGACACCAGGATGCAGCTTTGGAGCGAAACCCGCTGTGCGAAGAACGTCGTGCCAGGGGAGACTACCGTCAACACCAACTCTACTCTCTGTGGCGGCTTCATCTTCGGCCTTCCATCCGGATGTGAGGTCAGAATGAAATTTAACTCTAGGATCAAAGTTTAACTGTAGGGTCAAAGTTTAAGTCTAGGATGCAACGTTTCAGGGCTGATGAGTGGGTTCATTAACCCCCTCATGCATGCAGCCAACGGCACAGTTGATAATGTCAATTTCTGTAGAAGTCCATTTAAGGTCTTAATCACAGTTCCCGGGGACATATTGACCATGATAGTTCAAGGGTGGTGTCAGAATAGCTTGGCGCCAACAGGCGCCAAGCTATTCTGACACCACCCTTGAACTATCATGGTCGATCCACAGCCTGTCGTGGCTTGTCAGGGCTTTATAGGTCAAGATGGATAGGTGTGCTGATGTGTGGGTGGTTTGCTTACTTGGAACAGTGGGTGGGTGGGAGAATGGTAGATGGATTGAATTATTGATTGGATGAATCTCTTTCTGTCAGGTTAACCCTTTTAGCACCCGGATCCCTACAGAAGGAGATGGCCTGACCATGATAATTCAAGGGTAGTGCCAGATTAGCTTGGCGCCTTCAGATAAGACTTTTCCGCCCTTCTTTTCACAATGGGTGTGAATATAGGCACACGTTCCAAACAGTTTCCATTGCCTTAGGAAAGTAATGAAAGAGACTCTCGTGAGAAGAAGAGCAGCAAATAAAAAAAAATTCATTTTTCAACATTGAAACTTAATAATTCATGCGTCCTTATTGTAAGGCACGTAAGGAACATTTATAAAATGAGACATTGCGAGCTATTAACCCATTTAGCACCAATGACCTACAGCAGATGTATTGGCCATGATAATTCAAGGGTAGTGCCAGATTAGCTTGGCACCTTCAGGACCCAAGCTAATCTGGCACTACCCTTGAATTATCATGGTCAGGCCATCTCCTTCAACTAGTACATAGTCGTTAGGCACCACCTCCAAAATTTGAGAATGGGACCACGGGGATGAAAGGGTTAACCCCTTCGCTGCCAGCGGTCACAGATTATGTCTGAAATTGTAGTTAATTCAACGCCAAAGAGCCCCAGCCGTCCAAGGAACATGGATATAAAGTGGCCTCAGCAAGAGGCATAGATCTTCATGAGCTCCCACCACTGTGGGGGGCTGATGAAGATCTATGTCTCTTCCAGGTTAGTTGTGTTCACTTATTGTAGCAGTGAAAGGGTTCAGTGTTTGGGTGGACAGGTATTGGTTGCATATTTTGTTTGGGTGGCTGGTTGGATAGAGTGGGTTGATGGATTGGTCCGTTCGTTAATTGTCAAGGTGGAGGATTTGAAATCACCTTTGTGGTCGACTAAGACATTAAGCCTTGACCCTTTCCATCCTGATGTGCTATTGCTAGAAAAAAAAATGACTACAATAGTTCAAGGGTGATGCCAGAACAGCTTGGCACCTCAGGCACCAAGGTGTTCTGGCACCACCCTTGAACTAAAATGGTTGATCTGTCATGTAATCTGTAATGTAGCTTTCATATGGCAATAAGCGAAATCAGCCTCAGGATGTAATGGGTTAAAAGTTGAACGTTTTTTTTCCTGCGTTGGTATTTGCAGGAGAGATCACCACTGGTGATTATTATTCTGATGGGCATGAATTGCCTCCCTCTGACTGCAGCATGCTACTTCATCTTGTTTCTGTGCGTGCAGGGTGACAGCGGAGGTCCGCTCATGTGTTTCTCCGCCAGTGGGCGCTGGATGCTGGCTGGGGTCATGAGCCGAGGCAGCAGTCCGTGCGGGCTATATCAGCCGAGCATCCGCGCCAACCGTTTCGCCCGCGTCACGTCCGTAGTGGACTGGGTAAAACAGCAGACAGCCAAATCATGACAGCATAACGGGCAGTGGCATATGGGGATTGTCCCTCTTACTGAGCCATAAGGTGAAGAATTTTTGTAACTGTGATGCAGTATTCAGATAACGACTAACAAAATTTGTGTATTGTCCTCTGAAGATGACATGACATTTCAGGAGACCGTGATAGTTCAAGGGTGTTGCCAGAAGAGCATAATGCATTGAACCCTAAAATCACTGTTCTCAAGTTGGAAGTTTGCCTGCGAAGATTACATTACAGTTTGGGAGACAGATCGACCATGATAGTTCAAAGTTGGTGCAGGAATAGCTTGGCACCTACAGGCGTCAAGCTATTCCTGCACCACCCTTTAACCATCATGGTCGATCCATATGTTATTGTGGTGCTTCGGGGCTGAACGGATCAACTGGCAGTTAGATCAGCAAATCTGGCAGAACACTCACAGCAGCCATGCAGGTAGCCTTATTGCAATAAACCATGATGCGGAAGTTGCTAATAGTTCTACCAATGTCGTATCAAAACTGGATCGACCACGACAGCTTTACGGGCATCGACCTGCGTGGATTGCATTCTTTAGAGCTGGATCAACCGCAGAGAGTCAAACCATGACAGCTTTACAGATATCGGCCTGGAGCACTAAAGTAAAAATCGCCCAAATTTGGGAGTTTCATCCCCTGGACAATAACGTAAGGTCCCAAATTACAGACTCGGCACACATATCTGTCCATGTATAATCATGGCGAAATGCCATCGAAAGATGGTGCTTCCTTGTCATCGATTTTGATCATAGTCATTGAAATAATGTCTTTCACGATGATTCCATTGGTTGTGACAATTATTGTCATTATTTACATATATATATATCAAACTATGTGTTACACCAGTACCTGTTTTGAGTGACCACCTTTACGTCAGATCACCTGTTATGACCAAAGACCATCAGGTATCACCTGTCATTAATCCATTACATTCTTAGGCTGATTTTGTCAAATTTGCTTACTGCCCTATGAAGGCTACATTACAGATTAGGAGACGGATCAACTGTTTTAGTTCAAGGGTGGTGCCAGAATAGCTTGGCGCCTGAGGCGCCAAGCTATTCTGGCACCACCCTTGAACTATCAATCAAAATTATTTCAAGCAATGGGTGTATCAGAATGATAAGGGTTAAAGGCCATCATTTAGGGGGCTGTAGCTGTAGCTGCGACTATGACTGTGACTGTGGCTGTTGCTGTGACTGTGGCTGTGACTGTGGCTGTAACTGTGACTGTGGCTGTAGCTGTGGCTGTAGCTGTGACTGTGGCCTGTAGCCACCTAAATGATGGTCTTTAATGACAGGTGACAATTGTTGCCATTGAACACTTCTCATGAGAGAGCACGTACCCTTTAAGACTACAGGTTGTCGTTCACAACAGGTTCTACAGTTTTTATGAATGTGTAAACATGTTTTTTGCACTTGTTCTGATACTTCACCAAAGAACCACAGTTCTTACATCGACTTTTCTCAGTTTCTCCTCCATCTTTCTTCATTTGCAAAAGACACAGAATCACAAAATGCTTCTGCAGGTGCAGGAACTGTTTGAGATCAGTTCTATTTAATCCTCAAAGTCAGTATTTATTTTGGACTAAGCATTGAACGGTTTTGTCTTATGTGGCTTTTTGCCTCGCAGACAGACTGTTCATTCCTTTTTAATTCTCACTGGCACTGTATCTCTGTGTTGTTCAGCAGAATCTGTTTTGAGTGTCTATAACTCTTATGAGAGACCACCCGTCACGAAAGACCATCATAGGTGGCCACAGTCACAGCTACAGCCACAGCTACAGCCACCTAAATGATGGTCCTTAATGACAGGTGACACGTTTTGCTGATCCAGACTTTTTTTTGCATGAGAGGGTACCTGTCTTTTAACTCATTCTTCCCCAAGACCAAAGTCCCCAAACTTTGCCGTTGTTCTCTGAAGACTGCTTTGCAGTGCAGGACACAGATCGACCATGACAGTTCAAGGGTGATGCCAGAATAGCTTTGCACCCATAGGCTCCAAGCTATTCTGGCATCACCCTTGAACTATCATGGTCGATCCATACCTTGCTGTGGTGTGTCTGAGGTAGAAGGAGTTAACCCATTACATCCTGAGGCTGAATTTTTTAAAATTTGCTTACTGTCCTGTGAAGGCTACATTACAGATTAGGAGATAGATCAACCGTGTTCGTTCAAGGGTGGTGCCAGAACAGCTTGGTGCCTGAGGCGCCAAGCTGTTCTGGCACCACCTTTGAACTGTCATAGTCGACTTTACTTCAAGCAATAGGTGTATCAGGATGAAAAGGGTTAAGAGCACCTTATTCTTGGAGAAAAGTTAATTTCTCGAAACCAGACCCTACTGTATTAGGTTATTTGTGTGATGGCCTGTGATTTTGGACCTCACGGCCTTGGACCATGAGGTCCAAAATCGCAGACCAACACAGAATAAAAATCCTTTGGCTGTTGGTAGATTTTTTATATCTTGGTGATTCCTGCAAGGTGCTGCTGACAGCCAAAGGGTTCAGTTAATTACCTCACTTTCAAGATGATGTTTTTTTCTAAAATTTTGCATCCATTATTTACCATGCTTTTGTCATGGGTGAACATCTTTGTGAGACAGTTTATGATCAATGGTTTTGTGCAAACTTGGCTTTATATATATCTTATGCAACGATCATATTTTATGGTTTCTGCAATAATCAAACATCTATTAATGTTTGGTATATCCTCTTTTTATATTTGATTGTTTTGTTTGTTTGTGTGTTTTTCATGACTTGGGGTATTTTGTGTTCATGCGTCTACAGACATTCTTGGTTGTGATTTAATTGATTATTATGCCCATTTGATTGACTGTGTTTTACTTTTTATCGTGAATGTATTTTCATGTGTTTATATATGAGTGTGTGTGCTTGCGTGTGTGTGTGTGCATACTTGTGTGTGTGTCTGTGTGTGTGTGTGTGTTGTGTGTGTGTGAAACATTTTCTAATACATATCAGCTATCAAGCAGATCATTCATCAAATGCTTTGTATCAAAACATTATCATATATACAGTGCATCTGTGTTAATCGCACATATTATTTATGCCAGGTTCAGTACTTTAACACTCTTGTGCATGCGGCCACCAGTGCTGTTTACAGTACTGGTGGCTGCATGCACAAGGGGGTTAATTCATTAAATTATCACAGTATTGCTGTTTTCAGGCATCAAAGACATGTTTTCACCCTTTCACTTTTGGTAGCCATTTTTGTCGTGATGATGACAAAAACGGCTGCCAACAGCGAGAGGTTTTAAATTATATACTCATTTTGGTACCAGTTACTTACAAACTTACCATTAGTCATTCTTTGGTTGTGAAATGTGTTCTAGACAAATTTGTGTTTATTAAGTTTTTTTGTTTCATGATTTTGTTTGTGAAATGTATTTGTAGACAAATTTTGTATTTTATGATTTTGGTTGTGAACTGTAATTGTAGAAAACTGCGTATTTTATGATTTTATTTGTTTGTTGTTTTTTTTAATGATTTTGGTTGTGAGTGGTATCTTGTGGACAAAATTATTTTGTATTTTATGAATTTGTTCTCAATATATTGGTAACATTTAAGAAATATGATGCATCAGTGTATTGGTAGCTATAGATCATGCTTTGATTATTGTTTTTATGGACTGCATTTATTCGACATTCAACCTGTACGTGTTTAATTTTTTAAGCACAAGTTTAACTTTCTCGTGTACGCCTAATCTCCATAAACATTCACACGTCAACTATGGACGTGTCTCTTAGCCCTTCACTGCTCCCCCCACCCGGGTCTGCCCTGGGGGACTTGGGTGAGGTCAACTACTTTTTAGTTCCCAGGGTCACCCTGGTCAGCCCCACAGGGTGGGTTTTCCTCTCTATTCTGGGGCATGTGTTTCTGTCTACCCTTTGTCTATTCATCTGTATTTGCCTTTTTAAAACTCTCCCTGCAGTCTGCACTGCCTGTAGCTCTTGATATTGGATGTGTGTTGCTGAATGGTCTTAGCTTTATTTAGGCCCCATGTGTTAGGTTTATTTAACGTATTGGACCGGCTGGCGACATACATTCAATGTTCTGTTAAGTTTTTTTTCACAAGCAGTGCAGGCACGTCCTGAGAAAGTCTTGTTGCTGTCGGGACGTTAAGCAATGTACAATCTACAATCTACTTTCACTGCTACACTGATGATGATATTCTGCGGGAAAGACGCGTACTTCTGCATCTTTTCTGCTGAGCGCTAGTGTTAGTAGCAGGAAAGGGTTTAAAAACTGTATACATGATGTGGGAGGTGGACTGACCAAGATAGTTCAAGGGTAGTGCCAGATTAGCTTGGCGCCTGTAGGCGCCAAGCTAATCTGGAAATGAACTATCAAGGCTGATCAATCTTACTCTGTGGTGTCTTGTGTGTGAATGTGTTCAATGATTTCTTTAAAAGATACGAATTTTTTACCCCCCCCCCCCCCCTTTTCTTTATGCAGGCACAAGGGAATTATACAAAAGAAATCGCACCAAAATAATTACTTGGAGATACTGTACAAACAAAAACAACAATGCACAACTGACGTGACTGTGTTGTATGCATTTGCCAACACTTGGAGTTTGGCTTTATTGATCTTGCACAAAAGGAAAAACAAATTCTTTGCACACACAACAAACAAAAGAACCATTAAAAAAAAATCAAAACTTACAGATGTACAGATGTCTATGCAAGATCTGTAGATCTCTCAAGATTGAGGTTGTGAGATAATTGTTGTGAAAATGTGTCAAAGATATTTCTGTTTCTATTTTTCTTTTGCTTTGTTTTATCAACGATATTACATTTCGCTTGGCAACGTTTTTATGACGGATTTGGTGTTGGGTTTGTTTTTGCTTAATTATGTGTCTGAGCTGAGCTGAAATTTGTGTGTGTGTGTGTGTGTGTGTGTGTGTGTGTGTGTGTGTGTGTGTGTGACCCCTGCATGAAGATAAACTTGAATGAAAGCAAATGTTCACATGCTCGACATCCACCCAAGGATGTGTGCACTCTCTTTCTCTCTCTCTCTTTTATACATTCAATTTGCATCGTATTTGTACGCTCAAATGTGTGTATGTGTGTGTGCGTGATTGTAACGCATCACTCGAGAAATAGGCATCATGCGTTATCCTTGTGCTGGCTTACATCTGACTGAATGTGTGTTGTGTGTGTAATATGTTCAATTCCTCAATAGTTACAGTTGATGTGTTCAATAGTTTACTTTTCAAGTTTTAACTTTAATCTTTCAGTTTTTAGTTAAAATCTAAGAGTTAATATTTTTTCATATAATCTATGATCATTTTTATGTTTATTTAAATCTATTGTATGTGAACGTGTGAGTGTGTGTGTGTGTGCGTGCCTGCGTGATTGTAACGCATCACTTGAGTGTGTGTGCGCGCGCACGCGCGCATGTGTAACGCATCACTCGAGTAATGGGTGTTTTACTTTATTCTTGTGCTGCCTTACAACTAGCACACGTGTGCACATGTGCGTGTGTCAGTATGTGTGTGTGTGTGTGTGTATGTGTGATATTTTCAGTTCAATAGTTACAGTTGACGGTTAGTGTTCAATAGTATACTTTTGAAGTTTAAACTTTACTCTTTCAGTTTTTTGTTGAAATCTTAGAGTTAATATTCTTTCATATAATCTATGATCACTTTATTATTTAAATCTAATGTATGCGCGTGCGTCTGTATGTGCGGGTGCGTGCGTGATTGTAACGCTTCACTTGAGTAATAGGCATCATACGTTACCCTTGTGCTGGCTTACAGTGACTGAACGTGTATGTGTGTGTGTGTGTGAATGTGTGAATGTTTATTATTATTATCTCTTCTTTTTATTTTATTTATTCGTCATGTTACCGTTTCTGCTGTTATATTTATTTAAAATGTTATTAAGGACAGACATGTAAAAAGGCCTGCGTGCCTACTGTCTTCATCCTTAGAAAATAAAGTTTCAATTCAATTCTCTCTCTCCCCCCCCCCCTCTCCCCCCCCCCCTCTCTCGCTCTCTCTCTCTCTCTCTCTCTCTCTCTCTCTCTCTGTGGGGCGTGTGTTTCTATCTACCCTTGGTCCATTCACCTGTATTTTCCTTTTTTAAACTCTCCCTACTGTCTGCGCTACCTGTAGCTCTTGATATTGGATGTGTGTTGCTAAATGGTCTTTCCTTTATTTAGCGTATTAGACCGGCTGGCGACATACATTCGATATTCTCTTTAGTTGTTTTTCACAAGCAGTGCAGGCATGTCCAGTGAAAGTCTTGTTGCTGTCGGGACGTTAAGCAAAGTACAACCAATCTCTCCCTCACACACGCGCACGTGAATTCACACGCACACGAATATATACGTCAGCATTGAACCCATCCAACCGCTAGGCCGCACTTCCGAAACATAGCAGGTGCCAAGCTGCTATGTACCAGTTGCAGGAGACTAGTCGACCATGATAATTCAAGGGTAGTGCCAGATTAGCTTGGCGCCTGACGGCGCCAAGCTAATCTGGCACTACCCTTGAATTATCATGGTCGGTCCATGCTGTAGCCCGTCGGGCTCTAATGGGCCAACTGCTTAATTCATGACACCCAATAGAACATTGGAGAAAACATTTATTTAGTCATGGAAGAATCGCTTAGGCAAAGGCACAAAGGCTTCCGCAAACACTGATATCTCCGCAATGAAGCCGGCATGTGTACAGCACAGTGAACAGAAAGCCGGGATACCGTGTCCAAAATTAGGTTTCCCGATCACCCTTTGGCTGTTGGTAGCGGTTTTTTGTCGCGATGAGGAATCATCGCGACAAAAAACCGCTACCAACAGCCAAGATTGTAATAATTTTTGAAATCACGAATGATTTGAGAGAGAGAGAGAGAGAGAGAAAAAAAAAAAAAAAAAAAAAAAAAAAAAAAAAAAAAACACCCGCGAACACTGAAAAGACTGAAGCGGAAAGGTATTGAACACATACACGAATCTCTGTGTCTCGTAAAGTTTGTGCAATGCATTGAAATACCCAGCAAAGAAAGAGACTCGGCTAGAATGGGCGAGTATACAACACAAAATGTGTTGCACTTGCCTTTTCTAAACGTGTTCCTTTGTTGTGTTAGGTATCTCTTCACATTTTATACGCTTGGCAGTTACCTTTTTCGTTTTCTTTTTCTTTTCTTTTTTAGGTCTCGATCATCCATCTACGTGTAATATCTTTATGTGCGTGCGAGAATTTACGAAAAAGGTGACAGAAAGAGATCATTTTTAGTCATGAGATAAAATCCAGGTAGCTTCAGCCTTAACTCTTACCAGTTCGCTCTATTTGAGGCCAGTGAACAAAATGACTTTTACCCTCACACATGACCAAGAACAAATGCTGCTGAAAGCTCTTCTAGTGGTCAAAAGTTGGCTTATTATACATCATATTAAAGTGCATTGAGTCAGCTTTCAGTCAGGATAAGTAAAAAGTCTGTACTTAACGTAGTTTAGAAGTTGTTGTTTATTTAGCGACGAAAAAAAAAATGGTGTCCGGTTTCCAAAAACAGTTTTCACGAAAGTCACTAAGAAGAAATTTTTTTTGTTTCTTGCCCCTTTGTTTAAAATGTGAATCCAGTGTGTGGACAAATCATTTCTACACATTTTTGTGAAGTTTCAAGAAAATGTGTTTGAATTTCTAAGAGTTACACAACATAATCTACACCGGTCAAGGGCAGGAAAAAGTGGGCGTGTCAACACCTGGCATGACTGAGACAACAAACATGTGCTTCTCTGAACATCTCTGACTTGCTGAAAATATCACTGAGACAATACACAGCAAGTAATAAAACTTGTTTATGTACTTCATAAAGTTTCACGATTCTGAACCAGACAATAGGTAAACAAAGACTCACATGGATAGCACATGGTCAAACCAAAATAGAAAGTGTCACAATGACCTGCGATGGTTTTCTTTCATTTTTTCCACATCGCTGGTGCTAAAATCATTTTCAGTGGCCTGGTTGCTGGAAGATTCCCCTTCAGTGAGATACACTTCACTTTCGGACTCAGATGAACTCATTTTGACGGAATATTCGCAGAGAGAAATCGCAAGCAGTGAAAATAACGCAGTAGGGAAAGCAAGATGGCAGACGTAGTGACTCGATCGATAACAAAGGTCACGAACAAACTCAAAATTAATATTTTTTTCATTCTATCATATGAAAGTGACTTTCTAATGTCAATAAGTTATGACAATAATACTGAGAGTAAAAATTAATTGGTTTTAATTCAGTAAACACGATGGAATTTTCCATGGGCGTGGCTTCGTATGTATACATACGATGGCCAAGGGAGCGAACTGGTAAGAGTTAACTTCCTTGTGTTTAACCTCTTTTCTGCCATTGACCGTACGTTGTACTCCTGAAACCATCGTTCGTGCAACGACCAACAGTCCTCGCGAAGCAAACTGGTCTCAGCAAGAGACATAGATCCTCATGAGCCCCCCCCCCCCCGCGAATGCGTGGGGGGGCTCATGAGGATCTATGTCTCTTGCAGTTTGACCGTGTTATCGGCAGCGAAGGAGTTAACCCTTTTGTGCGTGCAGCCACGGGTGACTGTGAACAGTGAACTGTACCGTTGGCTCCAGGCACAAAGGGGTTCAAAATAAATTTCACTTAAATGCAGTCAAAAGTCTGTGACAAGTAGGGCTCTCTGTTGGCAACAGGGCTCTGGCGATTTTATTTTTCAAGGGTCATTAAAGCGGCCTGCTTCAGGCAGTAAAGACTTCACCCATTTAACGCCCACGGTCGCATTTCCCAATTTGTGGCGGTGTTACCTAACGACCATGTACCACTAGCAGGAGACGGGCTGATCATGATAATTCAAGGGTAGTGCCAGATTAGCTTGGCGCCTGAAGGCGCCAAGCTAATCTGGAACTACCCTTGAATTATCATGGTCAATACATCTGCTGTAGGTCGTTGGCGCTAAATGGGTTAATAGCTCGCAATGTCTCATTATAAATGTCTTTGCGTGCTTTACAATAATGCCGCATAAATTATGAAGTTTGAATGTTGTAAAATGAAAAAAAATTCTGCTCTTCTTATTACGAGAGTTACTTCCGGTACTTTCCTAAGGCAGTGAAAAATCTCTGGTACGTGTGCCTACATCCACACCGACTGTAAAAAGAAGGGTAGCAAAGTCTTAGTTGGGGCAAGGCAGCACTGAGACCCCCGTTCTATTGGCGAGTTTTAGCAATCAAAGCCTGCCACTGAGCGGGCTGCTTTAAGATCGTTTGAATGTTCATGCAGTATCAACATGTTAGTATTCAATACGTATTAGTAGTCTCTTCAATAAAACAGGAAAAACGATTTAAAAACCCTTATAAACAACACAACAACCTGAAGAGGTTTACAAAAAAAAAAAAGAAAACCCGCTTGCGTGATCAAAATTAACCCTTTTGTACACGCAGCCACCTGCACTGTATAAAGCACCGCCGGCCGCACGCACAAAAGCGTTAATGACAACGAACATAAGCTACTAATACACGGAGAGAAGATTGATATACGTAAGGAAATACGCAACAGGCGACGCATGCAAACAAGGGGAAAACGGCTGTCAGAAATATAAAACATTAATTGTTTGACAAGGGATATTGTCTGTCGGCAGCGGTTTTTGTCGCGACGATTCCGACAGGAATCGTCGGGACAAAAACCGCTACCGACAGCCAAAGGGTTAACCCTCTTGTGCCTGCAGACACTGGTCCTGTTTAGAACACCAGTGGCTGCACGCACAGGGGGTTAAAAGATACAGTGAAAACAACAGCGATGGGAGAATAAAATATACAATAACAACGGCGGTAACATGTTTTTGATATATAGAAAGATATACGGGTAAATTATAGAAGCACAATTAAAAAAAGGGAATGGGCAGGACATAGATATATAAACACTGTCATGACAACAAACCATGCCGTTGATGAGGACAATAGGCTTTTATTTGTACAAATCTATAGCAGTCATCGATCCTGCAAAGAAAATCGGTACAAATCCATAGCAAACGATGTTCTGATTAAGATAGAGGTTAAAGAGAAAAGGAAACAGAAATTTTAATTTCGTCACACACACACACATACGCACACACATATATATTATATATATATATATGTGTGTGTGTGTGTGTCTAAGTTTATGCCTGGCCTTTTTCAAAACTCATTAGAGGCAAAAAGGTTTTTTGATGGTTGTACCCTCATTTTAACACACGCCTGCTCTCAGGGGCAAGCAACCAGTTACGAATATCCGACTAAATTCCGCAGATTAAGCAATACATAAATAATACAAACAAACAAAACACAAAACCGTTGGATAAATGTAAACGCCATTTTCGCAATGCGGTCTCGGATTTTTAGGAAATGAAAAAAAAAGTTGATGATCTGTGTGATTTATTTAGGTCTGGCTGTGGGTATTTAGGTCGGTTATGTGCCTTTTTTTTTTTTTTATTGCATATAACCCCATCACTGTCATGAACGCAAAGATTGCGCTTCAGAAATCTTCGTTAATTCAAAAGGCCCAGCCGTTCCAGGAACAAGGATTCAAAGTGGTGTCAGCAAGAGGCATAGATCCTCATGAGCCCCCGCGACAGCGGGGCTCATGAGGATCTATGCCTCTTGCAGCTGGATCGCGTTCACTTCTCGACAGTGATGGGGTTAACAGAATGGGCACTGCGTGAGGTACATTTTTTTTTTTTTGGTTGTATAAGCGCGAATTTGGACTGGGAAAATCATGGGGAAAAAATACAGCAATGAGTGCTTTTAGCCGTAAACTCCCAGACCTGCACGCAAACAGGTCTATGTGCGAGTATAACAAGCAGGGAGGCACAGATGGACGTCAACCCCAGTGGACTGATGAAGGAACACACGACGAGAGTGTGTGCTTTGTGCAGTTACTTGAGGTCGGGTGTTCTTAAAAAGAAATGGTAGTGACGTTAACTTGTAGCATTCCTGAGACATTGCCCAGCGTGTTTAGTTTAACGAACGTACACAGTTCAGTACGCAAACAATCCTCGGACCTCTTGCGCACCGTAAATGGAAATACAATCAATCAATCAACCAATCAATCAGCCAGTTCAATCGATCAATCAATTCATTCCAATCAATCAATCAATAGATTGATCGATCAGTTCAATCGATCGATCAGTTAAATCGATCAATCAATTCCTTTCAGTCCAATCAATCATACAAATCAATAAATCAATCAATCACTCATTCCAGCGATCGATCAATTAGTGAAATCGATCAATCAATTCATTTTGTACAATCAATCAATCAATCAACTAGTATAAACACGAAGGGTCACATGCAAAAGAGATCACAACGGCAAAAGTGAATGCAGGGAAAACGGACAGTACATTTATAGCGGCACAAGGTTGTTAAATGTAAAAATTATTTAATACTTTTTAAAGATTTATTATGCATAATTTCCAAGCCCAAAAATAGAGCAAAAATTATGTATGCACAAAGCCCGCAGGCAAAAACTTCACATTCAATTGTACATGCAAATTTATGTTTAAAATTAATGCCAGTCACTTTTTCAAATTTCCCGTCTAATGCAGACCGCTTTTTGAAAAAGTGTGTTCCCAGTTTGCGAAAGTTTGACGGGCCGACATCAGCCCGGTGACTTTTTTTCCGTGCTGGGTTTACTTCACATGGTACACCGTACCAGCTGTTTATCTCAATGTCATGAGATACCATTAAATAAAACTTTCCTTAGACTCATTCTGCCCCAGACACACCACAGCAGGATAAGGATCCACCATGATAGTTCAAGGGTGATGCCAGAATAGCTTGGCGCCTACGGGCGCCAAGCTATTCTGGCATCACCCTTGAACTATCATGGTCGATCTGTGTCCTGCACTGCGGCAATGCAGTCTTCAGAGGACAGGGGCAAAATTTAAGGATTTTGGTGTTGGGGTAGAACGAGTTAAAAGTGTATGTACAGATTTGAGTGCAGTTTATGATATAATATTGTGTGAATACACACATACAACCCAGTAAGTAAGAGTCATCGGGCCTGTCGCAGTCGGTCCGGGCAGGGTCTAGAGACCTGACGAGCGATGTGCGCAGACGTGTTGGGCAGTCTCCACGCGCGCAGGCAGCGCGCTCAGCGACACCGCACTGATACAGAGACCGAATCGCTATGGAGTGAACGTTTCGCTGAGCGTGCCGGAGACTGGCACGTCAGCGCGCACCGCTCATCAGGCGCCTATGGCGCAGGGCTGCGTAAGCGCCAGCCACGACCGACTTCGCCCCGAGGTCCTTGTGCCCACTGGAAATGCTAGGATCAGGCTGACTTAACAACATATTGTAAAATAATATTATCTCGTAATAGATCTTTTTCAACAACAATTTAAAAAATGGAGCAGTTTTGTTCTTGTATGGCCGTCGGTCTGAAAAATACAGGAGTGATAGCCCGGTGAGCTAAATGCCCTCGGCTCAAAGTTTGCCCGCGCACAAAAAAATCTCGTAATAGATTGTTTTAACCCCCTGACTGCTACTGACGATCCGCTCGGCTGGAAAAGACGCGTGATAACGTCATTATTTAACAACGTGATAACGTCATTATCTAACTACGTGATGACGTCATTATCTAACAACGTGATAACGTCATTATCTAACTACGTGATGACGCGTCCGAACGGTATCGTCAGTAGCAGTCAAGGGGTTAATGGAACGACGCTTTCTGTTTCATGATGGTCGGTGTAGACAGCATGACAAGGTGCCACGTACAGACAACTCGGCAAAAGGCCTTCGGTGTGATATTCACTTTAGCAGGCCCACTGTGCACAGCCGTGCGCAGACAATGCCAGGACAGTTTGTTGACACGCTTTTAAACAACGCGCATCACATGAGTGCCGGGGTGAGATTTCGGACCGCACGGCTCTAGGCTGTAAGATCCAAAGTCACAGACCAGCGAACAATAGATCTGTCGAATGTTTCCGTAGAACGTCCAGCGCGGAGGAGAAAAGAAAAAAAAAAACATCAACAGGAAATGCTGCAAGCATCATTGAGATTTAAATTAAATAAGTTCATTTTTTTGTTTTGTTTTGTAAAATAGACATTGTATTGAAAAGCGAAACAGAGCTGAGATTACGATGGTTACAATATCGCTTTAACCCCTAAACTGCCAGGGAAAGTGCTGGCGCAACCCAACTGCAAGAGGCATAGATCCTCATGAGCCCCCGCAGTCGCGGGGGCTCATGAGGATCTATGCCTCTTGCTGTCTGTACGTACATCTGTGTTCTTTGGATTGGTAGGGCTGGAGGGTGTTGAGCTGCGCCGATTTCACACACACTAGGCATGGGCCGCTGACTGCAAAGGGTTAAAACTCACACCACGTGGAGACATCAATCATGTTTGACAACATTAAAAAAAAAAAAACAATGACAATACACACTTTCCGCAACATTTCCGGGTGTGAAACAAAAACAAACAAACAAAAAAAAAAAACACCTGCATGACAAAATGTGTGAAAAACATAGGGATCGTGATACAACAGAGACAGGGATATTTGATTTTATATTGTTTACGGTTGTTGTGTTGTTGTTGATTTGTTGTTGTTTTTTGTCACGCCACTCACAAACACACGGCGGAACAGATAGAACACAAGATCTGAAGAGGGGGGTGGGGTGGGGGGGGGGGGTTGGAGGGGGGTATGCCCTCAAAATCGTGATTGTGGTTTGTTTTTCTTTGGGTTCCCGTGATTCGTGGGGTTAACAAAGACAAAAGTTTTTGGGCCTACCCCCCCCCCCTTCCCCCTCCCCTTCCCCCCTCCCCTCCCCCCCCCCCCCCCCCCCCCCCCCCCGTGACCTCAAGCACAGCGTTGACTGATAGCCCATCCTGGCTGACACTCTGAATCATGTCAACAAGAGGCACACAGCAATAACCTATTTAAACCAAGAGGTATAGATCCTCATAAGCCCCCGCAAATTGCGGGGGCTCATGAGGATTTTATGCCTCTTGCTGAAACACACACACAAAAAAACACAAAAAAACAAAAGGCATATATCCTCATGGGACCCTGCAGATGCGGGGTCCCGTGAGGATCTATGCCTCTTGCATTTGGGTGCTTGTTGTTGTCCGGCATTTACGAATTAAAAAAAAAAAAATGCACATTTTCATTGGTTAAAATCACTGAGCAAGGGTTTCAATATGACTTTTGTTCCATGGTTAGTAAGAAAACACATTAAAAGCTAACAAACGACGTAATATTCAGACACAAATTGCGCAAAGTTAATCAAAAATAATAGGTCTGACTCACACATAATCATGTTCACTCAGAGGTAACGAATCTCTTAACACACCAGTTTGATTTTCATGCATCTGGTAACAGAAATAAATCCAATTTAGGTCAAGGTCAAACGTGACTGAAACTCCGTAAAGCTCAAGGACACAGCGGGAATGTGAACAAGGTGAAGGTCATTGGATGCACTTTTCGCAGTCATTCGAAATAAGAGACATAATTGTCATTATTGTTAATAAGAAAATCATAACACTATTACCACGATAAACATTCTCAATACTCTGAAATTCAGTGACACGCAACAATTGAAGCAATGACTGAACAAAGAAAAAACACGTTTGAAGTGGTAAAACTCGACAGTTTAACTGGGTAGCGTCTACGGTCATATTCTACAATATGTTAGCCCAAAAAATAACAGCGGTTAATTCACTCCAGGTGCCCCGCATCAACAGCTGCGGAAGTGTCATATAGCTTTGCCGGCGGCTATCGATGCGGGGCGCCATGAATGCGTTAACACATTCGAGACGTGCTGCGCTGGAATACGCGCCTTCTTATCGCGTATTTGGATGTTGGGACGCCTGCAATGAGTTAAAAATGGTTGCTATATATGATCCATAGTCAGACTGGTCAGTTACTTGTGTCACTCAATAAATATTAACCCTCTGGCTGTCGGTCGCGCTTTTTTTGTTTTTGGTTTTATGTTGCGATGATTCCTACAGAAATCATCGCGACAAATACCGCTACCGACACCCACAGGGTTAACTCATTCAGCCCGACGGCCGTACTTCCCAAATTTTGGAGGCGTCATCTAACGACTATGCATCTGTTGCAGGAGATGGATCGACCATGATAATTCAAGGGTAGTCCGACAGGCGCCAAGCTAATCTGGCACTGCCCTTGAATTATCATGGTCGATCCATCTCCTGCTGTAGTGCGTCAGGGCTGAATGGGTTAAGAGGACTTGGCCACGACTAAAATGTAATGTACTTTGCAGGGTAGACAACCTGAAGTTATTTACCATGCGCAGATATTGTAGTCAGTCGAGCTCAAACCCCAAGCGCAGCCATCTTTGTCTGTTCTTAACTCACCCTGCACGCGACACACCACAGCAAGACATGGCTATACCATGATAGTTCAAGGGGGGTGGCAGAATAGCTTGGCGCCTATAGGCGCCAAGCTATTCTGCCACCACCCTTGAACTATCATGGTCGGTCTGTCTCCTGAATTGTAATGCAGCCCTCAGAGCCGATAACTCCAAAATGTGGGGGTTTTGTATACCTCGGGCACAATGAGTTAAGCAGAAGTATACATTAACCCAAAAACAAATCCCGCTTATTTACTCCTGAGCCTGTGCCGGTCATGTGATTTTCTCCGTTAAGGCCCTGGGGCGTAAGGTCCAAAATCACAGCCCAGCGTATACCCGACCTAGACCTAATCTGAGGTTGAAATTTAGGTCATATCTTTGCAGAAAAAAAAATATGCATCTCGTTTAAGAGATTTAAGCGGCGAATCGTACGCGTTATTGTATGTATTTCCAGTCTGATTCGATTAAACACGAAGAAACAATAAATGTAGTTGCGATTTGCAACTACCTTTCAAAGCGTGGTTTTTCTTGGGTTTTCTTTGTTCATGCTGGGATTTGTAAGACAGAGACGCACGCAAAATGTCGCACTGCGTGCGGCTTCTCTGCGTGTCCATTTTGGAAAAAAAAAAAAAAAAAAAAAGGTTTAACCCGGCTTTGCGTGTCGGTAGTTTTTGTCGCGATGATTCCTATCGGAAAAACCGCTACCGACGCGCAAAGGGTTAACCCGATAAAACGACATATTTTGCAGCAACCGTCCAGCGTAATTCTTTCTCTGTGGAAATGTCGTAAATGTAGAAAAGCGCACACAAAATGGCTCGCACGCATGTGTGAACTAATGTTCCGGGCGGGTGCAAATTGCGATATAACTACCTCGCGCTTCGAGCCTGACCACCACGTCACGGCCGGGTTGAAGTGAGAAACGCCGCGTTACTCAATACAAGCATCGACTGGCAGATTACAAGGTCTGCCTCTCCTGGTGCACTGAACCCTTTGGCTGTCGGTAGCAGGGTTTTTGTCGCGATGATTCCTGTCGGAATCATCGCGACAAAAACCCTGCTACCGACAGCCGAAGGGACACAACTGTGAAGGAAGGGGTGGCCACTCCCCAATTGCCAGTTGAAAGCGAATGTCCAATAAATCTGGACACTATTGTTTTCATCGCTTGACTGCTGTTGCGTGACGATGCCGTTCGACAGTAAAAGACGCGTCACACTACGACGCGTCTTTCCAGCCGAAAGTTACCGTCAGTTACAGTCAGTCAGACAAGGCTTCTTAGCCTTGCAGTGTCACTGACGGGCGGGCATGCAGCTGTATATAGCCCAGTTCTGAAGCCGAGAATACAACTGATAAAACATCATCATGTCGTGACTATGTATTCATACTGGTCGGTTCCCAGCCAATGGGAAATGTGTATGAAAAGCATGAGTACGGTTAACTCCCTTAGGTGCATGCTGCCGCCGGTACTGTAAACAGCGCCGTTGGCTGCATGCGTGAGGGTGTTAAAACAATGACACACAATATTGAGATTTTTTTTTTAAAGCTTGACAGATATGCTGACTCAGCACATTGATGAAGGGGGCGATGTGAATGAGGTGGGGGTTGCCGGGTTTGGGTGGTGTTGGTGGGGGGGGGGGGGGGGGGTTGGAGGGGGAGGGAGATAATCTGTGTCAGGCAAGGCGATGCTGGAAGGCACACAAAGCAGACACGCTGACAAACACGACTACTTCTGAGCTTTGTTGCCGGCGTTTATCCATACCCGGATGAACTCTGAAACAGAAAACAAAACACAGCATTCGTACACGCGGAAAACCAAGCCGCACTGGCGACAGAACGGTATTGATTGGGGAGAGACCTGCGCCTTACTGACTTACGATCGTTTTCACCTTTCCAACGTTGCTGGTAGCGACTTGGTTGTTGTTTAACCCCTTCACACGCCCCAGCTGCAAGAGGCATAGATCCTCATGAGCCCCCGCTGTCGCGGGGGCTCATGAGGATCTTGGCCTCTTGCTGACACCACTGTGTGTCCGCGTTCCTTGGAAGGCTTGGGGGTCTTGGAGCGTCGAGCTAACTAAAGATTTTGGAGAACGCAGGCTGCGTGCATGCACTGGCAGTGAAGGGGTTAACCCATTGGCTGCCAGCGGGAGAAAACCTGTGTTTTAACCCCTTGTGCACGCAGCCACCTGTATTCTTTACAGCATCAATGGCTGCGTGGACTGAGTGACACTTTTGTTTATCAGGGGACTGCCCTCGAATAAAACACGATAGTTTCAGCAGATCTCAAATAACAATACAATGTGATTTTCCTTTTTAAAGTTATGAAACTAAGAACTTTGTAAATTTTCAATTTCCGGCGTATTATTTCAACCCCTTCACTGTTGAGAAAGAGTGAACACGATCCAGCTGCAAGAGGCATAGATCCTCATGAGCCCCCGCGACTGCGGGGGCTCATGAGGATCTATGCCTCTTGCTGAGACCATTGTGTATCCATGATTCCTGGACAGTCTTGGCTATTGGTCGTTGAATGAGCCAAGAATTCAGAAACAAAAATGTACGTACCGCGTACGTACGGTGGCAGGGGAGGGGTTAAAAGAATAAAGAGGGATGCACACACACACACACACACACACACACACACACACACACACACACACACACACACACACACACACACACACACACACAGAGAGAGAGGCGTAACCCCCTGGTGCATCTAGCCTCTGGTATTTCCAAACAGAACCGTGGCTGCTTGTGTAACTTGCGCACGTACGTCCTTCGACCACATTGAGTCGACCTTAACCTTCAAACGAACTTCAAACGACTTTCACAAGACCTTCACCTTCGTAGTTGATCTTGCCGTCTCTGTCCATGTCCGCCTCCTTCATCATGTCCGCAAGTTCCTTGTCCGTCAACGGCTCGCCAAGGTTCTGACAGAAGATAATAATAATAATAATAATAATAATAATAATAATAATAATAATAATAATAATAATAATGATGATGATGATGATGATAATAATAATAATAATAATAACAAGCACAACAACAACACTAACAATAACAACAACAAGAACAATAATAATAATAATGATAATAATAAGAAGAAGAACAATGATAATAATGATAATAACCATCAACATCATCATCATCATATCACCATAACAATAATCATCAGCAGCATCATCAATACTAATATTACGAGATTAATTATTCAAAAAAACAATCACACATTATATATTTAATAATAATCACATTATAGCTTAAAGAAAAAGAAAAGGTGGGATGAAACATTGATCGCGAGTCAGCACCTTTTGATTCCAATTCAGCATAAAATTCAAATTTCGGTTCGATGATTTCCGCGTCAGCGCAAAACTCACCATTGAAATTTAAATCATCGCCAACATTAATTCAAATCATCATTAACCCCTTGACTGCTGCGGACGATACCGTTCGGTGGAAAGACGCGTTGCAACGTCATTATCTAACTACGTGACAACGTCATTATCTAACTACGTGACAACGTCATTATCTAACTACGTGACAACGTCATTATGTAACTACGTGACAACGTCATTATCTAACTACGTGACAACGTCATTATCTAACTACGTGACAACGTCATTATCTAACTACGCGTACCTAACTACGTGACAACGTCATTATCTAACTACGTGACAATGTCATTATCTAACTACGTGACAACGTCATTATCTAACTACGTTGCAACGTCAGTATCTAACTACGTTGCAACGTCAGTATCTAACTACGTGACAACGTCATTATCTAACTACGTGACAACGTCACTATCTAACTACGTTACAGCGTCATTATCTAACTACGTGACAACGTCATTATCTAACTACGTTACAACGTCATTATCTAACTACGTGACAACGTCATTATCTAACTACGTGACAACGTCATTATCTAACTACGTTACAACGTCATTATCTAACTACGTGACAACGTCATTATCTAACTACGTGACAACGTCATTATCTAACTACGTTACAACGCGTCTTTCCGTCGAACGGTATTGTCCGTAGCAGTCAAGGGGTTAAATCATTTAACTCAGATCAAATTATCTGGAGTCAGTCAATGGCATAAAATAAAACCATGGCGATGAGACAGTTAGGTTGCCGCGGTATCACCATGACATGGCCTAAGCAATAGGTCCTCAGGTTTACAACATAATACAGACCAGTCTCTTTACATTGCGGTACTTGTGAGTTTCAAAGTCACACCGCCTTCATTCGCCTCTGCATTCGACGTAGTGCTGAATTTATTACAAAACCTCGATCAAAAATGTGACTGCCAAGCACAATAAAATGCAGAAAACATCCCAACGAAGAAAGAAACACGCTTGGAGAGGACAGTTACAACCCAATTTATTAATAGTTTGGGGTAAAATCCTATTTTAAACGAAATATGTATACAAACATATACACAATTTGCGACTTAATTTTTCTGACTACGGTCAGTGCCAACTAAATAGAATGACGTAAAATAGTAGATGAAGAACTCAAAGTGCGCAATAAAAGAGGTAAAACAAAAGTGACGTCAAATAAAATTTGTGTACTTCACTGTATGTCTGTTTTGAAAAAGTAGAAACATTAATAGACTGCGCGTTTCTCTCTTTGTTGGGATGTTCTCTGTATTTATATAGGCTCGAAAAGAAGAAACAAAACAGCAGAAAGCAAAAGGATTGTCGGGCCGACGTTGGCATTTTCTGGTAAATGTCAACGTCGGCCCGAAGACATCGTGCTCTCTCTCTTAACCTGTAGCCCACCTTCATTGCGTTCTTGAGTTCCTTGACGTCAATGTACCCGTCCCCGTTCTGGTCGAACACCCTGAAGGCCATTCTGACGGCTCTCTCCTGTTCTGCTGGCTCCTCCGCTTTTCTCATCTCCTCCTGCATGAAGGCTTTGAACTCCTTGTACTCGATCTTACCGTTGCCTGCAACACGCAGAGTAGATTCAATAGTTAACGTAGCTGTTTCCATTGCCTTACGTCCCCGCCCACCACAGTCTCGGGCAGATGGGGCTCGTAACCCTTGGATGGCAGCCCATCTAGGAGAAGGAAAACTCTCAATCAAAACCTCCGCTGCCTTGTGGTCATATCCTGACATGGACAAGGCTTCAGGAGTAAACCTCGTGGAAAAATCCGGAGTGGTAGCCCCTAAGGCAGTCCGTCGTTGCAATTAACTTCGTTCTGCCAGCTCCTGCGACGGCGACGCCGGTGCCAAACTGTAATGGCTCTGCCGTTCCTTTGGATCCACCAGCGTCGTGGAGAGGGGGGGACGTGCTGCATGGGCAACAGCCTGTCCTCCATATCACACCGCCCAGGCTTCCATCCGAACAGAGGCCCATGTTCCATTTCCTTACCGTTTGCTTTTAGTCGGGTTTTTATTTTTGCATCTGTCCGTTTGTCAGGCTCAGTCAACATCCTTCCAATTTGTGCAACGATTAATTCGGCACTGAATGAGTGCCGTAAATAGAGTAGTCAATCAGAAATACGTGTGGGAAAAATGCGAGAAAAACCAAGGCTGAAAAGGGCTGTATGTACACTAACTAGCTATTGGTACGGAAGCAAAACAATGGCTGTTTTGAGTAGGGAAAAATACAAGGGATACGGTAATTATCATTTTACATCTCTGCATCGTCTGACTTTTTTTTTATTTAGACCATTGCCATTCCCTAAACCTTCCGCAAAATTGGTATTGTAAGATAGCAGAGGCTTTGCTGATGATCCCAGAGCACTGAGCATTGCTGCCAGGCTGGTAGAAAACAACGCTAGACAGATTTTCCTCAAGGGGGTACGGTAACTAGCGAATCTGCTTTATTTTATGAAAGCACGTTAGTGATTAATTTAGGTTTTTTATCAAGACTTTTCGTGTGGGTTGCCTCGGTGGTTTTCATCTCCATTACTGTTTAACCCTGACGCAGTACAACCGGAAGTTGAATACCGCTTAACTCATTACATCTGGAGGAGGAAATTATCATTGTTGTTCAGACTTCCTTGATGTCTGCGTCCCAGTTCTGGAAACAGAGAGACCATGATAGTTCAAGGGTGGTGTCGGAAGAGCTTGGCGCCCACAGGCGCCAAGCTATTCCGACACCACCCTTGAACTATCATGGTCGATCCACATTCTGTCGTAGCATGTCAGAGCTTTTGGGTTAACGTCCCGACAGCGACACAACTTTCTCATGACTTTCCTGCGATATATGTGCGGGGGAAAATCCAAAATATTCAATGTGTTTAGAAACCAATTGAGCTGAAAATTTTCCATCAAGATATTTTCAAAGTATTTTCATTTCTCCGTTTGCAGAGGAGTAAATTCCTTCGCAATTAACGTTTCTTTGGAGCAAAATCACCATATGTGCTTGCGGAGTTATCGGTGCTTACAATACGGCGAACTTTGAGATTCGCAGCAGACCTATCTCCTTTAACAACCTGTCTTAATTTTGATCTTTAATAACCTTATCGTCTGGTGTTATACACGTACAACTACACCGACGAGCAAAAGAAATGCGACATTTTCGGAACCATTGGAAACACATTAGTATTTCCGATGGCTCCGAAAATATCGCATTTTATTTGCTCGTCAGTATATGACAGTGATGATGTCAGAATATAAGCATTTTATTTGCTCGTCACTATATGACAGCGATGACGTCAGAATATAAGATTGCGAAGTAAGTTATATTTAAAAATTACGCCGTCTGAAACAAATTTCATTATTCGCTACAGGTTTGGCTTTTTGGAAACGCCTGGCACAACACCCTCTTGTCCGATTTGTTGCAAGATTAGTGCCAACGTCTAGAAAGATCAACAATTCATTCGTAGTTGAAAAATAAACTAAATTTGGTTTATAATTGCATAGAACTGTGTGCATTTTCCAGTGTAACAAATCTGACGTTGGCAGTTTTCGGTAAATCGATGCCTCCAGTAGCGTGACCTGCGCATATGGACCAAGGGGAGACAGAAGCATTTGCCCCAGGAAAAGTGCAAAACCCTCCCTGCGGTACAATGGACGTTGTTCGGAAATGAGAAGTCGGTCAAAATTGCACGCGTTTCGACGAAAACAGTGGAGTAACCCATTCAGCCTGGCGCACGTATTTCCCAAATGTTGGAGGCGTCATCTAATCACTATGCCCCTGTTGCAGGAGATGGGTCGACCACGATCATTCAAGGGCAGTGCCAGATTAGCTTGGCGCCGACAGGCGCCAAGCTAATCTGGCACTGCCCTTGAATGACCATGGTCGACCCATCTCCTGCTGTAGTGTGTCAGGGCAAGCCCGGACAAATATGCGATATCGCGTGTCTGTCCGGGGCTTTTAATCCACTGTTTTCACCGAAACACGTGACATTTTGACCTACTTCCGGTTTGCGGAAATCAGTCGTCTACTGAGGTGGAATAATTATAAACTCCATGTGCCCGATCGATTGTTAACTAAATTCTGCCAGCAAATGTCAGAACTTAACGTTGGACACAATATAGCAAGGGGGAGGGTGGGGGTGGCGGGGGGGGGGGGGGGATATTCAAGGACGGAGTGGCAAGCTATTCCAGCATAAAAACCACACAAAAACAGGAAAGTTTTTGTTGTGTATTGGACAATTAAAGAGATGTTTATCGTGGTAATTAACCGGTGAGGTTTATTTTTAAAAGCCGGGGTGAGTGGAAAAACGACAAAGTCCTTCAAGTGTAAATGTAATTTGATTTGGCAATGGCAGCATATTGACTTGGACAGTTCAGAGGTGTAGATGGAGAAAGAGCAAGAAGAGAGGCGCGAAAACCGATCCCCAGAAACGGGCCCGCTGATTGGTTAATCATGGGCGGCACGTGCAGTTCGCGCCACGCGCAGAAAATGACGTCGTACGGGCGACACCTACTGGCAGCGTCTCTGTAGCGCTAAGGGAATTAACTCTGATTGTTCGGCGCTTTTTTAGGATTGGGAGGCTGCCCGTCTTTCTATTTACGTTTAGGTTCCAGCATAATATATATCTCTCTAGATCTAGAGAGCGAGAAAGAGAGAGAGAGAGAGAGAGAGAGAGAGAGAGAGAGAGAGAGAGAGAGAGAGAGAGAGAGAGAGAGAGAGAGAGAGAGAGAGAGAGAGAGAGAGAGAGAGAGAGAGAAAGTCCTCCTCTTTCTCTTCGACTTGAAAGGACGCGCATACTTAAAGCTGAAGTGTTGTAATTAGGTCTGCCAACAGAGTTTAGAGTTTTCTGTCCGAAATGGACTTGACTCAATTTAGTTCGTTATTTCTGTCGTCGCCCACAGACGGTCGGTACATTTACTACAATATCTGTACCGTCAACGTTTCTCTTGACACTGTGATGTTAGGACGCCACTAATGCAACACAGCGGCAGCGGACTGACTGACATTAAACAAACAATAGAAACAATCCAGACCAAAAGGTGATACTCCGCGACAGTGGTACTGTTTTCACTGGTAGAATCGCCGGGAGAGTGGTTACCTATAATACCGAGGAAGCGGAAATTGATGTGGTGGGTGCTGGGGGCGGGGGAGGGGGAGGGGTGTTTACAACAGTGGGTGACGGGATGTTTTGTTCGTTATTTGGTTCGCTGGTGTGTTCGTTGGCTGTTTGGTTGGCTCCGGTTTTTGTTGTTGTTGTTGTTGCTGCTGCTGCTTTCTACTGTTGTTCTTGTTGTTGCTTGCTGTTGTTCTTGTCGCTGCATTTGTGTTGTTTGTGCTGTTGTTGTGGTTGTTGCTCTTTTATTTGTTGTTGTTGTTTTTAATGTTGTTGTTGTTGTTGCTGCTGCTGCTGCAGATGCTTTTTATTGTTGCTGTTGTTTGTTGCGATTGTTGTTGCTATTGTTTTTGTTGCTGTTTTCTGTTGTTGTTTTTGTTACTGCTTTTGTGCTTGTTGTTGCTGGTTTTTTTCTTGTTGTAGTTGTTGCTGCTGTTTTTGCCGTTATTGTTGTTACTGTTATTGTTTCTGTTGTTGCTGTGTTGTTGTTGTTGCTGTTACTGTGGTTTATGTTTCTGTTGTTGTTAACTATGTTGTTGCTGTTGTTCTTGTGATATTTCCGCATTACCTTCGCTAGATACCCAGGGAGAACATGGGGTCATTGTAATTATATGCACCAGATTCTGTCAACCAACTGACAACAAACTAACCAACGACCGACTGACCTCTGGCCTACTAACCCATAACCTACGACCTTTAGATCCATGGACCCACCATTCTTGTCCAGTTCCTTGATGATGCCCTTGACGTCGTCTTCGGACACGTCCATGCCCAGGCACCGGAGGACTTTGCCCAGCTCGCAGGCCGAGATCGTGTTGTCCCTGTTCTTGTCGAAGGTCCGGAACAGCTCCCGGATCTCTGCAACACGCAACGCGCCGGGCACGTGTTGATTAACCCCTTCACTGCCAGCGTGTTTAATAATAATAACAACAACAATAATAACAATAATAATAACAACAACAATAACAACAACAACCACAACAATAATAATAATAATAATAATAATAATAATAATAATAATAATAATAATAATAATAATAATAATAATAATAATAATAATAATTTGTTCTTGTAGAGCGTTGTTCTCCAGGAAAACATTGGACTCACTGCGCATGCACAACCCCATCTCTCAGACACACGCACAATTATACACAACTTTAAACCACCCCAACCCTTCCCAACACTTTACATCCACTTTCCTATAGAATCAGAATAAAAGGAAGTCAGTCAACAGTTAGCTAAAGGTGAGCTAAAATGCTAAATGCCCAACAGAAAAGAAAAGTCTTTAAGTGAGCTTTGAAATGTGACAATGTGGGCAGATTCCGCATTTCAGTTGGCAGCGAGTTCCACACACTTGGGGCTAAAAAAAGGTGTTTCTGAGATCTTTTGTTCGCTCAGCGCTAAGGAGCCCCAGGCGTAAACTCAAATAGTCCCAGCCGTACAAGGACCGTAGACCCAAAGTGGTGTCAGCAAGAGGCATAGATCCTCATGAGCCCCCGCTGTCGCGGGGGCTCATGAGGATCTATGTCTCTTGCAGTTTGGGTCGCGTTCAACTTTTTCCTCGGCACTGAAGGGGCTAATAGGGTCACGTGACCAGTGACTGTCACGGAAAGACCAAAGGCAGCATGTTAATTTTTGCGAAAAGCGAGGTTTTCATTGAAATACAATGGAAATTTCGCTTTTCACAAAAATAACAGACTTGCTATCTTTTGCCAGCACAAGTCACGTAACTAACTAATTCTGCCTTCGCGACTATCATGTGATCGACTAAAGTCACGTGATTGTCATGTGATCATTGGATTTAATTCGAAAGAAATGTCATGCGTTATAAAAAAAAAATTAAAAAAATTAAAAATTTAACAAATCATTTATCATCACAAACTGTGTGGAATTCGTGCAGTTTTTATAGTTTCGTATTCAGTCAGATTTACAAAGATAGAAAAATCTCTACGTGCCTTACATAGTAAAGGCGAGACAATGTTATAGCTAACAATAAAGGTGATTTCTGCACATAAAGTCATTACAGGAACCCCAAAAATGCATCAAAGCTGAATAGTTAAGCAATATCTCCTTTCTAAATGTTTTTGATGTATATCTTCTGATAATGCTGCACAGAAAAGGTTAACCTAAGCAGGTCGTCTCGAATGGTGTTAACCCTGTGGCTGTCGGTGGCGCAGGATTCACCTCACCTCGACAACAGACGTGACCGACAGTCACAGCGTTAACTCATGGAGTGTGAATGTCGTGGAGTGAAAGAGTTTTCTGCTCTTGTTCACTTAGCTAAGTGGGGCTAAATTCGCTGGGCTTAATACAGGGTGTGATCTCACTTTAACGCATTCGAGGCGTGCCGCATCCGGATACGCCGCATTGAGACCGCGTATCCGAATGCGGCACGCCTCGAATGTGTTGAATTGTTTACATGAAAGTGGAGGGACGGACGAATGTACAGGCAAGGTATGTGGATGGATGGATGGATGGATGGATGGATGGATGGATGGATGGATGGATGGATGGATGGGTGGGTGGGTGGGTGGGTGGGTGGGTGGATGGATGGATGGATGGGATGGATGGGATGGATGGATGGATGGGTGGATGGGTGGGTGGGTGGGTGGGTGGGTTGGTGGGTGGGTGGGTGGGTGGGTGGGTGGGTGGGATGGTGGGTTGGTGGATGAATGGACGAAGGGTGGGTGGGTGGATTATTATGATCGACCCATCTCCTGCTGTAGTGCGTCAATGCTGAATGGGTTAACGTGAAACGGGCGTGTACTTCTTTTTGTACAAACGAGTGGGAAAACGAATAAACGAACAAACGAACGAAGCTTTATTTTCCTAGGATTGAGATGTTAGGCGTTGAGAGAGAGAGAGAGAGAGAGAGAGAGAGAGAGAGAGAGAGAGAGAGAGAGAGAGAGAGAGAGAGAGAGAGAGAGAGAGAGAGAGAGAGAGAGAGAGAGTGGGGGGGGAGAGAGAGAGGGGGAGAGAGAGAGGGGGAGAGAGACAGACAGACAGACAGAGAGAGATGGTTGATGAAACATTTATTAGGATAAAGTGTTATTCAACATTGCCTCTCTTACAAACTGTCCTATTATAAGAAAAAACATAACCATAGCACTACAGTAATTAATGTAAGAATGAACAAGCACGAAAAGTGATACAAGCAAATAAAACAATCCAAAATATGCAAATGCTACACTAGGGAAACAGAGAGAGAGAGAGACAGACAGACAGACAGAGACAGAGACGGAGAGAGATTGACAAATGATTGATTTTCCAAACAAAAAGTGTATTCTAGCAAACCAAAATAGGAAGGCGGATGGCACAACAAAAACAACGATGGAACGTCAATTTTACAAGGCGCATGTCACGTCCACACATTGCTTTCAATGTGAAAATCAATAAGCAGCAGCTACTTAAAGCCTCTCAACCTCCCACGCTTCACAAGCAGAAAGAACAAGAGGCATATATCCTCATGAGTCCCTGCAATGCAGGGACTCATGAGGATCTATGCCTCTTTGAAGCTGGAGACATTCGCTGTAGACAAAACTATATATACAAAAGCTAATCTAAAGTTAGGAAACTGAAATAAATAATTTAAAAAAAAAACATTCTATCAGAACGAAGGACACGGATCCTCATGAGCCCCAGCATCCTGCACTAGCTCATGAGGATCTATACCTCTTGAAGGCTGGAGATTATTCGCTTTTGCGGTAAAAAGACGGAAGCAGCCTGAAGACTGTCCCGGCAGAAAGGTCGAGCCGTGTAAAGGTTAAACCGACTCACCTCAGGGCGGAATCATTGTGAACTTTTCCATTTGGTATTTAGTTGGCTTTATTCAAACGTCTTATTATTCAAATGTCTTGCGGTCGTCTGGTCACGAGTGCCTAACCCCTTCGCTGTCAGTGGGCCGTGATAGTGTTTTTGACCGAAAACGTAGTCAACTCAACGTCAAAGATCGTAAGGTATCCCCCTCCCCCCAACTCCCTCCTCCGCCCAAAAATGGAGACAAAGGTCAGCAAGAGGCATAGATCCTCATCAGCCCCCGCAATTGCGGGGCTGATGAGGATCTATGCCTCTTGCAGTTGGGTAGTGTTCAATTTTTCTCGGTGACTATGTGAGTATAAACGTCGCATTTCCACATCTTGCTGTACTTTGGTTAGCAGTACTTTGGTTAGCAGTACTTTGGTTCGCAGTACTTAAAGCGACCTGTTCCAATACAAGGTTAATAGTTTGTAATATTCCCATTACAAAATCTTATAGTATGTCTTATAATAATGCTACACAAAAGAGACCTCATTTAACCCATATCATACTAGGGCTAAAAGCTTCTTATTTGTACACTGCCATGCGCAAGCTACATACAGTACTTACGGATAAGGATATATAGACCAATGGCTTTAGTTCAAGGGTCGTGCCAGAATAGCTTGGCGCCTAGAGGCGCCAAGCTATTCTGGCACTAACCTTGAACTATTTTAGTCAAACTTATTTTACACATTGGTGTATTCCGAATGAGAAGAGTTAACTAATGGATTTTGCGTGTCGTAAAATGAGACACTTTTCTGCTTTCTTCTCATCTGCAGGCAGAAGAGTTCCACCAATACGTACCCAAGGGCAGAAAAAAAGAAGAAGTCAGTTATGTGTGCCGACCTACATTGATTGTGAAAAGAAGGATAGAGATGTCAGAGCTGAACGAAGGCAACATTGAAAGCCTTTTGTGTCTGCTAATTCCTTGTTAATCGAAGTAAAAAAACAACTTTAAAATCGTTCAAGATTGAATAGATTCCAGATATTTATTTTTTCCAAAATAGGATATTCTTGTCGAATTTAAAATCGTTACGTTTGATATATTCACGACATTTATTAAAAATTATATTGTCAGTTCATGGCAGGTGGTTTTTGTTGTTGTTGTTGTTGTTGTTGTTGTTGCTTTGTGTTTGTTTGTTTGTTGTTGTTTTGTTGTTTTTTAAATTATTCTCATATCTAACGCATATAACTATATTTTCTGAACAATATCACGTGTCCTAGCTTGATGTATCATAGATTTCTTTTATTGACTCGGTTGGTGTTTTAGCTGTTTCTGATTTCCTGATTAAAACTCGGGTGCACCAATTCAATTGTAAAATTGTTAACCTCTTTACTGAGAAATGATGAGCACGACCCAACTGCAAGAGGCATAGATCCTCATGCGCCCCCGCAGTTGCGGGGGCGCATGAGGATCTAAGCCGCTTGCCAACGCCACTTTGTATCTATGTTACTTGTACGGCTAGGGGTCTCTGGCGCTGAATGAACAACAATCCGTGACCTCTAGTACCGGCAAGGGTGGGGTTAATATTGACTTAACCATAAACTAACATCCACAGCAGTACTGAACTTTAAAATGCCACGAAATTCTATCGCTCTGCTGGGTTTCAGTAAATCCTTATTTGAACACACTGCATTGATTTGTGTTCTGAAATAGGCCCCCGCCAAGCCTACAAGCACTTGACATTCACAGCCTTGCGATTATCGATACATTTAATATGTGCTGTGCAGTGATTTTGGACTTATGGTCCTAAGAGACAAGGTCTAAAATCCCACAGCAGTACACATATTATTATTTTCGCATTTACTGCGTGACTGGTACTAGACTTCTCAAGTCACTGTTTGTCGGATGATCAGTGCTTCCCGAGATGTCTGCTCGAACTCTCAGAACAATTCGTAGGTAGCAGCTATTCATAAAGATTGAGGAGATACATATATATTATTCAGGAGATTGATACGATTTTTTCTTTTTTTGTGGTCAATAATTTATGCAGGTCTTGGTACAACCCTTTGGCTCTGGGTAGCGGTTCTTTGTCGCGATGATTCCTGAAGGAATCATCGAGACAAAAAAAAAACCCGCAACCCACAGCCGAAGGGTTAGCTGGGAAATTAATTGGTTAGTGGTCAGTGAGTGTTACGAGACCTCTGTATAAACAAAAGGGTTGCACCAAATACCCTGACAACGTTTAACTCCTACGCTGCCAGTGACCACGAATTGCGGGACTGAAACCACGGCACATTGACCGACATTGGCGTGAAAAACACCCAGTCACAAGGACCACGTGGAGTGGCAGATTATTCCGGACTAACTAAACACGAGATGGAACCCCAGCCCAAAGTTGTTCCTATTGTCAAGCTTATTCTTCTGATCCATCTCCTTCTACTCTAACGCACCCTCTTATCCACACGCACTGGCACACAGAAATAAAGACGGACACTTGGCGATTTCCTCCAGTCGTAAGCTCTGCGCCTGTGGGTTAGCGTAGCGATAGCTATTCTGAAGAAGAAGAATAGCACGGGCAGCGAAATGACGTCACTTCAAGCTTCACGTCATGGCATCGTTGGTCCCACAAAGCCGTATTCATAGTGACGACTCGATGTTATACGTCACTCATCGCAGTACTAACATTTTATGTATTAGAGGATCACACTTAGCAATTTGTTTGCTGATTTTCATACCTAGGTCACAATTTGACCTAAACCTACCCCAGAGCCGGGACAAACAGCAGGCTTATGCAAACACTGTTTATGAAAACAATGCGTGTATTAATGAGAAGATTTTTTTGTCGTAAAAGAAAAATCAAAGATATGCTAGCTGTTTTAAAGAAAACTCTGAAAAAGTGTTGCAGAATTTTTGATTTTCACACGCATGGCTCACAGGCCACAATTGACCTAATCGTACCCAACAGCCGAGACAAACTGCAGGCTTTTGTAAATACCATTTACGAAAAATCATGCGATTATTAATGAGAAGATTGCTTTTTTTTTCGTAAAATAAAATTCAATTGTTTTAATATTAATCCCAAATAATTCGTGAAATTAACCCCAAAAAAGTTAAACTATTTTTGCCCAAAAATATTTAATTAACACTCAAAAAAGTTCTAGAGGTACAATGCTGTTTAACAAACCCATTCAAAATCTTCGTTTTATCTAGCTATGCAAAATATAATAATATAGCAAAAATAAGAAAATTTACCGACTCCAATTCTGGATCAACCGGTTTTTGTGAAACGGCCATTTTCTCGCAAATGAGCATCTTCATGAAAAAATGACCTGCAGTCTCTTTGCAGATGACGGAACTCTTGACGTTTCATCATCAGATATAATTATATTGTATAACTAGATCTCTTCAGAGTAGTTTGAATTATGTTTCACAGTTTTGTCAAAATACCTCCATGGTACCGAATCCTTCCAAAACTAAATGTATGCTGATTACCACTAGACAAAAACACCAGCTGAACTCCTCTATGAAAACTCTCATTAATTTTAATGGCCAGTCTGTTGAGCAAGTCAGGGAGCAGCGCGTGCTTGGAATCACCATAGACGACAAGCTGTGCTGGCAGAATCAAATTGCAAATGTTTGTAAAACAATATCTAAAATCGTATACCTACTTTCTAAACTGAAATTTTTCACTGGTGAATCCATCAGAAAAGATTTCTATTGTGCTCATATTCAACCACACCGGCTTGGATTTTGCCTCTGCTATCTGGGACGGGAGTAGTGATGCTCACTTTAAAAGACTCAACTCGCTCCATAGAAGGGCCATTAAACTAATTGTTGACAGACCCACAGAAAGCGTTAGTACAGGTGACAAATTCAAGCTGCTAGATGTCTTACTTCTTCGCAAACGTTTTATCTATAATAAACTGGTATTCATGTGCAAAATCACCCTCTCAGAATCTCCTACTTATCTCACAAATTTATTCCGTTTTGCCCATCGGTCCAGCCGAACACCAGGAAACAATATGCTAGTACCATTTCCCCGCTTGGTCATCTTTTTCCTATTCTGGGGCCTAATTATGTAATTCTGTTCCGGCAGCGTCATCGGTTAGAACATTTAAAACCCATCTGCTGAAATATCTCAGAAATGCTTGAAATGCTCTTAAGAGTAAACCACGTGACTATGCCTTTTCGTTTCTCACGTGACTATGGCTTTTCGTTTCCCGACCACCCTGACACAAAACGCCTTTGCACATCACTTTCAAACCACAATCTTACACAACACATCACCAAACCCACCCACCGACTCGGCCACACCCTCGACTGGATCATCACCCGCACCTCCGATCAACTCTTTCTCGACTCTGACACCTCCTCTGTGCTTCTCTCTGACTACCTCGCTATTCTCGTCTCCCTCAACCTACCTCCCCCAAAAAAAACCAAGCTCCTTGTCTCTCGTCGCAAACTAAAATCTGTCAACCGAGAGAGCTTCTTCGACGAAGCTGTCGACCTTCTCCTGGACCCCGCCTCCTCTCCTGATCTTGCATCCCATTTCGACTCCTCCCTTCGAAAACTTCTAGACACCCATGCGCCTGTCACCACCTGCTCTATACCCAACTGACCCCCTCCCCCTGGCTCACTGACGACATAGCTGAAGCCAAGCGCGAGCGCCGACAAGCAGAACGCCGCTGGTGCTCATCTGACCTCACCGTTCACAGACAGATCTTCCAAACAACTAGATCCAAAGTCTGCAGAATGATCTCCGACTCCAAACGTAAACACCTTCAAAACAAAATCCTGGAATCCACTTCTTCCAAAACCCTCTACGCTACCATGAACACACTCCTAGGCATTTCTAAAGACTCTCCTCTCCCCAACACACACAGCAAAGAAGAGCTCCCGTCCGCTTTTTCCATCTATTTTTCCGACAAAATCCAAACTCTGCGCAACACACTCGACACTCTGCCTTCTCCGCCTTGCCCTCCCGACACCCCCTTTTCCGGCACCCCCCTCTCGTCCTTTCGGCCCGTATCTCAGGACGAAGTCCTCAAGACCATAAAGTCCATGCCTCTCAAAACCTGCGAACTAGACCCTCTCCCAGCTTCTCTCTACCGGGACGGCCTTCGAAAACTTCTGCCCTTCATTACCGACATCACCAACACATCTCTAGAGAACGGGTCCGTCCCTGATATCTTCAAGTCCGCCATCGTCCGTCTTCTCCTAAAAAAAACACAAACTCGACCCAAACGAACTCAAAAACTATCGCCCAGTCTCCAATCTCTCTTTCCTGTCCAAGCTACTTGAGAAGGTCGTTCTCAACCAGCTCAACCTCCACCTCGCCGACAACAACCTCCTCAGTCCCTTCCAGTCTGCCTATCGCAAACATCACAGCACTGAAACAGCCCTTCTACATATCTTAAACGACATGCTTCTCTCCACCGACTCGGGCAACATCTCCCTTCTTACGCTACTCGACCTCTCTGCCGCCTTCGACACTATAGACCACTCTATCCTCCTCCACCGCCTTCACCACTCCTTTGGCATCACTGACTCTGCTCACTCCTGGTTTCTCTCCTACCTCTCCGACAGACAGCAGTCCGTCACCATCGACGGCGTCTCCTCCAACCCAGTCACGCTCTCCTGCGGAGTTCCACAGGGGTCCGTCCTTGGCCCGGTCCTTTTCACACTCTACACCTCTCCCCTGTCCAACATCATCCAGTCTCACCACATACACCACCACCTCTACGCTGACGACTCACAACTACTAGACAAAGACAAACTCGACAACACTCAGTCACTACTGACTCGCACGGCTGACTGCTACGAAGACGTGAAAAACTGGATGACAGCAAACAAGCTTAAACTGAATGACGACAAAACAGAAGCCATGCTGGTAGGCACTCGCCAGAAACTTTTCCAGCTCCCTCCGTCCCTCCACCTTCAACTCGACAGCACCCCCATCTCCCTCTCTAACTCGGCCAAAAACCTCAGCGTTATCCACGATTCCTTTCTTTCCATGACCAGCTTCGTCTCTGCCACGGCCCAGGCATGCTACTTCCCCCTCCGCCGCATCAGTCAGATCAGAAAATACCTCACTACCGAAGCTGCCACCAAACTTGCTGTCTCTCTCAACCTATCTCGCATCGACTACTGCCACTCTCTCCTTTCCGGCCTCCCTCACTCCAACACTTTCACTCTCCAGCGCGTCCAGAACAATGCTGCCCGACTCGTCCTCAGAAAGAAAAAAATCCGACCACATCACTCCCCTGCTCAAACTCCTTCACTGGCTTCCCATCCCCCAACGCATCCAATACAAGATTTTGTCTCTCTGCTACATATCCCTGAACAACTGCGCTCCCGCCTATCTCTCAAACTTACTTCACCCCTACACTACTCCCCGCTCCCTCCGCTCCGCCTCCGACCCTCTCCGCCTCCTCATCCCCCGCACCAAACTCAGCACTTTCGGCCCCCGCTCCTTCTCAGTATACGGTCCATCCACCTGGAACACTCTCCCACTCTCTCTCCGTCAGAAACACACTCTCTCTCCTCCTTCCAGTCCGCCCTCAAAACTCACCTCTTTCAACAGTTCTAACACTATACCACCACACTCCCTACCCTAAGCAGACTGTCGTAATGTATTTCACTATTTGTGGTACGTGAGTCGTTGTCTAAAGCGTGCGCGAGTTGTGGGTGCGCGCTTAGAGTTATAATTATTATAAGATAAGCGCATTATAAATACCGTAATTATTATTATTATTATTATATTTCTAAAGTTCGCGTAGTAAGCCTTCAATATGTACATAGCGTAGACTTGCTGAAGCTATTCTTGTAAGCGCCTATTTTATTCCCCTCCCCCCCACCCCCCCCCCCCCCCACAGCTGTATCAGTTTATTCCCTTTTTGCCATTTTTTTACCTCGTAATTTCTTGTAAATGTTCGATGCACATATGTATACATGAAAAAAAGGGATTTCTGTTTACACTTTTTCTTGTATATGTATTATTACTTTGTACTTTTCCCCAACAGTGTCTGCCCTAGAAACTTGGATGGGGTTAACTACTATTTTTTCAGGGTCACCCGTGTGAGACCCCTCTCCCCCCTCCCCCTCCCCCTCCCTCCCTCACCCTCCCTCCTCCCCCTCCCCCCGCCTACCGTTTTTGTTTGTTTGTTTGTTTGTTTTTGTTGAGGGGGAGGCATTGTGTGTGTGTTTGTGTGTGTGTGAGTGCTTGCGTGCGTGCGTGTGTACGTGCGTTTGTATGTGTGTGTGTGTGTGTGTGTGTGTGTGTGTGTGTGTGTGTACGTGCGTGCGTGCCTGCGTGCATGCGTGCGTGCGTGCGTGCGTGTGTGTGTGTGTGAAACAGGTCTATGTATCTAATCATTTATCCTTGAGAAAAAGTTTAATTTCATTTCATCCCGCCCTCTCTGTCTCTGTCTCTGTCTCTCTCTCTCTCTCTCTCTCTCTCTCTCTCTGAGAGAGATAGATATATGAAAGTGACCGAGAGAGAGATGAAAGTGACCACTGCCCCGTGATTTTTTGCTGGTCTATAAAACTCCCCAAATTAAAGAAACATCGTCATACCACAACAACCTATAGGTCGTCAATCGTAATGAGTTTCTACACGATCTTAGTAACACACCTTTTGACGAGGTCCTTTTCACAGATGATCCAAATATTGCGCTGTCCACTTGGTAAAGTTTATTCCTTGGAGTATTAGACAGACATGCGCCGATTAGAACAAAAAGAATAAAGAGTGAGATACTTTCTCCTTGGTTGACAAAACAAATAATGAATGCCATGTCGGTGCGAAATCACCTAAAAGAGAAAAGAACTTTGATGAATTAAAAAAGCAGCGAAATCGTGTGAGGTCAATGGTGCGCGCCGTCAGGAGAGATTTTATCCGCAACACTGTCAAGGACAACACAGATGTGTCAGCAGTGCGGCGGGTACTGAATTCGATCACCCGAGGCAATAGCAGTAGGTCAACAACCATCCCCAGTAATCTCTCCGCCGACACATTCAACGAACATTAAATATTTCTGTCTGTTGCGGATTTGATAACAACTCCTAGTCGTGATACAGAGGCTGACATATGCCCAGATTACTTAATTAATTTCTGCAACAGAAAAACAACTGGCACACCACCATTTAATATCCCCACACTTGCTGTGCACGAAGTGGGCAAACTAATTAGTGACCTAGTAAGAAGTCCTCCGGTCATGATGATATCAACCCACAAATATTAAAGTTGTCTGTACCATACATCATAGAGACCCTTACTTATATTTACAACTTATGTATTCAAAAAAATGTATTCCCTACAGACCTTAAAGTCGCAAAACTCGTTTCACTGCCAAAATCAAAAGATCGTACTGACCCTAACAACTATAGACCAATTTCTCTGCTGTCAGTATTATCTAAACCCATCGAAAGGCACATACATAAACACTTGTCTGACTACTTAGAATCCCGAAAGTTGCTCCATTCGTCTCAGTCAGGATTTCGCCCTCGGCACTCATGTCATACGGCTCTGAGCAGATTAACAGACAAATGGCTTTCAAATATGAATAATTCGCAGCTGACAGGTGTAATTTATCGTGACTTTATAAAGGCTTTCGACTTAGTGAAGCATACAATATTGATTTCCAAACTTAAGCATTATCTTCGAAACGACATGGCTGTTTCATTTTTTACGTCATACCTCGAAAACAGGAAACAGAAATTAATTGCTAATGGAGCCTACTCTTCTACTAAAGATGTTAAATTTGGAGTTCCGCAGGGGTCAATCTTAGGTCCTCTTTTATTTTGTATTTACATCAATGATCTACCTCTAAGTCTCACGTACGAGCAACACAGTGTGATATGTTCGCCGATGATACCTCAATCCACACAGCTAACAAAGACATACGTGAAGTTGAAAACGGCCTTTAAAAAAGTCTTGACGATATAACAGCATGGTGTAAAGTCAACTCAATGATTCTGCATCCTACTAAAACAAAATCTATGATTATTGCAACACGCCAAAAGCATCAGTTAAAACCATTAACGCTAAATCTATCACTCGGCTACGACATCATAGAACAGGTAGCCGAACATTGTCTATTCGGGGTCACAATTAATAATCAACTGAGGTGGCAGATGCACATTGACAATGTCTGTAAAACGGTCTCTAGAAACGTCTTATGTTATCGAAATTAAAGTATTACACAGATAGTAAAACCAGAAAATTGTTCAGTAATGCACACATCATGTCACATATAAACTACCCATCGACGATGTGGGATTGTTGCAGTGATGTCCTCTTAAAAAGACTAAATTCTTTACATAGGAGAATGGCAAAATTAATTCTTCCCGACCCGCACTTGACGACCGAACAAAAACTCAGTAAAGCTGGATTCCTACCCCTTCAAAATCACTGTAAATTTAACAAAGGAGTACTGATGTTTAAAGTGTGGAACCATAGCGCTCCAGAATATCTTACAGAGCTGGGTTGTTGTTTTTTTAAAATTAGATTCCTGTTATGGGAATATCAGGGGTCTTTATATTGTGCAAAAACCCCGAACAGATATATTTAAATCCACTTTGTCATTTGCGGGTTCCACACTGTGGAACTCACTCCCATATCACGTTAAAGCCACTCTGACATTATCTCGTTTTAAGACAAGTCGTTATAAATACCTGACATCACTCAAATAACAATTTCTAGTTATACGTAAACACACGAATGAACGTGTATATTCTAACAATCATGCGCGCGCGCATGTGTGTGTGTGTGTGTGTGTGTGTGTGTGTGTGTGTGTGTGGACGCGCGCGCGCGCGAGTGCGTTTGTACGTGTATGCATGTGTTTGTGTTTAGTGGACTATATATTTTGTATCACTGTGCTTTGATGTCCCTGTTTTATGTATATTTTGTTCTCAGTCGTACGTAGTTGTAGCAACGGCAGGTACGAAAAATGACATAGTCACTGAGTATGTTAATATCTTCACCGTTGTAAAATAAAGATTCATTGATTCTCTCTCTCTCTCTCTCTCTCTCTCTCTCTCTCTCTCTCTCTCTCTCTCTCTCTCTCTCTCTCTCTCTCTCTCTCTCTCTCTCTCTCTCTCTCTCTCTCTCTCTCTCTCTCTCTCTCTCTCAAACGGCAAGTTTAAAAACTGGTCCTGTTACCAATAACTTCTACCGTTGGAAAATAAAGGTTCATTGTTCATTGTTCATTGTTCTCTCTCTCTCTCTCTCTCTCTCTCTCTCTCTCTCTCTCTCTCTCTCTCTCTCTCTCTCTCTCTCTCTCTCTCTCTCTCTCTCTCTCTCTCTCCGTCCGTATAAGACAAACAAAATCTCATGAACTTAGACACTTTTAACTCGGGGACTTTGCAAGGAAACAATAGCAGTATTCCTCTCATGTCAGAGATGGTTTCGAATTAAGTCGATTCCCCAGTAAGCAGCAGATCCTCAGGCCGACGCAGACCGCATTTGGCCCGTGGACCTCTTGCGCCAACATCCGCAGACCCCGCACACAATAATATCCGCCGCATCGCTCGCTTTTGAAATATAAAGGGCAAATGTCTACATTGCCCATAAAACGACCGTTAACCGTAACAGTCGTAAGCTTAACCCGCCGACGGCCCCTCAACTGAAGGAAGGTCAAAGTATCAGTAAACGAAAGGTAATAGATTCTCACGAGACTCTGCGGCTGCGAGGGATGATGGGCAATCTATGTCTCTTAGTGAAGGGAAAAAAAATGGACGGGGGAATTAAAAAGGTAACGATTCCTGCGCATCCGGAAACGAGGATAACTCAAACAAAAGCAACCGCTTAATGAATGGGGAGAAAATGTCTCTGTTGACTTAAACAATTGTATACTTAGTATATTAGATTTCAGCACCCAGCAAGCTACTGAGGCCATCCCATCATAGGTGCCTAAGGGCATCTCACCTAAGGCCATCTGATCATAGTCACTCTTCGTGTGTTGTGTTCTTTTACAAAATATACTCACGAGCAAAAGAAATGCAACATTTTTCGAATCATCGGAAATACTAAAATGTCATGTTTCTTTTGCTCGTCAACACTTTAGTGTTTCCGACGATTCCAAAAAATGTTGCACTTCTTTTGCTCGTCAGCTTATTTATAAAATCCTGGAAATGGGAAGAAACAGTTGTCAAAGAAAATAAAACACACTTTGCAAGAACAAGGAAAATACAACTTACGACATTATCACTCTTTTAAAGTTCTGAATTTCTTGACTGTTCCTGATAAAAGCGTTCAGCGAAAAAAGACTCTTTCTTGCGCGTCTTTTCACACGGGGGCAAAAAAAAAGCCAAGTTATGGCGGGAAGCTCCGAGTCAGGGGCACGAAACTCTTGCCATAACTTGGGTTTTCTCTTCTTCTTTTTCCGCCGAGCAGTATCGCCAGCCTTTATCTTATGTGAAAAAACTGTACCAGTTACTAACTTGAAATTATCAGTGTGTAACTGGTCTCTATTTTCCGTTTTGGGTTTTAACATAATACTCGTTTCTATAGTTACCTCGAGTCCGTCGGACAACGACTACATCCCTCTCGTCCACAACCATCGTGGCCCGCTTCGACATTGTCGTGTCGTCACCACATCCGGGATACAAGACTCCGTGGCGCAACACGTGACCAGAAGGCACAATTGGCTGATCCGTGTTTAAAATGACGTCGTCAGTTTCCGTGTCAACGTTGATTAGACAGCACTGACGCGCACTAGCTGATCCGTGTTTGAAGTGACGTAGTTTAAAAATGTCCGATAATAATGACGTCTCTATTTTCAGTTGACTAACTACAAGGCACTGGATTTTAATAACTGATCCGTCTCGAAATTACGTAGTAACAATGATGTCTGTCTTCTGTTGACTACAAGGCACTGGCTATTGTTGGCTGATCCGCCGCGTTGAAATGACGCAGTAACAATGACGTCTGTGTCTTCTGTTGACGACCAGGCACTGGCTATTATTGGCTGATTGGCGTTGAAATGACGCAGTAACAATGACGTCTCTGTCTTCTGTTGATTACAAGGCCTTGGCTATTATTGGATGATCTGTGTTGAAATGACGCAGTAACTCTGTCTTCTGTTGACTACAAGGCACTGGCTTTAATTAGGTGATTCGTTTTGAAATGACGTAGTAACAATGACTTCTCTGTCGTTTGTTAACTACAAGACACTGAGAGGTAAATGTCCCGTGAAGACTTATTGAGTTATTTGGGTTTAACGACGAGCAGGCGACTAAGGCCATCTCACGGCGGGCGGCCCGTGAAGGCAAAAAGACAGTAAGCCCCTGTGTGCAAAAGCGAGAGTTTCATTGTATTACAATGCACATCTCGCTTCTCACGAAAGAGACTTGCCGTCTTTTGCCCTCACGGGGAAGGGTAGGCACATTACCTGAGTGTGGTTACACCAAAGCCCTTTGATAATCCGTAGTGAGCCTCATCACTGCCTGCGTAACAAGTTTGCGTAACCAAACGTCGTCACAGACGATCAAAGGTAGTCTACACCTGCGGGTCCTAATGACGCAAACAGTAGATTAACCCTCTTAACCACGGATCCCTACAGCAGGAGATGGCTGGACCATGATAATTCAAGGGTAGTGCCAGATTAGCTTGGCGCCTGCAGGCGCCAAGCTAATCTGGCACTACCCTTGAATTATCATGGTCACGCCATCTCCTGCAAACGGTACACAATCGTTAGGCAACACCTCCAAAATTTCAGAAAAAGGACCTTGGGGCTAAAAAGGTTAACCCTCTGGCTGTCGGTAGCGGTTTTTGTCGCGATCATTCCTGCAGGAATCATCGCGACAAAACCCGCCACCTACAGCCAAAGGGTTAAAAGCCCGGACAAACAAGCGAATTCAGTTGTGACCTATTTCTGACTGCGAACATCGTCTGCTACCAACAGGCGCTTGAATGCACGCGCTTACGTCTAGACAGTTGGTAGATAAAACTAATTTTGCAATGATTTTGCATAAAACATTTTCAGCGAAACTTGTCAACGCACACGCAGCACTGTGACTGGTTCCTACAAAAAAAATATACGCAAATTCGAATAAATCCATATACCCGTCTGCGGTCCAGTCATCACTAAAACATAAACATAACGCGCGCTGCTTGCAGACGACAGTGTCAACGCGTGTGCAGCTAAGTCTTCCGTTTTTAGAAAGGTACACACAGAATATATCTGTCTCTTGTCTACACTACACGAACGCGCATAAACAAATCTAAAGCTGGTTTGAACTAACTTCGTCAAAGCGCATACAGCAAAATTTCATCGGGTTTCTACAAAAGTGCGAGCAAATTCAAATAAATCTATATTTGCCTGCCTCAGGTCTACACTACACGAAAGCATAAAAAAAAAATTTTGAAAGCTGGTTTGAACTAACTTCGTCGAAGCACATGCAGTAATATGTCTTTGGTTCCTACAAAAGTACACGCAAATTCAAATAAATACATAGGGGGATCTGTCTGTAAATCAGCACGAAAGCATATGAACACGCTGGTGTGAACTAACTTCATCAAAACACGTGCAGCAAATTCTTCCCTGGTTATTACAATAGTGCAAACATAAACAAACCGCGTACATTAACTTCTGCCACGCACATGTCCTTGGTTCAGTCTACACAAAATCCATTGCTTTCTACGTGCACACAAACGCTGGTACGGTCCGTGTGTTTGGACTTTAAAATATGCTGGTCTGTGTGCACAGAAAAGCTGGTACGGTCCGTGTGTTTGGACTTTAAAATATGATGGTCTGTAATTATACGTGCACACAAAAGCTGGTACGGTCCGTGTGTTTGAACTTTAACGCGTGCGTTCTGTAATTTTGGACCTTACGGCTGGAAGCCGTAAGGTCCAAAATTACAGACCAGCACACACCTTGCCTCTGTCTTCAATGCGTCAATAGCTATCTTCCACACGTCAATAACTCACGCTGACGGCATGTAGGCCGCTTTCACATCAAGAAACAATCTTGCCACCGAAAAGAATTAAAACCAGCAGCTCTCTCCAGTCCCGAACGACTGAGTCGATAGATTGATTCCGGAAATATGGAAGCGCATGTAGTTGGACTTTTAATCTCATAAATATTGCATACAGGCATCGAAAACACTGACAGATGGCATTTCCGGGGATTAATGCACAATGTTCAACAAAACTGGCTTGATGCTGCGCGCTGCATGCTTATTTTATGTCCACGTTAATTTGTTACCTTTGATCTCGTGAGCGGCTCGAACTGTCAGAAATGTTTTAAACTGCAGAACAGTATCCCAATAAATTGTAAACAAAAACACTTCAGCTTGTGAAACACTTTAACTCTTTCACCCCCCCCCCACGCCCCACGCCCGTATCTCCCAAATTTTGGAGGCGTCATCCTGCGACTATGCACCATTTGCCGGAGATGGATCGACCACGATAATTCAAGGGTAGCGCCAGATTAGCTTGGCGCCGACAGGCGCCAAGCTAATCTGGAGCTACCCTTGAATTATCATGGTCGACCCATCGCCTGCTGTAGTGCGTCAGGGCTGAACGGGGGCTCATGAGGATCTACACCTCTCGCAGCTGGTCCGCGTTCACGTTTTCTCGGCAGTGAAGAGGGTTAAATAAACGTAAGCAGGGGCCGATAATTTGAAAACTTCTGTTATATATTTTAACCTCCTAACTGCTGCTGACGATACCGTTCGGCGTAAAATAAATTTAAAAAATTTTAAAAATAAATAAATAAATAAAAACGCGTGTCCACGCGTCTTTTCCGCCGAACAGTATCGCCAGCAGCAGTCAAGGGGTTAACGGTCACAAGTGTACTGAAAGTACTGTAGAAATAGCACCAAAAATACATCCGAAATCTAAGGCGTTTGTCCCGCATGACTTTCAAAGTGCTTTCGACCCTGAAGAAGACTTGCCCTTTTGGGTGTCGGGTAGCGGTTTTTGTCGCGATGATTCCTTCCGGAATCACCTCGACAAAAACCGCTACCGACACGCAAAGGGTTAGCCAATAACCTGTGTTCGGTCAAGTACACACTCTAAGCACGACACGACAAGTAGGTGTACAACCTCCCACTGTCAATATACCTGCCAGTCTGCTTCCTTCCTACTTCACTGGGCATAATAGCCCACTAAAGTGTATGTGAATTGATCTGTAGTTCTGGGCCTTACGACTTTCGGGCGCAAAATCCAAATTCACAGACCGAAACAAACATCTTTGAAAGATTTTTTTTTTTAAATTACGTCTTTCAAAACCCTTTGTCTGTCAAAACATTTCATGTCCACACAATTCCAATTAGGAAATCTTAGGTCAGTGAATACATTTATTTATTTTTTTAATTATGTAAATTGACTTACTAAAGCGCTTCGGGCATGTGCGCGCTGGTATGTGATTTTGGATCTTACGTCTAGCGCCGTAAGGTCTAAAATTACAGGTCAGCACGCACATTGAACGTAACAGAAGAAATGGCGCCTGCCTGTGTCGAGAGGTCCCCAAGGGAAATTCCGTACTCTTTGAGAGTTCAGAAAATACGAAGACAATCGCTTTTAACTCTTCGATTTTTTTCCTCTCGTTTAGAGCATTGATGAATAATGGCAAAGGGAAAAAAATAATGAAAGGAAAGGAGGACAATGCCAATAGCAAAACGCATTACAGATATACAGTTCACAAAAATGAATAATTTAACCTTGGTATGTACAGACTTGGGAGCAGAATTTTAGTAATTATAAATGCTCCCTTTGAAGACTATCATCAGCATTTGAAAATAGTCTTTTTAAATGCAATATCATGGAGATTTTTAGTCGTAAATAATGAATACTTCCTTTCAAGACACTATCACGAAAAGTTGTACGTCAGCAACAACGAATACTCCATTTAAAGACACCATCGCGAAGAGGTTGTACGTCAGCAGTAACGAGTACTCTATTTTTAAAGACGCGTGCATAGACATCGAATACCTATCTGAATTGACAATTTACCTGAAGACTCGCCATGCAACCCCTTCCACTGACTAGTGGACGCAGAAGTGTTTCTGAATTATCTTTGCTAATTGTACCCTAAAGATCCCAGCCGAACCAAGGTACGTGGATACAAAGTGGCGTCAGAAAGGAGGGTAGATCCAGCATGAGCCAACGCGAGCTGTCGAGGGGCTCATGCGCTATTTCAGCAGTAACGAATACTCTATTTAAAGACGCTCTAACACGAAAATTTGAATTAAAAAATTATGAATACTCCCCTTAACCCCTTCACTGCTAGTGGACGCAGAAGGTGTTTCTGAAATCTTTGCTAATTTTACCCTAAAGATCCCCAGCCGACCAAGGAACGTGGATACAAAGTGGTCGTCAGCAAGAGGCATAGATCATCATGAGCCCCCGCGACTGCGGGGGCTCATGAGGATCTATGTCTGTTGCGGTTGGATTGGGTTCGTTTTTTCTCGACAGTGAAAGGGTTCAACACATAATAATGCAGATTTTTAAAAACTGAAATTATGAATACTCTGTTTATATGCAATATTTCAAAGATATTTCATTCAGCGAAATCAATACTCCCTTTAAATACACTATTTCAAAGATATTCAAGCCAACAATTATGCATACTTCCCATAAATACACAGTTTCAAAGACTTCTAAGTCAGCAAAATGGATACTCCCCTTAAATACACTATTCCAAAGATTTTTAAGTCAACACTAATGAATACTCACTTTAAAGACAATATCTCGAATATGTTTTAGGCAGCAATAATGAATACTCCCTTTAAAGACACTAACTAAAAGATGTTTAAAGTTAGGAATTATAAATACTTTTCTTAACACACCGCTTCGAAGATATTTAAGTCGGCAATAATGAATACTCTCCATAAATACACCATTTCGAAGATGTTTAAGTCAGCAATGACGAATACTCCCTTTAAAGACACTGTCCGGAAGATGTTTAATGGATTGTTCATAGCTTTTGCAAGGGGTACAAAAAGAGTCACCTGGTTAGGGCCTTGAAAAATGCATTATGTGTCCGTGAGATCTGAAAAATATCATTTGTTGTTGTTATTTTTGTCTCTTTTGTCGGTGGAGGGGAAAAAATTGGCGCATTTTAAGCGTCCACGCGTCTGTTGTCAACAGTTTTTGGGTTGTTCATTTATTTATTTACACAGCTCTAACGCAGCTGAATGGCTCATAACCCCTTCACTGCCGGTGAAGGCAGCGTTTTGAACACAGCCGTCACAGAAACATGGAAGCAATATGGTGTCAGCAAGAAGCAAAGATCCTCATGAGCCCCCGCAACTGCGGGGGCTCATGAGGATCTATGCCTCTTGGCGTTGGATTGTACTCACTTTTTCTCGGCAGTGATGGGGTTAGGCAGCGTTTGAACTGCATTGACTGACAGCACTTGGGGGTGAACTGCATTGACTGACAGCACTTGGGGGTGAACTGCATTGACTGACAGCACTTGGGGGTGAACTGCATTGACTGACAGCACTTGGGGGTTAACTGCATTGACTGACAGCACTTGGGGGTGAACTGCATTGACTGACAGCACTTGGGGGTGAACTGCATTGACTGACAGCACTTGGGGGTGAACTGCATTGACTGACAGCACTTGGGGGTTAACTGCATTGACTGACAGCACTTGGGGGTGAACTGCATTGACTGACAGCACTTGGGGGTGAACTGCATTGACTGACAGCACTTGGGGGTGAACTGCATTGACTGACAGCACTTGGGGGTGAACTGCATTGACTGACAGCTTTTGGGGGTAAACTGCATTGATTGACAGCCTTTGGAGGTGAACTGCATTGACTGACAGCTCTTTGGAGGTGAACTGCATTGACTGACAGCCTTTGGGGGTGAACTGCATTGATTGACAGCCTTTGGAGGTGAACTGCATTGACTGACAGCCTTTGGAGGTGAACTGCATTGACTGACAGCCTTTGGGGGTGAACTGCATTGACTGACAGCCTTTGGGGGTGAACTGCATTGACTGACAGCCTTTGCAAGTGAATTGCATTGACTGACAGCCTTTGCGGGTGAACTGCATTGACTGACAGCCTTTGCGAGTGAACTGCATTGACTGACAACCTTTGCGGGTGAATCGCATTGACTGACAACCTTTGCGGTGAATGGATTTGGCATTAAGAACAGATATTATTCTGTACGGGACACCAGCCATTGTTGGCCTCAGACGCTGTAGGTTTATAAATAGTTTAACACTCCTTGCTCTGCGTGTCAACAGTACAAGTTAGCCTCAGGATAATGCGGTGCCGAGCAGCCGTAAAGCGGTCTGTCTATCATTGCTAAAATTCGTCGATGCAACGGGTATTCAATGTTATTCTGCCTCAGCTGAGATTTTCTACCCTTCTTTTCACAACGCCTGTGAGTAGGCACACGCACCCGATGTTTAATTCTTTTTCACCGCCCTATGAGCGTAACGAAAGTAACTCTCCTGCGTACAACTGAGAAGAAGAGCAGAAAAGTCTTTCATTTTACGACATTCAACCTTTATCATTTAAGTTATTAACCATTTTGTCAAGCATTATTATTAACCCTTTTGTCAAGCATTATTGTAAGACACACTAAAACGTTTGTAAATGAGATATTGCGATCCAGTAACAAATTACTGCCTGAAGTAGGTCGCTTTAAAGTTTGAGTGAACAATCATTTAGGCTTGATGTATTGCAGCAGACGATTGAAACGACTTTGATTTGTTCAAATGTAGTGCTTATTTATTACTTATTTAACCCTTTTGTCCACCATGTCGTAAAATATACTAAAAACATTTATAAAGGACATATTGCGAAGTATCGGGCCCTATGAAGACCTATTAGCCATTGTGAAAAAAAACGCAAACTGAAGTGGTATGGGCATGTCACGCGTTCAGCAGGGCTTGCCAAAACAATCCTGCAAGGCACTGTGCAAGTAGGACGAAGGAGAGGAAGACAGAGGAAAAGATGGGAGGACAATATCTCAGAGTGGACAGGACTGAAGCTGGGCGATTCGCTGAGAATGGCAGAGAACAGAGAGGAATGGAGGGAGCTGGTTGCCAAGTCATCAGTGGTGCCCCAACGGTCGGCAAGACTACGGGATATAGATAGATAGATAGATAGATAGATAGATATTGCGAAGTATTAACCCTTTACCGCCTGTAGTACGCCGCGCGACGTCAGACCGCCGTATTCACGATCGCGTTACGGTTCTGATTTGACATAGACATGTAATAAAAAGAACACTTGGTTTACGAAATTGTCCTCGGGCCTAAGTCTGCCTTAGCTGGCCCGCGCACGGCCGTGCGCGGGCCATCTAAGACTGACGTAGGCCGGAGCACCTTTTGCTCACCGGGCATCTGCCGCCGGAACCGAGAGACCAGCGCGCATTAATATATGCCATACAGCGGCGTACACCACAAGGGTGTATCATAGAAGTCGACCTGTACTGCTGAAATATTCATTGACGCCTTAACGGATTGTCAGTGACCACGAAAAATCGGCAAATGATGAATCGGACCGCTTTACGACAACCCCGCGTGACACGTCTGTCAGCGACACAAAGGGCATCCCACTGCAATATCTTCATGTACAGTCCGTGTGAGCCAAGCTTACCTCGTGTTATTTGCGAGTAACTTTTGAACGCAGACGATTTCACGGCAACTTTCAGAAGAAATGATGATCACCAACCTTGGTCCTAATTTACTTTAACTTTCTCGTGGTCATGACAACAATGGTTTAGCCGCTGCCCTCGGGAAATTTTTAACATGACTCTTTTAAACTCGCTAAAATATTCTCTAATCGTGCCCCCACTCACAGACGCTGACAAATATTTATTTCTGTACGCTTCACGGTCTCCAGGGTGAATGTTCAATGCCTTGGACTTGCACGGCGTCTGATCCTTGCGTGACTTGTCACAGTCTCAGCATCAGTGACTGCAGCTCAGTGGTCACCGAGTCCTGAACAGGGTTTATATTTCAACTTTTAACCCATATCATACTGATGCTAAAAGCTTCAAATTTGTATACTGCCATATGCAAGCTACCGTATAAGGATAAGGATAAGGATATAGACCAATGGCTTTAGTTCAAGGATGGTGCCAGAATAGCTTGGCGCCTAGAGGCTCACTGGCACTACCCTTAAACTATTTTAGTCAAACTTATTTCACACACTGGTGTATTCCGAATGATAAGAGATAAGTAGGTCATCTCTGTGATCTCCCGAGGGTAATGGCTAAACCGTTAAGTGTGAAACCGACTCAATTCTAAAATAAATTTGGACCAAGTTTGGTGATCACTTTTTGTTCGAAGTGTTGTTTTGGATTATTATGTCTTGTTCAAAAGTTAATTGGGAAAACACGAGGCAAGCCTTGCTCAAACGGACTGTGCTTTTGGTTTTACGCAACACTGCCCAATGAAGGGAAAATGGAGTAAGGCAGTTTTTGTAAAAAGCGAGGTTCTCGTTGTATTACCAAGAAAAGCTCGATTTTCACAAAAATTGTCTTACTGCTTTTTGCTTTCTCACGCGAAAAAACATAACCATTCATTATGTCGGATAAATGTTAACTAAGTCGAGACCTGCCGTCTCCGGATACGCAGCATAAGCCGCGTTTCCGGAGGCGACACGTCTCGAATATGTTAAGCACAAAAAATAATAATAAAATGAAAATAAATTAAAAAATCAAAACGTTGACATGAACGAATGACTTTCCGTGGAAACAAAATATCGGATGTGCGGGACTTTGTTACATTTGTTCCCACAGGCTGAGGTTGAAACACGTGTTTGTACGATGTGCATCAGCATATTGCGCAGAAATGTCAAAGCCAACCCAGAAAGAAACACGCTTAGAAATGACAGTTACAAAAAAATTCTAAGCGTGTTTCTTTGTCTGCATTTTACACGCTTTTGGCGGTAAACTTCTGGGTCTGCATTTGAAATGTAAACCATTTATTTTTTCTAGTCACTGTAAAGCAAAATTTGTTTGACACAGACTAAAATAATGTACTTAGTTATTTGGTACGTTATTTGGGTTTAACGCCGAGCAGGCGACTAAGGCCATCTCTCGGCGGGATAGGTAAAAATCTGGCCAGCTAGACTAAAAGAAATGTCTTAAGACAAGATGTAAATATATCTTTAAAATATTTCGTGCTAAAATGTCGCACGAGTCTTTTAAGGAAAAGTCTACAGACCCTCCAAAAGATCCAAATAATAAAAACTCACATAGTCTATGAATGCCCAAATCTTACTAAAACAAATGCTGCATTCTCTCAGAAAACTGAAGATTTTGTCAAGGGGGATCATCCCAGAACAAAACCTTCAATATCCTTGTGTAAATTAGATCACCACAAGACAGCAAAAAGTGTTTAACAGAAACTGCAGGCATAACACCTGGACGCTCCTCCTGTTTTAATAAATAAGAGTGCGTAATTTATGTGGGCATGCATCGTGAAAAAAAACTTGCTCTCTAACGCAGCCTGTGTTTTGCTGCCTTTAAATGTGACACTTTTTTTATACCCAAAGAACACACGTCATAAGCAGTATACACGCCACACAGTCTATACCCAACAAGACGCAGTTCGTGAACACAAACACATGCCTATTGTCAGTCAAAAAGCATCTCTTTTCCGATTCCATGACCACACGCGGGATGTGGATCGACCATGACACATTGACCAATGAAATGTCTAGAAACACACCGTGAATAAATTAACCACTTCGCTGGTAGTGATCGCGGATTTCGCGTCTGAAACGACAGCACGCTGACCGACATTAGCCTGAAGAATGGAATGGGACCAACAACGGGCACAAAGAACACGTCCACAGGACTAACGAGAGATATAAATCTTCATGAGCCCCCGCAGTCGCGGGGGCTCATGAAGATTTATGTCTCTTGTAGATGGGTAGCGTTCGCCTGGCCCTGGCCGCAGTCAAGGGATTACATACACCATATTGTCCTCGATGCTGATGTCACTTCGGGCCTACTCCCCAGTAGGAACTTCGTCTACACTTTCCTGTAAATGTTGTAATGGTAGCGGCAGAAGTGTTAAAGTGAGAGACAGACACATGCTTATTCCCCCCCCCCCCCCCACACACACACACACAAATGCCCCCCCCCCCTCCCCAAACACACACACACACTCCCCCTCCCCCCGCCCTCTCCCCTGCTTTACTGTAAATGTTGTAATGGTATCTGCAGAAGTGTTAAGGTGAGAGACAGACACATGCTTATCCCCCCTCCCCAGCCCCCACCCCACCTCCCTCCACCCCCGCCCCTCGCTTTTCGTTATTTGACTGTGACAAGGTTAAAAACTAGACCAAAAGGGTTGACTGCCAGTGCCTGTGACTGCCAGTGCTTGTAATTTAGAAGATACTACCAAGTGCGTAGGAAAAGCACTGTCAGGGGAGAGAATGTACAATTCTCTCCCCTGACAGTGCTTTTTTTTCCTACGCACTTGGTAGTTTATTCTTCTTTGTGATAAGGTTGAGCAAGTTTTCACACTAAGTGCTTCAACACACACAACACACACCTCCCTCCCCCACCCACCCACACACACATACCTCCCCTCTCCCTCCCACCCTCTCATCCGCAATCCCCGCATATCCCCCCCCCCCTCTCTTTCCCCCCCCCCCTCCACCCACCCATACACACCCTTCTCACGCCCCCTTTCGCTTTTTGAATTATGTTTTTTTTTTTCGATCATTGGGAGGCAAAGTCTGCCCACTGAGTGTCATTTGTTTGAGGTTAAAGGTGTCAGACAAAATCTGCCACCCCCACTCACCCCCCCCCCCTCTACCCCCCACCACGTCGGGAAGCAACTGATCCGCCCCTATGGTCGATCCATTTCCAGCAGACTAACCTTTACATTTCCGAAAAGGCAAACAAAGGAAATATAACTGCAAGAGACATAGGATGCTCATGATCTTCTGTCTCTTATGGCGTGCATTTGTATCTGTGAACTTTATCAGACTTCTTCTTCGTGAATTTTCAGTGTGAGTTCATGGCCATCGGCCTTGAGGGGGTTACTGCAACATCATAGCCACGCCCGTCCCAGGAGAACACAGTCGATAAATAAATCACATCATAACAATAACCAGTAATTGCACGCTCGTTGTCAATGCAAAAAAAAAAAAAAAAAAAAGATATCTAATAAAATCCTGCTTTTTTGATCGAGAGAATTCCGCTCTAGGAATTGCGCGATGGCTCGCAATATTCATCAAATTTAATATTCCACGCTTTTGCTGCTCGAGGAGAACATAGATATCTCACGCGCCGTGCTTGATTCGCTTGGCTCTTGTAAAAGCGCCAAGCTATTCTGGCGCTGCCGTTAAGCTGCCACTGAGAGAGACCAAACTGTTCAAGCACTACCCATGCGTGAATCGCGTCGACAAACTAATACTGAAATAGACCTGAAGGCCCAGACCTGAGCTAGTGTCATTTTAGCGGAGACTACGGACCCAACAGACAACCCAGTGAGCAAAGGTCCTCGGGCCTACGACGGTCGTCGTGGGCCCTAAGACATCTTGCTTTTGGAGATAGAACCATGGGACCAACAACGGGCACAAAGAACACGGGATATATATATATAATACCGGTTATTATCTAGGCGCTTTTTCCCAATTCAGCGAATGGGCTCAAAGCGCCGCGAACTGCACCCAACACGCACGCTCACGTGAAACACACGCATTCACTCTGAAGACAAACACAGTGCAAGACAGACACAGGACATTCACGTGGTGCGAAGGGTCAGCTCAGCTACTGAGGTTTCGGAAATGTTGATCGCTTGTATAATATAATATTATGAAATTTTTTAAGTGGCCTGAAATCGGTACCAAAGTGGATGGGGGTGGAAGAACCGGAGTACCAGGAGAAAGAACCCTCGACGGTCCGCCCGAGTAAACGGTGACACTTACTAGAGGAGAAAAATCCGACGCCGAAACCCGGTATCGAACCTCGCACCTTTAGCATTGGTGGCAGGCGCCTTAACCACTGCGCCAGGGACCGCCCCATAATTATATATATATATAGAACTTTGTACGCGTCCAATAAATTGTTCGTATATATATATATATATATATATATAAACGAACAATTTATTGGACGCGTACAAAGTTCTATTATTGACTTTCCGTATATATATATATATATATATATATATATATATATATATATATATATATATATATATATATATATATATATATATATATATATATATATACGGAAAGTCAATAATAGAACTTTGTGTACGCGTCCAATAAATTGTTCGTTCCATTTGTAAGAGGCATAGATCCTCGTCAGCCCCTGCAACAGAAGGGGCTCATGGGGTTCTATGCCTCCTGTGCACCAGGACGGGGCTCCATAATCCCCAAACTAACAGTGTTAACCCGTTAAGTGCCAGACTGTGTTTCTGCAATCTCGCGTTATCCCAGCACCCAAAATAAATTATACCTGTCGCAGATCCGGACATGGATTCAAAAGGGTGTCAGCAAGAGGCATAGATCCTCATGAGCCCCCGCAACTGCGGGGGCTCATGAGGATCTATACCTCTTGCAGCTGGGTGGTGTTCAGATTTTCTCGTCACTGAAGGGGTTAAGAATTAATTTTATACGAATAAAGGAACGCGCGCGTGAATGGATGAAAGGAAGCGTAGATATTACCTTTAGATTAACGCGGATATATTTGATTATGATTACATTACGACGATGACACTGTCGCCATAGAAATGAAGTCAGGGACTCGTCCAGAATACATTGTACTGGTCTCATCAACCATAAGGATGACGGTAATGCTTCTTACAGCAAATACTTTTCGACTAGCCCCTATGGAGAAAAAAACAAACAAACGTGCTATTATATTATATTCTTGTTTTATATTCTTTTATCAGTGTGTTGCTAAGCTGCCGGTAGTGACGATCTGTGCTAAATTATTACACAGTAAAACGACATGCTCAAGGTTGATAAAGGTCGATATATAAGGTTCACGATATCTCCTTTAAACTGTACACGTTAGTACACATGGGGACGTAGCTTAGTGGATAAGACACTGCGCTGGCAGTCGTAAGATCCCGGGTTCGAATCCTCTGGTGGGCAGGAATGGGATGTGGACTTTTCCTCATTCCCATCGAGTCAAATTTACGTACAGACTCGGCTAACGGTTGCCTGTCTCGCCTTCGTGTGCACAGCACGCATAATCAAGTGCGCACGTTAAAAATCCCATTACCACTGATCGAAAATGGAAACAGAAATATCTCACATGCTCCAAAGTTAATAGCCGGGTGGAGGTTTGCGCATGAAGTAGCGCTTAGTAGCAGCAGGCTTTCAAAGCTCCAGCTTCCACCCCTACGACGGCGCCTTAAGCATCTTTAATTAGATGGATATGTGCGCCTTGGAGACACCGTACCATACCACACCATACCATACCATACGTCTTACAAACATGTTACACGTTTAGGGTTTAACCCCCCCCCCCCCCCCCTACCACACTGGACGCATATTTTATAAATTGTTGTTCCTTCAATGACGAAAGGCCGAACCCGTCCACACGAGATGGATATAAACTGGTCTCAGCAAGAGGCGTAGTTGCGGGGGCTATTCCTCTAGCATTTGGATCGCGTTCAGTTTTGGGGGGTTTTGGGGTTGTTGTTTTTTTTTTTTTTTTTTCCCCTCGGCAGTAGAGAGGTGAATGCCTATTGTCCACCACAAAGGTGATTTCAAATACCGGGCACTGAATAGGGTCTGAACAAATTTTGACCCCAGCCGGGTTGGAACCCGCGACCGATCGGACGAGAGTCGCACACTCTACCTCCTGAGCCGCCATGCTCCCCCCTTGATATGTCTTACAATAAGGCCGTACAAAAGTGTTAATTGAACTACTGAAGTTGAATGTGTTAAAATGCAAGGCCTTTCTGCTCTCGTTAACTCATTCTACCCCAGACACACCACAGCAAGATATGGATCGACCCTGAGAGTTCAAGGGTGATGCCAGAATAGCTTGGCGCCTATGGGCGCCAAGCTATTCTGGCATCACCCTTGAACTATCATGGTCGATCTGTGTCCTGCTCTGCAACGCAGTCTTCAGAGAACAACGGCAAAATGTGGGGATTTCGGTCTTGGGGTGCAGCGAGTTACTTAAACGTTGTACGTAGGAGAGTTGCACCGACTCTTAACACGAGCAGTAGAACATCTCTCTTACGAGTGCCTACTCACATGGGTTGGGACAGGAAGGGTAGAGAAACTGATTTTAGTCGAGGCAAGGCAAGATTGAAACCACATTTTATCAGCAAGTTTCAGCAGTCAACCGAGAAGATCGCTTGAACCCGTTCAGTGCTGAGAAAATGTGAACACTACCTAACTGCAAGAGGCATAGATCCTCATGAGCCCCCGCAGTCGCACTAACTTACCGCAATTGCGGGGGCTCATGAGGATCTATGCCTCTTGCTAACACCGCTTTGAATCCATGTTCCTGGGACATCTAGGGGTTTTTGTTGTTGGTTTTTTTTTTTTTGTTGTTGTTTTTGGTCTTAAACTAGCAAAGACTATAATATACTCAAATCTGCGTCAGGTGGCATTGAACAGGTTACAGATATCTTCTAAAACAGATCGGTCATACGCATATTATTTAAGGTCTCTGTGTTCTTTTATTCAATGTGGCATACCGAGGTGCACGTGCAGGATAAGTAGGCCGCTATCAGCTACGCAATATGATACCATCGCATACAACATTAATAGTGATGATCATATTATCGCAATCCACTATGCTGCAGCACGGAGTTGGCAGCTCTATAAATTGATCAGTGAAAAACGAGAACAGTGGTGACTCACTTCACATCCGCTCTGTGATCATATCGTGTTAACCCTTTGGCTGTCGGTCGCGATGATTCCTGCAGGATTCATCGCGACGAAACCCCGCTACAGGACAGCGAGAGAGTCTAACACGTACCAACGCAGACACCATATCACGGCGCTGCCTTTTGTGTTGGTTTGTGTTAAGCCCTCCGCTGGCGAGGAAAAAAAAGGAACGCGGTCCAACTGCAAGAGTCGTAGATCCTCATGAGCCCCCGCAATTGCGGAGGCTCATGAGGATCTACGCCTCTTGCTGAAATCACTTTATATTCAAGACACATTTTGTCCATGTCATAGAAATGAGCATGTGGTCGCGCGTTGTTTGCACCTATATAACATGGCGGACTGCGGCTCTGTGGTGATGAACTAATAAAGATTTAAATGAACGCAGTATGCTTGCCGTCACAGGCAAGGGGTTAAAGAAAGAATGTCGATGTTGCTATTGACTACAGGACAGCATTGATATACCGCGACACCTAGTGGCCGAATATATCGGACCTTTTTCTTTCCCCGGGTTAGCGTTGTAACTTTGCATGCCATGGAATTTACATGGATTTGTGAAAACTAACACACACACACACACACACACACACACACACACACACACACACACACACACACACACACACACACACACACACACACACACACACACACACGCACGCACACAGAGTAAGAAAAATCAAATCGTACCAACGTAGGCCTTGGCTGGCAAGCGCACACTATGCTGCTTAAAAAACAAATAATTCAAATAATTTCAACGTTATGGGGCATACGCTCAAGTCATTTGACCGACAATAATTGTTTTCAGATTGCAGAATTGGTGTCTAATTACACAGCCTAGTTATTGACTAGCAGTTTACAATTGTCACCGATTGGACGCTTCAAGTCAATACTGACTGGATGTTTTATGTTGCAGTCGACACACTAGTTGCCTACCTCGATTCGCAGCGAATCGATGGAGACAATCAGTGTGCGCTGTTGACTGACTGCTTCCCACTGGAACTGTTTCACACTGGAACAGGAACTGCCTGTTTCCCACTGGAACTGACTGTTTCACACTGGAACAGGAACTGCCTGTTTCCCACTGGAACTGCCTGTTTCCCACTGGAACTGACCGTTTCCCACTGAAACTGACTGTTTCCCATTGGAACTGACTGTTTCCCATTGGAACTGTTTCACACTGGAACAGGAACTGCCTGTTTTTCCCACTGGAACTGACTGTTTCCCACTGAAACTGACTGTTTCCCACTGGAACTGAATGTTTCACACTGAAACTGACTGTTTCACACTGGAACTGACTGTTTCACACTGGAACAGGAACTGACTGTTTCACACTGGAAGTTTCACACTGGAACTGACTGTTTCACACTGGAACAGGAACTGACTGTTTCACACTGGAAGTTTCACACTGGAACTGACTGTTTCACACTGGAACAGGAACTGACTGTTTCACACTGGAACTGAAGTGTTTCATGTGACACTGAAACTGACTGAATTATGACACTGGCAATGCCACTTTAATTTTTTTTTTTTTTTTTCACGCTGAAGTTGTTCGGCTGATCGCATTGACAGCAGATTGTTCCGTTCAAGTAGTTACTGGTTAAATGTTTGGCACTTGTTTTAATTATTTACCTGCGAACTATTATGGATATTGTGTTTTACATCGTCTTTGACTGGTCGTTAACCCATTTAGCCCCGACGCCCTATAGGAGGAGATGGATTGACCATGATAATTCAAGGGTAGTGCCAGATTGGCTTGGCGCCTTCAGGCACTACCCTTCAATTATCATGGTCAATCCATCTCCTCCTGCAACTGGTGCATAATCGTTGGGAAACACCTCCAAAATTTGACAAAATGGACCTTGGGGGTAAAGGGGTTAACCTTCTCGTCATGGGGGTAAATGTGTTAACACCACTACATGCTTTGATTGGTTGTTGGGTAGTTTACAGCCTGACGTATTGGTCTGTTCTTGTACTTTGGTACTGACTGCTCATTTCACGTTGTCACTGATTAGTTAATTTTTTTCCGATACCGACTGGTTACTTCTCGTTGTTACGGATCCGCAAAAAAAAACGTATGGTTGGGGTTTTCCCCCTAATATTTACGGCAGGGTCAGTCTCTCGTAATGTGAGAACACAAATGTCTTTAGCGATATTCTAAATGGACATCCTTTGACCATTTCACTGCTGAAAAAAACACCACATTAACACCACCCAAACTCAAGAGGCAGAGATCCTCATGAGCCCCCGCACTTGCGGGGGCTCATGAGGATCTATGCCTCTTAAGCCTCCACTTATATCTTCGTTTCTCACGCAGAACAGTTGGGATTTTGAATTTGCAGTGGCTTCTATAGATATTTTACTTGCTCTGGTAGAAAAGGGTATGGGTTTCTGTTTAGTTATTCCTAAGCAAGCAAGAAACACACGGTATCTGTCATCAGCCTACGGTTATTGTACACCAGTATGCAAATAGGACGCAACGATCTTTGAAAACGAAGATGAAACAAACGATTTGGGGAGGGGAGGGGGGGGGGATGTGCAAAGAATGATTTAACAGATAACGGCAACAATAATGATTATTTTACGCTCTGTAGTTCAGTGCTTTGGTTCAAAGAGTTTAACCCCTTCCCTGCCGAGAAAAAGTGAACACGATCCAACTGCAAGAGACATAGAGCCTCATGAGCCCCCTCGACTGCGGGGGCTCATGAGGATCTATGCCTCTTGCTGAGACTAATTTACATCCATGTTCCTTGGACGGTGTTGGCTTTTGGTCGTTGAATGAACCCAGATTTCAGGAACAAAAATGTAGGTACACAGGGGCGAGAGTTAAAAACATATTTTTAAAAAAATAATTAGTTTTGAAAGAGCATAAAACCTTACTCCTGTTCCAAGCCAAACTGATAGACAAGTTTTAAGTTTAAAACTCATCTTCAAAGTTCTTCGTGAAACAGTTCAGACTGACGTGGACACGCCTTTCCAACTATCTATCTATTATTTATTTATTTATTTATTTATTTATTTATCCATCCATCCATCCATCCATCCATCATCTCAGCCACCGCCCACACATCTATAATTTGTTTAAATATTTATTTATTTATTTATTTATTTATTTATCCATCCATCCATCCATCCATCCATCATCTCAGCCACCGCCCACACATCTATAATTTGTTTAAATATTTATTTATTTATTTATTTATTTATTTATTTATTATCCATCCATCCATCCACTAACTCACCCACACACCAACACATCCACCCACCCACCCACATTTTCATTCATTCATTCATTCATTCATTCATTCATTCGATCGTTCGTTCGTTCGTTCGTTCGTTCGTTTTATAAACGGCTAATTAAAATGAAATAGTGACTGTATGAGGCCTTGACCACACCAAAGAAACAATTTTCAGAAAGAAAAAATAATAATAATAAATCTGAACACATCGATTAATGTTTAACCCCTTCATAGCTTGGACACAACGGGCGAAAAGACTGCAAGAGGCATAGATCCTCATGAGCCCCCGCATTCGCGGGGGCTCATGAGGACCTATGCCTCCTGCTGGCAATATCCAAAAGCAAAGCATACTAAGTACACGAACGAAATTTTCTCCATCAATAAATAATAAAGGCCTACATCCCTATATCAAAAGAAGGTCAAACATTGCACGGACTTCAACCATTCAGCGGATTCATCCATCCCGCTCCATCTGCAATAGGCGCATGTTCTCATGGGCCCCCTACAGCCGCAGTGTCTGATGAGAATCTATGCCACATGCTCGCAAGTAAAGAGTTGCCTCACTGCCATCCACAGTGGTGTGAGGAGCTTATCCGCTATTCACAGTACGGCTGTTCCTACGAGCACGCTTACCGCAGTGACCCGCGAGATCATGGTCCCTGTAGACTTAGTCTTCGCAATGAACGGGGCGGAAACTGCCGTCTTTCCTTACTATAAAGGGGCACAGCCTACTGTCTTTGACGGCCGATTCTGATATAAGAATTGCTCCTAGTGCAATGCAGGGAAGAATCCAGCCGAAGAAAGGAACGCGCTTAGAAAAGACGGCTACAACACATCTAGCCAAACTGACCCACAAAGAAACGCGCTTAGAAAAGACGGTTACAACACATCTAGCCAAACTGACCCACAAAGAAACACGCTTAGAAAAGACGGTTACAACACATCTAGCCAAACTGACTCACAAAGAAACACGCTTAGAAAAGACGGTTACAACACATCTAGCCAAACTGACCCACAAAGAAACACGCTTAGAAAAGACGGTTACAACACATCTAGCCAAACTGACCCACAAAGAAACACGCTTAGAAAAGACGGTTACAACACATCTAGCCAAACTGACCCACAAAGAAACGCGCTTAGAAAAGACGGTTACAACACATCTAGCCAAACTGACCCACAAAGAAACACGCTTAGAAAAGACGGTTACAACACATCTAGCCAAACTGACCCACAAAGAAACACGCTTAGAAAAGACAGTTACAACACAAACGTGTCCTTACTGTCTTTTCTAAGCCTGTTTCTTTCTTTGTTGGGTTCTTCTCACATTTTACACGCTTGGCAGTCACCTTCCTAATGCGCAAAAGGCCATCGGGCCGACTTGGGCCGCCGTTGGCCCGCGCACAGCCGTGCGCGGGCCAACGGCGGCCCAAGTCGGCCCGATGGCCTTCTGCGCACTGGGTTCTTGGCCTGGATTTCGCACAGAATGGCCAGCATGGTATTGACGAATGACACAGTCGGTATCATGAGGATACGATGCTCTAAAGGTATATTTACAGCGCACTATGAGGTTGTTGTTTTAGTGTGCATACATGTGCGAGTTTCGCGCGCGCTATCTTAGAGCACTGTAAATAAAACTGTTGGAAGAACTGTTGAAAGAAACGCGTGCTTGTTTGCAGTGGACCGCGCGACAAACATGGCGGCCCGCACAAAAATCCCATAGCAGTGATTTTTATGAAACAGGGACCACAAACTGTTTGTCGAAACATCGACTGGGCTTTTCCCAAAGTGGGACACAAGGCGCTTCCCGCAATAGTACGCTCTGTGAGCTCGTGTAGCGACAGGAATCCATCTCCTTCTACTCTAACCCACCCTCTGATCCACACACACTGGCACACAGAAATAAAGACGGACACACGGCGATTCCCGCCATTCGTAAGCTCTGTGGTCTGGCGTAGCAATAGCTATTCTGAAGAAGAAGAATAGCATGAGCAGCGAAATGACGTCACTTCAAGCTTCACGTCATGGCATCATTAGTCCCACGACGCCGTGTTCATAGTGACGACTCGATGTTACACGTCATCATCGCAGTACTAACATTTCACGTATCAGAGAATCACCTTTGCAATTTTCTTGGTGACTAAGGCTTATAGGTCACAATATGACCTAGTCCTACCCCAGGGCAGGGACAAACAGCAGGCTTATGCAAACACCGTTTATGAAATATCATGCGGGTATTAATGAGAAGATGGTTTTTTTTCGTAAAGAAAAAATTAAAGTTATGTTAGCTGTTTTACAAATGACTCATAAAAAGTGGTGAAGAACATTGTCTGATTTTCACACCTAGGGCATACAGATCACAATTGATCTAATCGTACCCGACAGCCGAGACAAACTGCAGGCTCATGTAAATACCGTATACGAAAGATCATGTTTTAAAAAATATTTAATTATTACTCCAAACGTTCTAGAGGTACAATGCTGGTTAACGAACTCATTCATCATCTCCCTTTATCTAGCTATACGCAAAACATTTAGTAAAAATAAAAAAATTTACGGACTAAGGTGTGGATTAACCGGTTTTTGTGAAACGGTCATTTTCTCGCCAATGAGCATCTTAATAAAAAAAAAAGGGAAAAAAGGTCCCGAGATATGTCTTTCAAGCTTGTCCATCCTCAAACGCGGCTCTAGTCGCTGTCACACACACACACACACACACACACACACACACACACACACACACACACACACACACACACACACACACACACACACACACACACATACGGCGCTTGGCTCCAAAAAGACGTTCTATAGCAAAGTTTGCGTAGATAGACGTGACGTCATTTTATCGTGTTACTTCTTTGCCAGAATTTCTGCGCTGCACGCCAAAACGTCATGTGCATGCTCCGGAATGCGCTCCGACCCAGCCCCATTTCAAAGTCTACCGTATTTTCAATACAGTAGACAATAATCATATTATGTAAAAGTAATACGTTGAAAAACATCCAATACATTTAATACGTCATCCAATACATTTCATACGTCATTCTATACATTTAATACGTCATTCTATACAGTTAATAAGTCTAAAAAATTATAGTTTCATGAAGTCTCCATAAAAAAAACTTCCAAATTCACGGTGGAGGTGAAAAAAAAATGTTTCTATAGTTTCAGATATTCTTACAGTTTCAAACTGATGTGGTAAAAAATATATATATATGGCTTTTATGTGGTACAAAACAAAGCCCCCCCCCCCCCCCCCCCCAAAGGAATCATCGCGCCTAAAACCGCTACCGACACTCCTAGGGTTAAGAAAATTTTTTTTAATATGACTTATCGAAAAAATATAATACAAGTGAAAACTATTTTAGAAACAAGTCATTAGGCCTACAGCGAATCCTGTTGCGAATGTTTTTGAAGTCGTATTGATTATAATGGTTCCCGGCGTAACAGCCAGGGAACGTCAATATCCCAACTCAAAGCACCGTCATGCAATTAACTCATTGCGCCCGAGGTACGAAATACCCACATTTTAGAGTTATCCTCTGAAGACTGCATTACAATTAACTCAATGCGCCCGAGGTACGAAATACCCACATTTTAAGAGTTATCCTCTGAAGACTGCATTACAATTAACTCAATGCGCCCGAGGTACGAAATACCCACATTTTGGAGTTATCCTCTGAGAACTGCATTACAATTCAGGAGACAGATCGACCATGATAGTTCAAGGGTGGTGGCAGAATAGCTTGGCGCCTATAGGCGCCAAGCTATTCCGCCACCACCCTTGAACTATCATGGTCGAGCCATATCTTGTTGTGGTGTGTCGCGGGCAGATTAAAATACGTGGTATGATCAAAAGAAAATGATAGTTGTGTCGTAAAAACCGAAACCGTTGGTCCAATTCACTTGATGTTTTCACATTTCCTAAAAGCACAATTCTCCACTGTTTATGCAAAAGTACGGCTACTTCTGGCACAAATCGCAGGTGATCTGATCTGGTATACTGATGAAGGGCAGGGTGGGACTTGCGAATTTACGGCTTATGCTAGGTCCTGGATGCGGGAAAACTCCGTTCTGCCAGCCTCTTTTTCAGTTTAGGGGATCTAACTGTTCTGTCCAGCGCTGAGTAATTCCCCTTGGTTTGTTATATAAAGAACCAAGTCGCATCGGTCAAGGCTAGGACAGTGTGGAAGAGCAGGAATGTTTCGCTTCTCTGTGTAGGGCACAGTGACCTTGACTTCATGGTCACTGGCTGTTTCAAGAAAAAACAAGATGTTCTGACCACTCTGAGAGTTGACCGCCGCTCATGAACAGACTTCAACACTTTTGGAAAAAAAGAATTTCTTACAGGATATTTTGCTTTGCCTGCGCGCTCCACTGATAAAATATAAACATTTAAAACCTCAAAGTTTTAAAAAAATAGAAAAAAAAATGTTGTCAATTCTGAAAATCTGACAAAAGTGCCCTTAGCCTCCTCTCATCGAAGGTCAACCACTCTTGATTGGACGGTTTGCTGGGGATACCGTTAGAGGAGAGGCAAGCATCGTCTTCAGTGATAACATCACACAGTCGCTAGAGGCTTTTTACGCTAAACGTTTTGAGTAGTTAATCCAAGCGATCAACTTTTTGTTGCATCTGAGACTCGGTCAAGAAATGGGCTATCCTTAATGCAGATAGTTTTTGGAGGTCAGGGTCATCGCGCATTATCCTTTGAACTGTTGCAAAAAACAAAACGATCCGAAGTTCAAGCTATTTCTCAAGATAACAAATATGCGTATTTTCCTATCAATATATAAATAAAGAGCAAAGTTTGCTCGTTCCCGGCTGAAAATTGACAGACCATTACTTGACTTCAAAGTCCTCTCTTTCACAGTTAAATTGCACAATCCATTGGCAGTCAGCCAGAAAAAACGTAAGTACCATATCAAGCAACTTGCAATTTTGTTTGAATTTTGACAGGGCTGTCTTTAAGTTTCACTCTTTTAAAAATGTAGAAATAAATTTATTATCTTAGAGAGTCCACTGTTTTCAAGTTCAGCTGTTTACGTCACTTTTTCAGTGACGTCATACAGCGGTATGGCTGAAGATACCAGCTCTACATTGTGCACGAATAAAGGGCAAAGGCTAAATTTTGTTTTGATACTATTTTATTTATGTGACTTCAGTAGTTTACAAATGGCGGCCTAACTGTTATTACTTTCTGATCATACCTCGTAGACACTACAACAACCATGGCGGGACAATAAACTTCGACCATGATAATTCAAGGGTGGTGCCAGAATAGATTGGCGCCTGTAAGCGCCAAGCTATTCTGGCACCACCCTTGAACTAAAAATGTATTATGATTGATTTGTCTTTTGATTGTTTTAGGGAGTACGCATGACAAATATACATGGTATGGTTGTTTCGGCGTTTGGGCCCTTCGTGTTCAATCCGCGCTAAAAAGGGTACACGGTTCTTATTGGCTGACCAGTTACTGATCCCGTTGGACACGTAGCAAATCTATTTTCACTTTTTAATCCGCTGCTGGTCAACCGCACACCTGTTCAGCAAACAACAACAACAAAAATGCACTGACAGAATTACCAAAGAATGTCCTTTCCCATTCAGAATAGCATCCACAAGTGCACACCAACCGTTCTGACGACTAGAAAGAGAGATCCCAGGAAGTCAATGACCCTCAGGCCGACCCCGGCCGCAGTGGGCCCACTGCGACCGACGTCGGCCCGAGGCTTGTTTGCTTGCTGTGATGTAGTCAATGACGATGTAGGTATTCTACACCCGACACTCATATGAAGCTAACTTTCACGTATCGCTTGTTTGTCCGCCATTCTTATCCACTAACTGCGTCAAAATCATGATTTTTAATGGAGGTATATGAACTAGTAATCAAATTCTTTCAATTCAGTTCAAGTTCAAAACGCTTTATTCATTCAAAACTGGAAAACTAAACCACCATATGACGTACTTTGTGATATGCTGGCTCTTTTCCTCTAGATTTTGACATGAATAGTTTACTTAGAAACGTTAATGGTATAGGGCTTAAAGTCTTTTGTGCACCACAAAGGTGGTT
>BTPG01000001.1:107559110-107646562 GCA_036245525.1 Semisulcospira habei | reverse complement strand
TCAAAGACGGGGCACCGAAAAGAGGTCTGTACAAATTTTGACCCCAGCTGGGTTCGAACCCACGACCTTTTGGAAGAGAATCGAACGCTCTACCACAGAGCCACCCAGCTCCCCCGGGGGAGGGGGGAGGGGGAGCTTGGGAGCTCGGCAGTAGAGCGTTCGACTTTCGTCCGAAAGGTCGTGTGTTCGTATCTGGTTCAGGTCAAAATATGTTCAGACACGTAGAGTCCGAAATAGCTCAGGCGGTTAAACGTCGGAGCAGGAGAGCGAAGGAAATCGCCGGGTCGTGGGTTCGAATCCCGTTCCGGCCCCGGTAGCTGGACTCACAATCCAGGGGGGAAAAACGGATTTGTTCAATAGCATGTCCGTTGAAAGGTCCTGTGGTAAATCAAAGTGGCACAGTTGGAGTGCGCCTGAGTTGATCAGTGTTCAGGTCGTACTCCATAGGCAATAGATTTCCCTGTCCCCCATAACCCGCCCGTCAGGGCCGTCCATGATCACCTCGGTGCTGTGGACGTTAAAACCCGAACTAACCAACCATGTTCAGACACTATTTGGTACCACGTCTTTGAAATCACCCTCGTGGTGGGCGAAAGGCGTTAAGGTCTAAACGTTTAACTCACTCTACCCCAAGACCGAAATCCCCCAAATGTTGCCGTTGTCCTCTGAAGGCTGCATGCAGTGCGGACACAGATCGACCATGATAGTCAAGGTGATGTCGAATAGCTTGCGCCCACGGCGCCAAAGCTATTCTGGCTCACCCTTAACTATCAGGTCGATCCTCATCTTGCTGTGGTGTGTCTGGGTAGAATGAGTTAACTCATTCGCGGCCAGCCGCATCCGGATGCGGCTGGCCGCGAATGAGTTAATGTTTCTTTTTGTGCAGTTAGTCCCTTTCCTCGAAGTTAGTGCCTTTTTTGCAGCTGACGCTTCTTTTTTTTTTTTCTTTTTTTTTTCTTTTTCTTTTTTTTTTTTTTTTTTTTTTTTTTGGGGGGGGGGGGGGGTCTGGGGGTGGTGGTTTGTTTTGTTTTAGTTAGCGTTTTTTTTCCCCATTTACTATCGTTTGGTATGGTGTTTATGCTGTTTATGCAGATGAATGGTATGCTTCAGAGGCATGGATTTGTTCTTTTTGGCAGTTAGTGTCCGGCTTTTTTTTGTGGCGAGTGCCTCTTTTGCAGATAACGGCCAGTTAAAAGCTAGTGCTCCCACAGACGCCTTGGGACGTGTTTTCAGTTTATTCTGCTTCAGGGAATGCGCGTTTGCCTTTCCGGCTGAGAGGATTTACAAACCAATTCAGACTGCGTAATGAGTGTCGCTTTTTTTCTCCGGTGCGTCTTTTTGATTAAACTCGATCGCATTTCTTTCTTTTCGCGTCTTTTCTCGTCTTCGGTGAGCCTTTGTTTTCAGTTTTCAAACGGCAAATGCTGACAAAGGAGAAAAGTTAGAGTGTCTCGTGTTTTGCTCTGAGATCAAAGCAGCTGAAAATGGCACGAGGGCACTTCTGTTTACCAACACTGGAAATCTGACAAAGTCGAGTTTATACCTATGGGGTTTTCTGACTTCCGGTATGGAGGGGAAAATGAAACTAAGATAAACACAAAGTACTGGGGCACTGGCAGAGCGTAGCCTCGCAACATCGGCAATTGGTGTTAATTATTCCTGAAATAGAATCAGATCAAAGACAACAGGCTGACTTGAGCCCCTTTTATGTACTGAGGCTTCAAAAGAAACGCGACATTTTTGGAATCGTCGGAAACACTTTAGTGTTTCCGGACGATTCAAAAAATGTCGCATTTCTTTTGCTCGTCAGCATAGCAAGGAAGAGACGGTAGGTTGCGCCCCTTCACAGTAAGGACGCATGATTCCTCGTAGCGGTCGAGATGTTAACCCCTTCCCTGCTGCTGGACGCAGATTGTGTTGTTTCACGTTTTCGCATAATCTACACCGACGATCTTCATTCGTCCAAGGAACGCCCAGACAAGAGCAGGTGACCATCTTCCGTCTGAGGACCGGGCACAACCGACTCAATTGCCACCTGCACAGACGCTTCCACCTCTTGCCATCTCCCCTGTGCCCTTGTGGAGAAGCAGAGCAGACCACGCAGCACATCCTCCAGGACTGTGGGAACCACCAGCTGCTGAGGGAGGAGATATGGCCGAAGCCCGCCACTCTACAAGAGAAACTGTACGGGCCTGTGGAGGCGCTACAGAAGACCACAGATTTCATTTTCAGAGCTCAACTCCAAGTGTGACGGCGTTCGAGGAGAAGAAGAAGAAGACCAAGGAACGCGGACACAGAGTGGGGTCAGCAAGAGGCATAGATCCTCATGAGCCCCCGCGAAAGCGGGGGCTCATGAGGATCTATGCCTCTTGCAATTACTAATTACTGAGACAGATCGACCAAGGTAGTTAAGGGTGGTGTTAGAATAGCTTGATCCCTCCCTCCTGGAGGAAAAGCGACAAGCTAATCTGGCATCACCCTCGAGCAAATCATGGTCGACCATGGCCAAAACCGTCCAAGAAACACGGATACCAACTGGTCTCGGCAAGAGGCATAGATCCTCGTGAACCCCCGCAGTTGCGGAGGCTCATGCGGATCTATGTCTCTCAGCAGTGGGATCGTGTTCACTATTTCTCGGCAATGAAGGCCATAAAGCCACGCGTGCAAGCGACAGAAAAACACATCGCTCGTCCATGACAACGAAATCGAGAGATACGGCAATGTTTCATGGCTACATCCAATGTAACGTGGTGTGCCTTTGGACAATGGCTAGGATCATTGCAGGCAATATTTTGGCTTGTAGCTAATTAAATTCTAGAGGAGCCGGCTATTGGTCCGCATCCATTTTCAAGTCAGATAGGCACCTTGCGTGAGAAAAAGCAAAATTTCGCATTTTTCATTTGCACATCGCCGCTGTTTTAGGAACATAGGGCTACAGGGTGGAAAGCAAGATCAATAGCTCCTCATGAACCCTGCGTTCTGCAGGGTTCATGAGGATCTATTGCTCATGCAGATGGAAAAGGTTTCGTGTTGGATTGCGTTAGTTAGACAGAAAAGCAGGCTAACCAAAGCCGCATAGGTGTCAGGACTCGGCAGACCCAAGCCAGAAATATGGCGATCTAGCGGACCCCGATAGCTTCTCGATAGAAGCTAGTTTGTCATTGTGAGATTTTTTTAAATCGACTTATCTCTTCATTAGCTTTAAAACTTGATTTTTGTTTTACAAATTACTGGTACTATACTCTCTTTAGATTTGTTGATATTTCGGCCAATCAGGACAGGCGTAAGGGTTACCCTGAAAAGAATGGCCAATCAACGTGTTCGGCATGACTCGATTCTCAGGCCCCACCCACTCCAATTCCGATTACTGTATTAATTAACGTCTTTAATTCTACTAATTAATGAAAGCGACCCTACCAGGTCATACCGATTCTTATTTCCTATATTCTACCTAGAACGCTTAAGGGGTGGCGGGAGGGGGAGAGAAGTATAACCGCCTAACATTTTTTTTTTAAATCAAGCATTTGAGAGATTTATTGTTTATCTCTATAAAAATATTCTTCCGCCTGCCCCCCCCCCCCCAAAAAAAAATAATAATAATAATAATACTAAAATAATAATAATAATAATAATAATAATAATAATAATAATAATAATAATAATAATAATAATAATAACAATAATAATAATAATAAAAGAGGAACAAAAAAAAAGAAAAGTAAGTAAACAAATTGATAAATACTTTTTTCGCCAGAAATGTTTTGAAACGCCCCCCCCCCCCCCTCCTTTCCTTTCCCCATTTTATGTGTTCTTTGGGGAGGTGGCACCCCTCCTCCTCCCCCCTCACCCCCCCCCCCCTCACCAAATGCTACCCGACCGTATTGTCCCAAGATAGCTATAGTCATACCACGTGCAAGGGAGGTAAGACAAGACCACTATACACCTTTTCCCGACACTGGGAGATGTACCCTTCACTCTCTGACCAGAAGACTGTGGAACGACAAGATCTGTGAGGACCAACCGCCCCTAATGGGCCTCTGTCGGTCTGAATCGACCACAGATAATGCATCCTAGTTGTTCTGATCTGATTGCCTGCTCAGCTGGATTTGAAGCAGCATCTTTTGTGACTGTAGAGGCCAATGAGGGAGTGGCAGTCCCTGCTGCAAAGGTCACAAATGTACGTGGTCGCTGGTCTGATGGAGATGTTGCACTCCTTTCTGCGTGCCCGCTTGTCTGCTGCTGCTTTCGACATCTTCTCTTCCCCTGACTTGAGGTGTTGGTGGAGGGTACTTCTCCACTTTGCACGATCATCCGCAAGGTGTTCCCAGGACCCAGTGTCAATGTCCAGTGCTCTCATGTCCCTCCTGCAGACATCTACAAATCATAGCTTGGGGCGACCAGTGTTTCTTCTCCCAGCTGCCAGTTCTCCGTAGAGGATGTCTTTTGGGATGCGGCCATCTTTCGTGCGGTGAACGTGGCCGAGCCAGCGCAGTCTGCGTTGTCTGAGTAGGGTGTACATACTGGAAAGGCCAGCGCGTAACAGGACTCCGCTGTTGGTCACTCTATCTTGCCAAGATATGCCCAGGATACGGCGAATGTGTCTCAGGTGGAAGGTGTTGAGTCTTCTCTCCTGTCTAGCATGTGTGGTCCATGTCTCACTGTCGTATATCAGTGTGCTGATGACGCAGGCATTGTACACAGCCATCTCTGTTTTCACAGTCAGCTTGGGATTTGTTCACACTTGAATTGTGAGGCCTGCAAGAGTTGCAGCAGCCTTCCCGATCCTCTTGTCGATCTTGATGTCCAGAGAGAGGTTATCGGTGAGAGTGGACCCAAGGTACTTGAACTGGTGGACGACGTCGAGCTTGTAGTTGTCAATGGCGATGAATGGCGGTGTCTCTGTGGCCACATTCCTTCTGCCAATGAAGATAAGTAGCGGCTAATCTCTCTGTTTGTTTGTTTGTCTATTTTGACAAAGGGTATTTACCCAAAATATTAATAAATTGTGTTGTACCCGTCTTTTCTAAGCGTGTTTCTTTCTCCATTGGGTACTTCTTTGCATATTACACGCTTGGCAGTCACATTTTTGGTCTGGATTCTCTGTGTCCTGTCCCAGGACGTTCGTCTTCTTTAGACTGATTGTCAGTCCGAAGTCCTTGCAAGCCTGCGAGAATTGGTCCATCAGTGACTGCAGTTCCTGCTGGGTATGGGTAGAAACTGCCGTATCGTCAGCGAACAGCATGTCACTGATGAGGGCTTCGCGTATTCTTGTCTTGGCTTTGAGGCGGTCAAGGTTGAAAAGCCTGCCATCTGATTTGGTTCGCAGGTAGATCCCTTCTGTTGTATTACCAAAGGTATGCTTGAGCAGGACAGCGAAGAGGATCCCAAAGAGAGTAGGGGCCAGGACGCAGCATACGTCAAAGGGTTCGGATGTGCTGCCGTTAAACTGCACTGTCCCCTTCATGTTGGTGTGGAAGGATTCTATCATACTCTGCAGTTTGGGTGGGCATCCAATCTTTGAGAGGATCTTGAACAGACCGTCTCTACTGATTGGTCAAAGGCTTTGGTAAGGTCAATAAAAGCGACATACAGAGGCATGTGTTGTTCCATGCACTTATCCTGGATTTGACGGAGGGAGAAGATCATGTCTACCGTTGATCGCTCAGCTCGGAAGCCACACTGTGACTCGGGATAGACACGTTCTGCCAGCTTCTGCAAACGGATCAAGATGACTTTGCTGACAATGCTGAGAAGGGAGATGCCGCTGTAGTTGTTACAGTCGCTTCTCTCGCCTTTGTTCTTGTAGACGGTGATGATCTTGGAATCCCTCATGTCTTGTGGTACCTTTCGTTCCTGTCAGCACTGGAGTAGGACCTCATGCAGGGGAGAAGGAGGGTGGCCTTGCAGTTCTTGATCAAATCCGGGGGGGGGGGGGGGGGGGATCCCGTCGTTGCCTGGAGCTTTGCCTGAAGCCAAGCTGTCAATGGCTTTGCTGAGCTCCTCTATTGTTGGCACTGCATCTAGCTCGTCTATTACAGGCAGGTGCTCAATGGCGTCAAGAGCTGATGGGGTCACGACGTTCTGTCTGGAGTAGAGGTCAAAATAGTGTTCCAGCCATCTCTCCAGCTGCTGGCCATTGTCCGTAATAACTTCCCCGGTGGAGGATTTGAGGGGGGGGGGGAGGTGTCTTGTTTTGGGTTGGTCCTAATGCCTTCTTAATGCCGTCGTACATTTCTCTGATGTTACCTGTAACGGCTGCAATCTGGATGTTCTCACTGAGCTTCGTCCAGTACTCGTTGGCGCAACGCCTGGCAGTCTGTTTGACCTTGCTCCTGGCACCCCTGAGAACCTGCAGGTTCTTTTTGCTGGGCGGCCGTTTCTACTCAGCAAGTGCAGTTTGCTTGGCTACGATGATGGGGGACATCTCGGTCCACTTGGCCTCGTACCAGTCTTGTGACTTCGAGGTCCTCTTCCCAAAGGTGGCCAGGGCTGTGCGGTGCGTGGTGTCCTGCAGGGTTTTCCACTTCTCTGTGGCAGAGTCAGAGTCACCGGGCTGTGAGGTTTCAAGTTCCTTCTGGAAGGCCTCTGCAAACTTTTCCACAAGGTCGGGCTGGGACATTTTGCTGACATCGATGCGAGGTTTCCCTAGCTGCTTGGTGCTATGGAACTTCTTCGGTTGCAGCCTGATCTTGCAGCACATCCAAGAATGGTCTGTGTCGCAGTCTGCGCTTTGGTAGGAGCGTGTGTGGAGAAGGTTCTTCAAGTTGGCGCGCCTGACCAGGATCAGATCCAGTTGGTGCCAGTGCTTGGAGCGCGGGTGCTTCCAGGAGACCTTGTGTTGAGTTTTGGTTTTGAAGTAGGAGTTGGTGATGCACAGGCCGTGGTAGGTGCACATCTCAGGCAGCCGCTGCCCATTCTCGTTCATCTTGCCCACACCAAACTGGCCGAGGCAGGAAGGCAGTGGGACCAACCGCCCCTACACCCACTGCAAGAGCAACACACGCCAGCCGCTTGGTTAGTACGATACAGAGCGCCGCAGCTAATTCATCATGTTATCAAAATCTACGGGCGTCCATCACCGACAGACCAAAACGCCCGAAAGCCTCCTCATATGAAGAGAAGGGAATAACATACATTGAAAATAGGCAGCACAAGGCACAGATCCTCATGAGCCCCCGCATGCGGGGGCACATGAGGATCTCTGCCTCGTGCAGATGGGCTGTATTCGAATTCGAAATTGGATCGACGGCGAGATGGGAGCAGAACCCGGACGTCTCATCTCAGACTCCCCTGAGAGGACCCCTTTCTGACATGATTGGGCTCGGGGGTCATGGATAATCCCATCAGAATCTGCGACAAATGACGTCGCAAACTGAGGCCCTGAGAGGAAACCAATGAAAATGGGTCCCCAGTGGGACAGATTCGTAGAAATGTGTATACGTGCAGATGAGATTTAATGTCTAGCCCTGTGCAAATCTCGACTCGCAAGCAGACGTCAAAAATAAAATTGCAGAATGTAGACTACATTCACTCGAAAAGAAACGAAAACATTTTTTTTTTCAAAAAAACTTTAACTTTAAGTTCCGACTGCGAAAAAGATAGATTGACCAAGATAGATCATACTGATCCAACCACCGTCATGTGCATGTAGGTAGTAGCCAGCATACGATTTAAGCCGCAAAATGCATATTTTGGCTGTCTGTAGAGGATTTGGTCGCCATGATCAGTCTGGCAGAAATCATCGCGACAAAAACTGCTACCGACAGCCAGACAGTGCACACTTCTATAGCAACGCCATCAATGACATTCGATTATTTTAAAGTTACAGTCGACTGGCACACGTTTTAATTGTATGTGTGCTGATCTGTGATTTTAGACTTTGCGGTTCGAAGCCGTCAGGTCCAACCAAATTTCACACCAGCCTCCAAATTTAGATGTGCACGTGCTGTTTCACATGATCCAGTGAATAAAACCTAGGTGCCGTGTAATGAGCGGTTTTCAACAACGGTTTCCAATCCACTGATTGCAGTATTGCAGACGATTGAGCCTGTTGTGTTTGTGGTAAACGCATCTTCGGGCTGACTGACAATTTATGTGTGCGGCGAAACCTGCTTCTAGAAAACTCAGTTATTTAATAGGGGGGGGGGGGGGGAGGAATCCGGCTTAATCACTCATGCCAGCTACATTATTTAGCCACACTAAATCCACTCCGCCTACTTCGCCCACCTCCTTCCCGTGCCGTCGTCTATCCCAGTTCATTCCACCTTTCATCTGCATATTCGACCGACCATGCGCCAAGACTAATTTCGTTATCCATTAGGGTGATATATCGCGCGATATACCACACCGGCCAGCCAATCGCAAGGGAGCCACTCGTCTTGAATAATTAAAGAGGCTCTCACCGGGGCTGACGGTGTCAGACGGCGAAACTTATTATCGTCAGGTTATGACAGCCATTATCACTGGGTGTCCCGGGACCCAGTGTCATGATGATGACGATTATGACGGCACGCTGGTTGCCTCCCTCGATTCGCTGCGCTGACAACCGAGAGAGACAACCAGTGTGTGATGATGATGATGGCTGTGGTGAACATGGGGGTGGTGTGGCTGTGGCTGTGTGGTGCAGGGAGGTGATGTGTGGGGATGTATGAGAAATATGTGTGTTTAACCCTTTGCGTGTCGGTAGCGGGTTTTGTCACGATAGTTCCTGTACGAATCATCGCGACAAAAATCGCTACCGACAATAAAAGGGTTAACAACTTACTCATTGGAGGCGTGGCGCATACGGATACGCGGCTTCTTCACATTATTCACATCTCAATGCTGCATGAACTGTAAGAACAGGTGTGGAGGAGGAGGAGGGGCAGGGGATACACTGCGCGAGCCTCCTGCACCCCACCCCCCACCCCCCCCCAAAAAAAAAAAAATAATAATAATAATAAAAAAAAAATTAAAAAATGTAAAAGTTCGGGAGGGGTGGGAGAGGAAGGAGCATAGCATCTCCTGCCCCCCCCCCCTCCAACCCCACCCCCTCCCCACCCCCACCCCCCTCCCATCAATATTCTTGGAGAGAGAAAAACCATACTGGGGCGGATGTGGGGAAGGGGTGTTCCACGGGTTTTCGCGCCCTTCCCCCCCCCTCTCTTCCAGCCCTCTCTCTCTCTCTCTCTCTCTCTCTCTCTCTCTCTCTCTCCTCTCTCTCCTCTCTCTCTCTCTCTCTCTCTCTCTCTCTCTCTCTCTCTCTCTCTCTCTCCCCCTGGCCCAAAATACTTTAAGATGCTAAATTAAAGTCACTTGTTTGAGTCTGGGACCCCCCCCCCCCTCTTCCACCACGTGACCTCCCAACGCGCACTCCTGTAAATTTGCACACACGCACGCACACGCACACGCACACGCACACACGCACACGCACGCACACACACACACACGCACGCACGCACGCGCTCGCGCGCACACACACACACACACACACACAAACACCGTCACACACGGGAGGTAACTGACTCGTGCCTGTCCCCCACGCTGTTTGACTTTTTGAGGCTGGACAGCACGGGCATCGGGCCGATAGTCTTTTGCTCACTGGGCCTTCCACCTGCTATTAGTGGCGTTTGCGACGAGCGACTCGCAAGAACGAACGAAATCGAAATCGGACATCCAGCTTGTACCATAAGCACAGACAAGGAGATGTTTGGAGTGTTGGTCGCACAAGCTGGTAAATTTCGCTCTCGCTGATTGCTGTGAGTTGTTCGTTTGCAAACGGAACCTCAGTAGTGAACGGAACTGTTTTCAGGTCACCACAAGTGTGTGTACTTTGGCTTACAGGCATTCGCAGTAATTGTTTGTGACTAACTATTACACTGCGCAGAAACAGATGAAATGTATCGGTGGGGCTTAAGCCAAGAAGGCAGGAGGTCGACTTTAAACATGATCAGGCCGGTGGAAATCCATCACCTGTAAGAGGTCGACGCTCAGTCACCACCCATCTAAATCCGCCTCCCATCCCCCCTCCCCTCCCCCTCCCCTCCCCCTCCCCCCTTCCCCCCCCCTCCCCACCCCCCCCCCCCCCCCCCCCCCCCGTAAAGCAAATAACGTATGGAACAGAGAAAGATCTTGGCCGCTAGCAGAAGGCGTAGATTCTCATGAGCGCCCTACGACTGCAAGGGTTTATGCGAGTCTGTGCCTGTAGCAGGTGTGGCGGGGTAACAAGGGGATTGTATCATCAATCATTTCTCACTGCCTGTCGACGCACATTGTATTTTTTTGAAATCTGTTATTTCAATGCCAAACTGAAGAGCCCCCACCACCCCAGCAGCGTAAAACAAAATGGTATCGGCGAGAGGCATAGATCCTCATGCGCCCCCGCATCTGCGGGGGCCCATGAGGATCTGTGCCTCTCTTGCAGTTGGAGCACATCGATTTCTCCCCGGGACCAAAGAGCTAACTTAAATTATAAAGTTTTGATTGTCGTAAAATGAAAGACTTTTCTGTTTTTGTTCTCCTTTGTACGCAGGAGAGTTCCTTCCGGTTTCGCCCACAATGCATTGGAAAACTTCTGCGACGTGTGCCTACTCGTACGGATTGTGAAAAGAAGGGTTGAATAGTCTTAGCTGAAGCAAGACAACATTGAGGCCAATCTCATCAGCAAAGTTTACCGATCAAATTATTTTTTAGCTTAGCAGATCGCTTTAAGCGCCTTGAAAAAAAAAATCAACAAAAAACGACAAGGCCGGTCTAACCATACGACAAAGATTTATTTTTCTTGCGGAACACTAGCGCAGATTTGTGGTCGCTTTCTTTTTTGATTCCCCGCGCCTGGCACTTGATATATTGGTTCAGTACGGAAGCTGTGCCGTCGCGGGAGTGCTCAGTCAACGCAAAGGCGTTCGTCGCAAGTACGTTTGATAGTACGATCTCACGACGTGCAACGAGCGACTCGGCAACGAACGAGAGCGAAATTGCGGCGGGTAGACAACTCTCCAAACCTCTCCAAGTGGCATAGATCCTCATGAGCCCGAAATCTCCAAGAGGCATAGATCCTCATGAGCCCGGAGGGCTCATGGATCTATGCCTCTTGGAGAGGTTTGGAGTGTTGTCTACACTTATGAAACAAGGTGACGTTTCATCGGCTGTGGTTTCAACTCGTTCGTTGTTGGGGGTCGTTTGTTGCAAACGGAAACCTCGCTATTATAATACGATGTATTTAGAGCGATCGGCTCCATCAGTGGTTGCTAACATCCCGTGGATACAACGGGTTTTCAACGTTGTCTCGCCTCAACTAAGACTTCTCTACCCTTCTTTTTACAATGATCCATGTGAGAAGGCGCACGTACCACGGGTTTTTGCACTCGTTGCCTTTTGCGCGTCACCTGCGTACACAGGGCCGGATCACTTAGCTCCAAGGGGGGGGGGGGGTCCAAAACCTGACACAGAAGGTCTCCACGACGCTAGACTACATCCAAACACCCCCGAAAAGGGACTTTATTATAGCATTTTAAGGAATTTTGGGTCGTGGGGGAGGGGGGCCAAAACCCCCAATGACACCCCCCTCTCTTTCCCCCCTAGATCCGCCCCTGGTACAAACTTCAAGACGAGCAGAACAGTCTTTTATTTTACGACATTCAAATTAAACTTCATAATGAACTCCTTCAGCCCGGCGCACGTGTTTACCAAATTTTGGGAGGCGTCATCTAACGAGTGTGCACCTGTTGCAGGAGATGGTTCGACCGTGATAATTCAAGGGCAGTGCCAGATTAGCTTGGCGCCGACAGGCGCCAAGCTAATCTGGCACTGCCCTTGAATTATCACGGTCGACCCATCTCCTGCTGTAGTGCGTCAGGGCTGAATGGATTAAAATCTAGCCCTTTCTTCCGACACCCTAAGAACATTAATATATATATATATATATATATATATATATATATAATATATATATATATATATATATATATATATATATATATATATATATATATATATATATATATATATATATATATATATATATATATATCGCGATCCACTGATTCACCCCCGTCGGATGGCCTTAGTCGCCTGCTCGGCGTTAAACCCAAATAACTAACTAACTAACCATTCACCCTTCACTGCGTGTGAGTGTACCTTCCGGCGCGGGCCAACGGCGGCCGGTGTCGGCCCGTAGGCCTCTTGCGCATTGGGTTGTATCCCGTTTGTTGGCGGGGCGGCTGGAGCCCAATGTACGATCAATGGCAGTAATGAGGTGAACTTCGGAGCATGCGATACATTTGTCTCCCTTTCCACTGGTTTCAAAACTCACCTCTTTCAACAGTACTAGCACTATCACGCCATCAGTCACGCACCCCACCCCCAGCTGACTGTCGTAACGTATTTGTGGTACGTGAGTCATTGTCTAAAGCGTGCGCATGTGTGAGGGAGTTGTAAGTGCGCGCTTATATTTATAATTATTATAAGATAAGCGCATTATAAATACCGTTATTATTATTATTATTATTATTATTATTATTATTATTATTATTATTATTATTATTATAAACGGGCCTGCTCTTTTCGAATTCAGGTGGAATATTTAACGCGCGCACTCGATCATTATGCGTGCTCATTATGCGTGCTCATTATGCGTGTTGTACGCACACAAAGGCGAGAAAGGCACCGTAAAAAAAAAAAAAAAAAAGAGTCTGTACGTTAATGACTCGAATGTGTGGGTATGTGTATGTCGACGAACGCCTTTAGCTCGAGCCGGCTTTGCTACAGAAACCCTTTTTATTGCGGTATTATTATGTTAAATCGGCTGCCAAGTGTTCTACAATATACACACGGACTCAAAAATCAATAAGAGAGAGAGAGAGAGAGAGAGAGAGAGAGAGAGAGAGAGAGAGAGAGAGAGAGAGAGAGAGAGAGAGAGAGAGAGAGAGAGATAATGATGATGATGATGATGTAACTTTATTTTTCAACGGTAAAAAGTTTTGACAGAAAACAAATCGTCATTTTACAAACTTGCCGTTGCTAACATCTACAGCATAAAAAAGGGAAAACTATAAAAATATATTTTACATACAAAACCCAATAGCTAATAGAGAGAGAGAGAGAGAGAGAGAGAGAGAGAGAGAGAGAGAGAGAGAGAGAGAGAGAGAGAGAGAGAGAGGTTAACTCCTGTAGGAATCATCGCGACTAAAACCGCTAACGACACCCAAAGGGTTAACACTATCACACACACACACACACACACACACACACCACACACACACCCCCCCCCACCACCCCCACCCCCCACCCCCCCCCCCCACACACACACACACACCCCACCCCACACACACACACACACACACACACACACACACACACACACACACACACACACACACGCGCGCGCGCGCGCGCGCACGCACGCGTAGCCTACAGCGGGAACTGCTGAGAAAAAAACATGTTACGTTGTAGCTGTATACATAATTAACACTTATCAGTCTCGCGAGTTTTGTTTAGAGGCTTTGCCGCGGGTAATACTCTTCTGCGTCGGGGTGAAGAAGAAGAGGAGAGAAGTATTGGACTAGTCACGACAATCAAACTTCATGAGTCGAGTTACCGCCGCTTTTGTGCAGCATCATTTTAGGAACATTTATAAATAAGAACTATTTAAATACCACCACCACCCCCCCCTCCCCCCCCCCCCCCCCCCCGGACTCTTCCTGTCCCAGATGTACTATTTGATTTAACTGCCCACAAAAAAGACTACTCTACCCATTGTAGCCTATACCAACAGAGCCTTAATCAACTACTGTCTATCTTTCCCGGCTACTGCCGCATTTGAGGATGGGAGGGTAGCTGCAGCTGCAGTCTCCTCTCGCCACCCCCGACGACCCTTTAAACGCCGTCTTCTAGACCACTCTTATATTTTTTACCGCAGAGTTGCAGGCAATTATGCTTGCTCTTAGACATGCGTACCAGATCAGTGAGAAGAACTTTTTAATATTGTCTGATTCCTTGTCAGCCCTTCAGGATCTAAAGGATACCGGAACTGAGCACCCGCTCCTAGTTCAGATCAGGGAACTGTAACTAGTGTAAGCCGACCTTATGGCAGATTAGGCTATGATATCGTTTTCATCTGGGTTCCCGGTCATGTGAACATTGAAGGCAACATAATCGCGGATTCTGTGGCCAACAGTGCCCGCAGTGATCGTACCTGTGAGGCTGAGACTGTTTTTCGTGATTTTAAGCCCGCCATCGGTGCCTGTATATCTCGTGAGTGGCTGACCAAGTGGGACAAGAAATAGGCGAACAGGATCGGCGAACATCTTCCTGAAGTGTCAGACAGTCTACCTTATCGCTGCGGCAGCCGCTTTGAGGAGACTGTCTTTGCTCGCCTTCACATTGGCCATGCTTATATCACACACTCCTTCTTATTGAAAGGGGAGGAACGCCCCTGGTGCTTCGCCTGCGACAATCCGTTTTCGGGGAAGCACTTCTTGACATCATGTGTTGAACTAATTGATATCAGGCAGAAACACTATACAGCAGACTCTTTGAGGGTATTGTTTCGGGACGTTCCTCCGGACAAAATCTTCAGCATTCTAAAGGAAGCCAATTTGTTTTACAAAATGTAAGTCTCTGTCGACTATAGGAATCTGACTGTTCTTTTGTCCTTCAGAAATCTGTAGAGATGTCCGATTGACCTGTGTGACTTTTCAGCTAAGCTTACTTTAAAACTGTATTTACATCATGTTTTAAAGTTATATTGCCCAGGATCAAGCATCTCAACACAGTCAGAAAACTATCTGCAACAGATACTGCTGACAATATGTGTATGGGTCCTTTGTGTACTATCTTAGAGCTTTTATCATGTAAGTACAATGCCAAATGTCGAAATTCATCGTTTGCAGGGTGTATTGTTTTTGTACCCGAGTCGCGGATTTATCGTCCGCATCGGCCTGGTTTTGAATTAATATGCATATTTATGAGCCTACGTCACAAGGCCGCAGAACCCGACCGACTATCAGTGTATCGCAATACTGCAGGTCGCGAGGTCATCGGTGTGTACTGGTGTTCTCCGGCATCCCTTTGACGTAATTTTCCACGAGAATGTAGAATAAACCTTCCATATTAGCTATGCTGTCAAAATCACAATGCGGGTTCCGCTTGACCTGCTAGTATTTAGTAGTAACGATCGTGCTGCATCGTCAGTGCACGGCCGGGGGCGTGGCTTGTTCGACTCCGTCTCCGCGCAAGGCGACTGAACCAGCGTCCACGGTGCCTAGTTTGACCTTTGATCCTTTATCCCTCGAAAACACGAAACAGAACATTGGTAATTAAATCCACTTTCTGCACTGCAGTCAATTTCACATCTCACACATCGAAGTCTACTAACTGAAAAATAAGCAATCCAGACCAAAAAGGTGACTGCCAAACGTGTAAAATGCAAAGAAGTACACGACGGAGAAAAAAAACACGCTTAGAAAAGACGGGTACAACACAATTTATTAATATTTCGGGTAAATACCCTTTGTCAAAATAGACAAACAAACAAACAGAGAGATTAGCCGCTACTTATCTTCATTCGCAGAAGGAATGTGGCAACTGAAGGAGGTGACGTAAAATAAAAGAAAAGAAAAGGAAGAACAAAAGTGCGCAAAAAGTAAAAATGACGTCAACAAAAAAATCAATAGAGAGAGACTCTTCCCCCCCCCCCCCCCCCGCCCCCGCCCCCGTCTCTCTCTCTCTCTCTCTCTCTCTCTCTCTCTCTCTCTCTCTCTCTCTCTCTCTCTCTCCCCCCCCCCTCTATTTTATTTTATTTTTTTTATAGTTACCCTTGAAGACGGTTTCACAACTACCTACTCTCCACTTATACCAATATTCTCTTACTGAATTTGATTATTTGCTTTGTTTCAAATGACTTATTACTTGTTGTGTACCGTGCTAAATGCTGGTTTTTTTTTTTTCACCCGGGGTCCTCCCGTTTTTCCCCGAGGTAGTCCTCAAAGTGAAGGTGATATAAAGTTTGCCTTCGGGTTGGTGTTTAGCAGGCTTTGTGTATTAGACACTCAGCCTACTTCGTGCCCAAGGGTACTCCCCGTTCGTTCTCTCTCTCTCTCTCTCTCTCTCTCTCTCTCTCTCTCTCTCTCTCTCTCTCTCTCTCTCTCTCTCTCTCTCTCTCTCTCTCTCTCTCTCTCTCTCTCTCTCTCTCTCTCTCTCTCTCTCTCTCTCTCTTTCTCTGGCCTCACATACACGCATTTACTTTTGCTCGCTCCTGCGCCTGCTTACACACACTCTTGTCTCTCGTGTTCAGTTTTTCTCCGAGTCTCTCTCTTATGATTTTTTCGTTGACGTCATTTTTACTTTTTGCGCACTTTTGTTCTTCCTTTTCTTTTCTTTTACGTCACCTCCTTCAGTTGCCACATTCCTTCTGCGAATGAAGATAAGTAGCGGCTAATCTCTCTGTTTGTTTGTTTGTCTATTTTGACAAAGGGTATTTACCCGAAATATTAATAAATTGTGTTGCACCCGTCTTTTCTAAGCGTGTTTCTTTCTCCGTTGGGTACTTCTTTACTAACTGAAAGCATCACTGGAAACGACAAATGCACCATCGCAGCAGAAACACTACCTCTGTGAATCCGAGTGAATGAGAGGCTGCACAGACAAAAACGTGTCACGACCAGCAATGTGCAACATGATTTTGACACACACCGTAGTTTTCAGATCCTTGCAGCATACAATTTGATAACTAACTCCTAACTTTATGATAAAACAGGTTTAAAATCTTGCGAAATCAGTAAGAGATAAATTCTACTGAAGATCATGAATTCTGAAAATCACTAGAGCTCGCGGAACTATAGGAAGACCGACAAAGACCGTAGATTACTTACTGATTCACAGAGCAGGAAAGCGACAAATTCCGGATGGGCGGTCAAGCCAAGCTCTTGCTTTACGTGTTGCCACATGTCCATATTCCCTTGTCCGATGTCAATTCTACTTAGGGGTATCTTGTCTCTCTGCCTCTTTCTTCTCTTCAATTCCGAGTCTGTCACTATTGTCCGCGCGATTCAATGATACTTTCTTCATTCTTCGCTGGTTCATCTGCCATCTTGTCTCTGATTGGTTATAATTATGCAGATGACCTAAGGTCGTATAGAATAGTTATGACGTCAGCTACTATGCCTATCAGAAACAATCTTTTCATGGTGTCCCGTCACAAGATTCCGGTGGGCCTCTTTTCACTTTGAACGGCCGAAAGAAAGCATTTGATGGTGGTCACTGTGTAAGTGGGTATGTATACTGAAGCCCAGTTAAAGCTTTTTTGTGAACTGAAGCCTTCAAAATGTTCAGTTGTGCCCCTTTAAGACCTTTCCAGGCTCTTAATCTGGCTGACCAGACTTTTATCCTTCCCGCCGTGAGGTGGCTTTAGTCGCCTGCTCGGCGTTAAACCCCAATAACGAACTAACTAACTAACTATTTAAATACCTTTCTTGTCTGCACCAGGTCTCTTTAAGTTGGAAATGCCCATTTAAGCCCCGAGAGACAACGCCATGCCCAATTAGCCAATCTATGGGACAGCACTGCTTAATCAAAGCCGGCAAGTTTGATCCCATTAACTTCCCTTCAACTGGCGTAGTTTCCACGCTAATTCCAACACGGTGCACGGCCCTCGCCACAGGCTTGGGTCGATAAATCCGGTTTTTATAATGTGTTTCGATTGGCAACGTCAAAAAATGTTGTTCCAATTCCAGACACGGGTGGAAATGAAGGTTATCTCTATCAATAGAGATATATGGTGTAAAACCATGTATTCCTCGACCGCTGCCTGTAGTCCATTTCAGAGAGAGGCATGTAGGTCTTTCAGCCATGACACTAAAATATTGATCGACCATGGTCAATCTGTCTCCCGGCTGAAGGCTCATGTAATGTAGTCTTCATTTGACAACTCCAGGATTCCGGCACCACCCCTAAACAATCATGGTCGAACTATCTCCTTAACCGTGATTAGTCGTCAAAGAACAACTCCAGAATTCTGGCACCACCCTTGAACTATCATGGTCGATCTGTCTCCCGGCTGAAGGCTCATGTAATGTAGTCTTCATTGAACGACTCCAGGATTCCGGCACCACCCCTAAACAATCATGGTCGACCTATCTCCTTAGCCGTGATTAGTCCTCAAAGAACAACTCCAGAATTCTGGTACCACCCTTGAACTGTTATGGGTCAATCTGTCTCTTTTTGCTGAAATGTAATATAGCTCTCAGAGACAGGACAAGTCTAATACAGTTCCGGCACCATCCTTGAGCTATCACGGTCGATCTGAATTCTGAATTGTAGAGTAGTCCTCAGAAAGCAACTCCAAAATATGAAAATATCGACCTACGTGCTCGAAATGTAAAAATGTATTTTGTACCTCGAAAGTAATCGACAGCAGAATGCTGTGATATTGACGTGCAAACCCGCCTAAACAATTTTCCACTTTTGAGGGCAGTAAAGTTATCTCATCTCATCTCATCTCATCTCATCTCATCTCATCTCATCTCATCTCATCTCATCTAGTCACCTCACCTCACCTCACCTCACCTCATCTCATCTAACCTCGCCTCGCCTCGCCTCGCCTCGCCTCATCTCATCTCATCTTATCTTATCTTATCTTATCTTATCTTATCTCATCTTATCTTATCTTATCTTATCTTATCTTATCTTATCTTATCTTATCTTATCTTATCTTATCTTATCCACTTCACGGCCAGTGATCTCAAACTGCGCATCTGAAGCAACCGCACACTGGCCGACCCGGGTGAAGAACACAAACGTGAGTGAGCCAAACGTATTCTTAAAGAACACAGGACTAACAAGACACGTGAACCCCGAGACTGCGACTGCGGGGGCTCATGAGGGTTCATGTCTCTTGCAGCTGGTCAGCGTTCGGCGTGCCCTCCGGCAGGTAAGGAGTTAATCAGGGAGCTTTTTAAGGCGAGGCCATTGCTAGCATGCCAGACAGCGCGATTAGCAGTCATTAACACTGACACTCAAGCCGGTGGACATGGGTTGCGGCGCTGACGAATAACCCTACCCGCCCAAGGAACACAGATATAAATATGCCCATCAACAGGCAGAGAGCATTAAAAGGAATGTGTCTATATGGGTGCACGGGGGTCTAAGCATCTTGCTTTTGGGTGAAGGCAGATTTCCTCATCATCGCCCCAAGCAAAACGACGGGCTCGCTTCACATAGCATGACTGGTGAAAGGTCCTGGTAAATCAAAGTGGCGCACCTGCAGTGCGCCTGAATTGATCAGTGCTCAGGTCATACTCCCTAGGCGATAGCAGTGTCCCTGTACCCTAAAGGGCCGTTCATTTTGACGCAGGTGCAGCGGACGTTAAAGCGACCTCCTGCAGGCAGTAAAGAGTTAATAGACCGCAATAATTGTAAATGTAAAAGCGCCTGCCACCAATGCTAAAGGTGCGAGGTTCGATACCCGGTTCCGGCGTCGTACTTTTCTCCTCTAGTAAGTGTCATCGTTAATTCGGGCGGACCGTCGGGGGTTCTTTCTCCGGGTACTCCGGCTCTTCCTCCCCCACGACTTTGGTATCAATTTCAGCCCACTTAATCAAATTTAAAATATAAACGATTTCAATTTCCAAAACATCAGTATCTCGCTTGAGCTTGCCCTTAGCACCACGTGAATGTTCTGTGTTTATGTACAGTGTGTGAGTGAATGCGCGTGATTCACGTGAGCGTGTTTGTTGGGTTCAGTTCGCGGCGGCGCTTTGAGCCGATTTTCAATTGGGATAAAGCGCCTATATAATACGCTGATTTAATAACTCCTTTACAAATGCTTGCTCTCACCTACTCTTTTCAACATCTTCCTGGAAAGAATCATGACAGACGCTCTGAAATATCATGAAGGAACTGTCAGTATTGGAGGCAGAACAATCACGAACTTGCGCTTTGCGGACGACATTGATGGCCTTGCAGGAACAGAGAAGGAGCTAGCTCAGCTGGTATGCGTATGGGATGGAAATCAGTGCAGAGAAGACCAAACTGATGACAAATAACACCAGTGGCATTGGCACTGACGTCATGATTGGAGGCCAAAAACTAGAAACAGTTAATAAATTCAAATACTTAGGAGCCATTTTGACAGATGAGGGATCAAAACCAGAAATACTGTCCAGGATTACGCAGACAACACAGCACTGACAAGACTGAAGACCATTATGGAAGGACAGAAACATCACACTCTGCTCCAAGATCAGACTGATGCGCTCCTTAGTCATCTCAGTGTTCTTGTATGCCTGCGAGTCATGGACCATAAAAGCAGACCTTGAAAGGAGGATACAAGCCACTAAAATTAGATGTTTTCGAAGGCTGCTTGGCATTTCATACAGAGATCACATCACGAACGAGGAAATGGGAAGCAGAATCAGGCAAGCTATCGGGGTCTATGAAGACCTATTAGCCATTGTGAAAAAAAACGCAAACTGAAGTGGTATGGGCATGTCACGCGTTCAGCAGGGCTTGCCAAAACAATCCTGCAAGGCACTGTGCAAGGAGGACGAAGGAGAGGAAGACAGAGGAAAAGATGGGAGGACAATATCTCAGAGTGGACAGGACCGAGGCTGGGTGATACACTAAGAATGGCAGAGAACAGAGAGGAATGGAGGGAGTTGGTTGCCAAGTCATCAGTGGTGCCTCAGCGGTCCGCAAGACTACGGGATATAGATAGATAGATAGATAGATAGATAGATAGATAGATAGATAGATAGATAGATAGATAGATAGATAGATAGATAGATAGATAGATAGATAGATAGATAGATAGATAGATAGATAGATAGATAGATAGATAGATAGATAGATAGATAGATAGATAGATAGATAGATAGATAGATAGATAGATAGATAGATAGATAGATAGATAGATAGAGATAGATAGATAGATAGATAGATAGATAGATAGATAGATAGATAGATAGATAGATAGATAGATAGATAGATAGATAGATAGATAGATAGATAGATAGATAGATAGATAGATAGATAGATAGATAGATAGATAGATAGATAGATAGATAGATAGATAGATAGATAGATAGATAGATAGATAGATAGATAGATAGATAGATAGATAGATAGATAGATAGATAGATAGATAGATAGATAGATAGATAGATAGATAGATAGATAGATAGATAGATAGATAGATAGATAGATAGATAGATAGATAGATAGATAGATAGATAGATAGATAGATAGATAGATAGATAGATAGATAGATAGATAGATAGATAGATAGATAGATAGATAGATAGATAGATAGATAGATAGATAGATAGATAGATAGATAGATAGATAGATAGACAGATAGATAGATAGATAGATATAGCTTACAAATGTTCTTAGTGTGTTTTTATTGCACTTGAACTGCGGGAGATCATGCTGATCTATGACTCTTGCAACTGGACTGTGTTCGGCTTTCCTCGGCAGAGGGCGCTATCCTTGTTTTGTCATAGTCTGTGACGTGTTGCGCTATGCTTATAGTCCATCCATTACGTAATATTTGGCGCTGTGACGTGTCAGTGAAAGAACGATGACGTTATCTCGACAAGTAACAAATAGAGACACCTGTTCCAGCGAGCAGAGCGACGAGAGAAGGAACATATTTTCGGTGCTGTGTTCCTTGCGAAAGAAAACAATTACAAAAGTGCGCGCCCGGCCACCTGCTGTAACGTGCAAAGCGAGAAAAGACTGAACATATTTTCGGAGCTCTGAGGTGAGGAGGAAAGGAAAAACTTAAAAGAACGCGCTGGTGCATACTCATCTGTTGTAGTGCGTGACGCCGAAGGCAGACGCAACACATATTTCATGAGAGTTTTTGTTTCGGAAAGAAAAGAATAAGTGGAGTGTGAAAGCACGGCATTCCGCCTTAAGCTCTTCACTGTCGGAGGCACCCAACTGCAAGAGGCATAGATCCTCATGAGCCCCCGCAGTCGCGGGGGCTCATGAGGATCTATGCCTCTTGCTGAAAAAAAAAACAAACGTTGTATCCACGGTTCTTGTACGGCTGGGGTTCTTTGGCGTTGAATTAACCCTTTGCGTTTCGGTAGTGGTTTTAGTCGCGATGATTCCTACAGGAATAACAACACCCTGACATCCTACAGGAATAACAACACCCTGACTTCCTACAGGAATAACAACACCCTGACATCCTACAGGAATAACAACACCCTGACATCCTACAGGAATAACAACACCCTGACATTCTACAGAAATAACAACACCCTGACATCCTACACTGAGGAATAACAACACCCTGACATCCTACAGGAATAACAACACCCTGACATCCTACAGGAATAACAACACCCTGAAATCCTACAGGAATAACTACACCCTGACATCCTACAGGAATAACAACGTCCTGACATCCTGCAGGAATAACAACACCCTGACATCCTGCAGGAATAACAACACCCTGACATCCTACAGGAATAACTACACCCTGACATCCTACAGGAATAACAACACCCTGACATCCTGCAGGAATAACAACACCCTGACATCCTGCAGGAATAACTACACCCTGACATCCTACAGGAATAACAACACCCTGACATCCTACAGGAATAACAACACCCTGACATCCTACAGGAATAACAACACCCTGACATCCTACAGGAATAACAACCCTGACATCCTACAGGAATAACAACACCCTGACATCCTACAGGAATAACAACACCCTGACATCCTACAGGAATAACAACACCCTGACATCCTACAGGAATAACAACACCCTGACATCCTACAGGAATAACAACACCCTGACATCCTGCAGGAATACCAACACCCTGACTTCCTACAGGAATAGCAACACCCTGACATCCTGCAGGAATAACAACACCCTGACATCCTGCAGGAATAACAACACCCTGACATCCTGCAGGAATAACAACACCCTGACATCCTGCAGGAATAACAACACCCTGACATCCTGCAGGAATAACAACACCCTGACATCCTACAGGAATAACAACACCCTGACATCCTACAGGAATAACAACACCCTGACTTCCTACAGGAATAACAACACCCTGACATCCTACAGGAATAACAACACCCTGACATCCTACATGAATAACAACACCCTGAAATCCTACAGGAATAACAACACCCTGACATCCTGCAGAATAACAACACTCTGACATCCTACAGGGATCAACGCGACTAAAACGCTACCGACACGCAAAGGGTTGACAAATATTTCAGGAACACAATCTGCGAGCAGCGGCAGGAAAAGGGTGAATCTTTTCCTCTGTGACGTCCTTATATAATTATATATGAGGGGCGGATCAATTACCTCCACCCGGAGGCGGGGAGGGGGGAGGGCGGAGGGAGGTCGGGCTCGGGTAGGGTACTGAACATAATCATGTGTGCGTGATTTTAACACTGCTACCTAAAAGAAACTTTCATATAGCATTTTAATTTTTCCCCTTTTTATTAAGTCCCTTCTGTTTATAGAAGGGACTTTTTAGGACGGGTCGCGGTGGGGCGAATTTAATAGCATGTCCTTGATGTCAAAGGCGGCAGGCCTAAACCTCTAACAACTTGAAGTAACAAGATAAAACTTACGTCATATCTAGTTACGCTAACCTCGCTGCTGAACGTACATTTGGCGCGAAGCGCCGTATGTGCCTATGAAGCGAAAGTGTAACTCGTATCACGTAAAATATAAAAGTACGCAAAAACTAAAACATACGTCATGACAAATGACGTTTGACAAAGCAATGACGCGTATGTCCTGCACCCCTTATAGAACTCACTGACGCATTGGCAGATCTGCCAGACATTTTCAATAGGAGATAATTCAACATCAGAATCAGGTCAAAGACAAAAGGTAGAGACCATTGACAGCGAGGACAGCTCTCATATAGAAGGGACTTTGTGGGCTATGGTTCATCCCATCTTGTTCAGACTGGCAGGAGGTCTACTTTCCGCAACCCATCGCCCCCCCCCCCTCGCCCAGCCCCCCACCCCCTCCCACTCCAGCCCCTTCACCCCCTCCCCCATTCGCCCCTGCATATGCAGATTTGAGGATAGTACTAAAGCGAATTATCGGCTAATTGTTCAGGGGACTGTTAATTTGGTGGGAGACAGTAATGTGAGCTGAGGCCGGCATTTTTTAATCTCCCCACAAATCACCGCCTCGTGGTCAGTAATGCGACGATTCACTCCAACACCATTAACTCATTCTACCCCAAGACCCAAATCCCCACATTTTGCCGTCGTCTTCTGAAGACTGCATTGCAGGTGCAGGACACAGATCGACCATGATAGTTCAAGGGTGATGCCAGAATAGCTTGGCGAAGCTATTCTGGCATCACCCTTGAACTATCATGGTCGATCCATATCTTGCTGCGGTGTGTCTAGGGTATAATGAGTTAAGCAAAGGACCCCAGGGCCGACAGTCATTCGCGCGCGGGCCCACTGCGGCCGACATCGGCCGGGGGACCAGTGCTTAATGGGTACTCTGTGGCTCTAATATATTTCAGTCTAGTCCGGGGCATCGTTTTTATGCAGCGTAATTAATTATCTTGCCTTTGTCTGTTTGTCTGCGTGCGCGAGAGCTTGATTATCAGCTTGCTGATTTATAATTGCATCGCGTAGTGTTTTCGCATTTGTAGTTTACAATTTATTTATTTATCTTTTCGTCTCGGCGCTTTGCTTTGTAGTGCAGTGCCGCTTGTTTGTTCAGCTGTTTGTTGGGGTTTTGCTGATTGCTTACCGTTCATCATGGCTTGTCAGGGTATTCCTCTCTCTCTCTCTCTCTCTCTCTCTCTCTCTCTCTCTCTCTCTCTCTCTCTCTCTCTCTCTCTCTCTCTCTCTCTCTCTCTCTCTCTCTCTCTCTCTCATTTTGTGTACGTTGCTTTGTACTGTATAGCCGCAAGGCATCTCTCTCTCTCTCTCTCTCTCTCTCTCTCTCTCTCTCTCTCTCTCTCTCTCTCTCTCTCTCTCTCTCTCTCTCTCTCTCTCTCATCTCTCTCTCTCTCTCTCTCTCTCTCTCTCTCTCTCTCTCTTGTTGGGCGCGCGCTCGCGTATGTGTGTGTGTGTGTGTGTGTACTGTATGTGTGACTCTGTGTGTGTGTGTGTGTGTGCGCGTGCGTGCATGCTGTGTGTGTGTGTATGTGTGTGTGTGTGTCGGCGTGAGAGAGAGAGAGAGAGAGAGGGGGGGGGGAGAGATAGCACCTGCATTCATATTTGCCCTTGCTGTATGAACTTTAATGTACTTAATGATTCTTTGTTTATTGCTTTACTTCGCTTGTATTTTTACTCATTTTATACTTTTGTGCGTACGCGTATGCGGGTAGGTATGTCTGGAGTGCGTGTCCGAGAGCGTGTGTTTGTTTTTGTGCGTATGTGCCTGAGTGCGTGCGTGTGTAAGTGTGTCCGTGTGTGTGTGTGTGTGAGTGTTCGTGCGTGTGTGCATGCGTACTGAATTGCGGTGTACATGTGTGTGTGTGTGTGTGTGTGTGTGTGTGTGTGTGTGTGTGTGTGTGCGTGCGTGCATGCGCGGGTTGCGATGTGCATGCGTGCGTACCTGAGTGCGTGTGTGGGTATGTGTGTGTGTATGTGCGTGGTGCGTGCGTGCGTGAGCGAATGTAGCAGTGCATGCAGCAGTGTGTGGTATGTGTATGTTTACATGTCTATGTCACTTATGTAGTAGATGTAGCAACGGCAAGTTTGAAAACTGGTCCTGTTACCAATAACTTCTACCGTTGGAAAATAAAGGTTCATTGTTCATTGTTCATTGTTCATTGTTCTCTCTCTCTCATACATTGTTTTGTACTGTATAGCCGCAAGGCATCTCTCTCTCTCTCTCTCTCTCTCTCTCTCTCTCTCTCTCTCTCTCTCTCTCTCTCTCTCTCTCTCTCTCTCTCTCTCTCTCTCTCTCTCTCACTGTGAATTGTGCCTTTACTGTGCCGTTTTTAGGGAGCTGTGTGTGTGTGGTTGGGAGGGGGGGGGGATGGAGTGGAAAGGTGTGTGTGTAGGGGGGGGGGGAAGTGTAGGTAGCGAGCGGCACACACGAGTGTGTGGGCCCGTATGTGCGACGTATTCATTTGTGTGTGCGTGCGTGCGTGTGTGCTTGGATGCGTGCGTGCGTGAGCAGTGCGCGTGTGCCAGTGCCGGCGTGCATGTGTGTGTAGTACGGGAAATAATTATGTGTGTGTACGTGCGAGCGTGTAAGTGAATATGTACGCGCGTGCGTGCGTGTACAGTAAACCAAACTACACGTGCAGAAAAAGACGCCAGGAATGCCGCGCCGAGCGCTGTGTTAGCGACGCGCTCCGTCAGTCAAGTTGGATGTCAGCTGAGAGAGTGGAACCAAATAGATGTAGCCTACAGCAGCCCGCAGACACTGACACCACCACTGACTCTGGTGATAAGCTGCAGCCTAAGTCAGCGGCAAGAGACATAGATTCACATGAACCCCTGCGACAGCAGGGGTTCATGTGACTCTATGTCTCTTGGACAGGAGAAGGATTTCCGCGCGGGACTGAGAGTAAACACAAACATCACAACAGATGGGAAAGCTTTATGAATACCACAGTCTGTGGCACCTATCCACACATTCTTCGTTTATAGACACAACGCGCGTTTTGACATCGGGAGTTTATCTTTCTGACGATCTGGCTTTCCTCCCGAACAAACTAGAAGCAAACAAACAAGATGAGATGATGAACAATAGCCCACAAAGTCCCTTCTGTATGAGAGCTTTCCTCGCTGTCAAGGGTCTCTACCTTTTGTTTTTGACCTGATTCTGATGTTGAATTATCTGCTATTGAAGAATCTCGCAGATCTGCCAATGCGACAGTGATTCTATAAGGGGCGCAGAACATACGCGTCACTGCTTTGTCAAACGTCATTTGTCATGACGTAAGTTTTAGTGTTTACGTAATTTTATATTTTACGTGATATGAGTTTCACTTTCGCTTCATAGGATTGAGAAAATGGTGACAAAACTAGAACTTCACGGTACAATTGCAGTGGGGTGACGGAGTTGCCTCTTTTACGTCACCGCCACTGTCTGACTTTCTCTAGCAGTAAAAGATTTTTAGTGTTTTAATTCCTTTCTGAAAAGTATTAAGTTTTACTAAAGAAGTTGAAAGGATACAAAGCTGGCTAACGAACTCGTCCAATGTCTTTCTCCAAACTAGCTATATGCAAAAGCTCAAGTAAATATGACAAAAATTACGGACTCAAATTTGTGGGTCAACCGACTTCCTATAAACAGTTGTTTATGTCTTCAATGAGACATTCAATTACAATATGTTCGGAGGCTCTCTTAGTCACCCACTTAAGAAAGTATTTCGCCAAGTTTCAAGCTTGTGTGTACAGAAATTATTATAGGAGATTCTCTTGTTTACATACATACATACATACATACATAGTACATACATACATACATACATTACATTACATTACATACATACATATATACATATATGCATACATATATACGCACATACGGCGCTTCGCGCCAAATGTACGTTCAGCAGCGAGGTTAGCGTAACTAAACATGACGTAATTTTTTATCTTGTTACTTCAATTGTTAGAGGCTTAGGCCTGCCCGCCTTTGACATCATGGACATTCTATTAAATTCGCCCCACCGCGACCCGTCCTAAAAAGTCCCTTCTATAAATAGAAGGGACTTAAAAACGAACGGAACAAACGAACGGTAGGCACAAACAAATTAAACGAATGAACTTTTGAACAAAAGAGCGAACGAACGAACGAGAGAACAAGCAAACGAAGGAATGAACGAACGAAACAATGAACGAATTAAAGAACGAAATAATGAACGAAATAAGAAACGAAAGAATGAACGAAATAATGAACGAAAGAATGAACGAAAGAATGCACAAAATAGCAAACAAAGTAATAAACGAAATAATGAACGAAAGAATGAACGAAATAGCAAACAAAGTAATGAACGAAATAATGAACGAAATAATAAACGAAATAATGGTCGAAATAATGAATGAATAAATGAACGAAATAATGAACGAAATAACAAACGAAATAACGAACGAATAAATGAACGAAATAATGAACGAATAAGTGAACGAAATAATGAACGAACTAACAAACGAAATAACGAACGAAATAATGAACGAACTGTAGGAAGAAGCAAATTAGTTCAACGAACAAACAAACAAACAAAGCAATGCGTGTTGGTGTTGGGCGTTTGTACTGCGACTGCGAGTATTCCTCGAGAAAAGAAGCCCAAAAGCACCAGCACGTCAGTATGAACTGACGCAATGTTCGCCCTCTCTCTGACAATTTGATTCGGCCAGGAATACAGTCTTTCCGTATCTGTGCTATGATGTCTGCCAGGGTATTGTGCACAAAGTGGTAAATTGCATGCAAACTCATAGGCCTAGAGAAGAGACTGCGGGCTGGTTCATCCCATCGCATAGGCCTAGAGAAGAGACTGCGGGCTGGTTCATCCCATCTCATAGGCCTAGAGAAGAGACTGCGGGCTGGTTCATCCCATCTCATAGGGTTAGAGAAGAGACTGCGGGCTGGTTCATCACATCTCATAGGCCTAGACGAGAAGAGACTGCGGGCTGATTCATCCCATCTCATAGGCCTAGACCTGCCCAGCTCTTTGGACTCGAGGTCAGTCTGAAAAAGACAGAGGTCCTCCATCAGCCGGCACCCAAGACAGTGTATCGCCCTCCTCACATCACCATTGGCGAGTCTGAACTAAAGTCAGTGCACCAGTTTACCTACCTTGGCTGCATTATCACGTCGGACGCCAAGCTGGACAAAGAGCTTGACAGCAGGCTGGCAAAAGCGAACAGCGCTTTCGGGCGACTTTTCAAGCGGGTGTGGCACAATCAACAGCTGAAGACAGGCACCAAGATCAGCGTGTACAGAGCTGTGGTCCTCACCACCCTGCTGTATGGTTCCGAGTCCTGGGCCCTCTACCGCAGCCAACTACGACTCCTCGAACGCTTCCACCAGCGCTGCCTGCGTACCATCCTGGGCATTCACTGGAGTGACTATGTCACCAACGTCGAGGTCCTTGAACAGGCTGAAACTGTGAGCATCGAGGCTTTGCTGCTGCGGACACAGCTCCGCTGGGCGGGGCATGTCTCCAGGATGGAGGATCATCGCCTACCAAAGATCACACTGTTCGGCGAGCTTGCTACTGGACACCGTGACAGAGGGGCACCAAAGAAGAGATACAAAGACTGTCTCAAGAAGTCACTCAGTGCCTGCCAAATCGACCACCACCAGTGGTCCTCGCTTGCTGCGGACCGTGACACCTGGCGCTCCACCATTTACAAGGCAGCTGTCTCCTTTGAGGACTCTCGCAGAGCTGGCCTTAAGGACAAGCGGCTCAGGAGAAAAAACAGAGATGCCGCAGCTCAGAACCCTGGCCATACCTTCCCCTGCAGCCACTGCGGTCGAACCTGCCTGTCTCGGATTGGCCTCCGCAGCCACGAACAAGCCTGCAGACGTCGTGGTCAACTCCTATAAAATCTTCGTTCGCGAAGTCAAGCCAAGAGAAGGAGACCTCACATCAGCAAACAAGTACAGACTTGTCAACAAGAAGATCAGGAAGAGGATGAAAGAAGCCAAAGAAGATTGGATTGAAGACCAGTGTTGTAGCGTGGAAGAGGGCATGGCAAACGGCAACAGCAAGAAGGCTTATGAAACGCTAAGGACCCTCACCAAGACTCAACAGCGAACAGCCACAGTCATCGAAGACAGCAGCGGCCAACTCCTTACGGAAAACACTGCTGTACTAAACAGATGGACTGAGTACTGCCGAGACTTGTATAACTACAAGGCTGAGCCAGACACCAGCATCCTCCAAAACAACCAGGCTGGGGCCAGGAAGGCTGAAGACCTGCCAGTGTTAGCTGAAGAGGTGGAAGCAGCCGTACGCGGCCTGAAGGGAGGAAAGTCTCCAGGTGTAGACAACGTACCTGCTGAACTGTTGAAACATGGAGGAGAAGTAACAACGAAGGTCCTCACTACACTCTGTCAAAAGATCTGGGAGCAAAAGAAATGGCCAGTAGAATGGACACAGTCTCTAGTGATCCCGCTCCCCAAGAAAGGAAACCTGAAACAGTGCCAGAACTACAGAACTATCAGTCTGATAAGTCACCCTAGCAAAGTAATGCTTAGAATCATTCTCAACCGCCTCAAAACTTTCGCCGAGGAACTGCTGGCAGAAGAACAGGCTGGCTTCAGAGTTGGAAGAAGCACTGTAGAGCAGATTTTCAACTGCCGCGTCCTGATCGAGAAACATCTGCATCATCAGCGCGAACTCTACCACAACTTCATTGATTTCAGGAAAGCATTTGATCGCGTCTGGCACGACGGACTCTGGCAAGTCATGAGATCGTTCAACATAGAGGAGGGACTGATCCAAATGATAGAAGCGCTTTACAAGAACGCCTGCAGCGCGGTTCTACTTAACAATCAGTCAGGCGAGTTCTTCAGGACGACGATCGGTGTCCGTCAAGGATGCCTGCTCTCTCCTGTCCTTTTCAACATATTCCTGGAGAAGATCATGCAGGAAACCCTCCACGACCACCATACTTCAATCTCTATTGGTGGCAGATCCCTGTGCAATCTTCGATTCGCAGACGACATTGACCTCATGGCAGGCAGCAATAGTGAGCTCCAAAACCTGACAGACAAACTTTCAACTAGCGCAGGGTCTTATGGCATGGAGATCAGTACGGATAAAAGCAAAGTGATGATCAACACCACAAGCGACAGCAGCAGCAACATTCACATGAACGGCCAGAAGCTAGAAGAGGTCAATAGCTTCAAGTACTTGGGAGCCACCCTGTCCAAAGACGGTAGTTGCATAGCAGAGATCCGTATCAGGATAGGTACAGCAACATCCGCAATGGCCAGGCTGGACAGGATATGGCGAAGTAACTCCATCAGCTTCACCATCAAGTACAGGCTTTACAAGTCCCTCGTAGTGTCTATTCTACTCTACGGCTGTGAGACTTGGACACTGCTTGCAGACTCAGAAAAGAAAATCCAGGCCTTTGAGAACAAGTGCCTGAGGAAGTTGCTCCGCATCTCGTACCGCGAGCACAAGACCAACGAATATGTACGGAGCATCGTCACTTCCCTGGTGGGCCCACATGAACCCCTTCTGGCAACCGTGAAACGGCGCAAGCTTGCTTGGTTTGGCCACGTGACCCGACACAACACCTTGTCCAAGACTATCCTCCAAGGCACTCTCGAAGGAAGTCGTCGGCGAGGTCGTCAGAGAAAGAGTTGGGTCGCAAACATAAAAGAATGGACCGAACTCGAGATGCCAGACTTGCTTGCCACCGCCCAAAATAGAACTCAGTGGAGAGCACTGTCTGTTGCTGCTGCCTTTCAGTCCCCCCAACGCCCAGTTCGGGCAAGGGACTGATGATGATGATGATAGGCCTAGACGAAGAGACTGCGGGCTGGTTCATCCCATCTCATAGGCCTAGACGAGAACAGACTGGGGGCTGGTTCATCCCATCTCATAGGCCTAGAGAAGAAACTGCGGGCTGGTTCATCCCATCTCATAGGCCTAGAGAAGGGACTGCGGGCTGGTTCATCCCATCTCATCGGCCTAGAGAAGAGACTGCGGGCTGGTTCATCACATCTCATAGGCCTAGACGAGAACAGACTGGGGGCTGGTTCATCCCATCTCATAGGCCTAGAGAAGAAACTGCGGGCTGGTTCATCCATCTCATAGGCCTAGAGAAGGGACTGCGGGCTGGTTCATCCCATCTCATCGGCCTAGAGAAGAGACTGCGGGCTGGTTCATCACATCTCATAGGCCTAGACGAGAAGAGACTGCGGGCTGGTTCGTCCCATCTCATAGGCCTAGACGAGAAGAGACTGCGGGCTGGTTCATCCTTCAGGCGCCAAGCTAATCTGGTACTACCCTTGAATTATTATGGTCAGTCCATCCCCTGCAACTGGTACTTAGCCGTCACGTGACGCCTCCAAAAATGTGAAAATGCGCGCGTAGGGTTAAATGGGTTAACAGGGCCCGATAGCGTGCTATGTCAATTACTTCGCTTACAACAAACGTCGGATATTACAAGCTGAAAACTTGAGTCCCCTGGTGATAGGGCTCGGGACGTTCCCCGCGTTGCCTAGCAGCGTCGGCCGCGCGTCAGCCTCCATCTCAGATAGTAGCCAGATAGTGTTTCAACACGTTTTTCTTTATGTTTCTTCCTCTTTGGAAACAAACAAAAACAGATTCTGGTGCGCGGTTTCCTACAGTGATGGCAAGACTTACTGTTATTGCTTATAGTACGTCAGGACTTTCCTGACATTACAAAAACAGCGATTTCCCTATGAGCGCTTAGTCCCGTATCCTCACAAGATGGCCGCCACGACTGGCGTGATGGCGTCAGCTTCCCGAGCCTTATTCGTTTTATCCGAAGTTACCGTGTAATTATGATTATGCCTTTGTAACCCATCCTTACCTCTTGTTCTCTTTGAAGCAGTGCAAGTCACATACACCCAACACACTGCTACATCCATCGCCAACCATCTCAAGGGGCATAGATCCTCATGAGCACCTGCAGCATGCAAGGGGTGTCGTGAAGACCTAGGCCTCCTGCTGGTCATGTTTACATCTGTGCCCCTTTGTGACGGAAGTGGTGCCCGGGAGGTTCACAGACTATGTGCCATAAATATAGGTCCCGAGCAATAGACGCGGCGATCTTAGGTAACGAGTAACACGTGCGATGATACTCAGTGTGCAGATTATTTACGGCGCTCTGGTGAGCAAAAGGTCCTCGGGCCGACGCCAGCTAAGGCTGTCGTCAGCCAGCCCTAGGACCTTTTGCTGGAGTATTTCTGTTGTCTATGCAGGGATGTACAATGTAGTTGTTTTCGGCGACGCGGCGTCCAACTTCCATCGCTCTTACTGCGTCTTACATTTGATAAACGACGAAGAATATCTCTAGTTTCCCCCCCCCCCTCCCAGGCACCCCACCCCCCTCATCCCCTCTTTCTCCTCTAGTCCCCCCACCCCCACCCGCACCCACCTCTCCTTCTCTTCTCTGCCTGAAAAAGACATGCGTCAGACGTATGCATGATCGTCTTGTTCCCTCCCTGCGTATTTTTCAGTGGGCTGACGATAGGAGGGGGCAGGGGATCTAACCGGTTATAATTATGTCCAGTGCTCAGTAATTCCCCTTGGTATGTGTACTATTCTACCAGCGCGCGCTAGCCTTAACTATCTGAGTTGACCTGGACGAAATTTTCAATAGCGGGCCATAGTTCTAGCGGCTTTGTTTAAGCTATTTTTAGCCCAACGCAACTGTGTGAAAATCTGGCTGCAATGCATAGGGACAGGTGATTGGCAGCTACGGGCTTGAAATTTTTTCCCGCAACTTGTACGCGTACGTCAGTGGGCCTGAGCAGACATGTAAAATGCTTGGGGATAGGGAAATAATGGGTGGGAGGTTGAACTCATCTTCTCAGCTTGTGACGTGCAAAACGTTGGATTGACGCGCTTTTTACTTTTACGTCACACGCGCGTGAGCCATAAAATGTACATTCGCCGCAATTCGTCGGAAAAAATAGTCTTATGTTTCTGTTACGTGACACTGCCACTTCCCGGCTCCTCCCCTTTTTCTCCCCCCATCCCGCACCTCCAGCTCCCACTTCTACTACCACCGCCTCCTCCCTACCCTACTCAATCTCAGCCCCCACCCCCACCCCCACCCCCTACACACCCAACCCCAACATCCCCAGCAGCAAACCGAAAAAAAAGTCCCAATGGTGTAATTGAGGTTGGTGCTGACCACTACCCATAAGGAATACTGATAAGCGGAAACAGGCAAACAAGAGGCATAGATCCTCATGAGCCCCCGCATATGCGGGGGCTCATGAGGATCTATGCCTCTTGCAGATGACGGGTCAGTGGTTCGTCTCGCGCCTGCACGGAGTTTAACTGCGACCGTAAAGCGTTTCATTTGACATGATTGCTTGGCCCTAAAATTACAGGGGAAAAAACGGGCATGCCTGTAGAGCAGGTTGCTTCGGGAAGGTGTGCGCGTAAGTGTGTGCGTGTGCGTGCATGTGTGTCAGTGTGTGTGTGTGTGTGTGTGTGTGTGTGTGTGTGTGTGTGTGTGTGTGTGTGTGTGAGAGAGAGAGAGAGAGAGAGAGAGAGAGAGAGAGAGAGAGAGAGAGAGAGAGAGAGACTGAGAGAGAGAGTGAGAGCGAGAGGGATAGTCAGTGAGTGAGAAAGAGAGAGGGAGAGAGAAAGAGTCAGTTATTTGGGTTTAACGCCGAGCAGGCAACTAAGGCCATCTCACGGCGGGGGAGAGAGAGAGAGTACGTGCGTGCGTGTGCATGCGTGCGTGCGTGGGTGTGTGCGCGTGTGCGTGCGCGCGCGTGCGTGTGTGTGTGTGTGTGCGTGCGTGCGTGCGCGCGCGTGTGCTTGTGTGTGTGTTGTGTGCGTGTGTGTGTGTGTGTGCGTGCGTGCGTGCGTGCGTGCGCGCGCGTGTGTGTGTTTGTGTGCGTGCATGTCAGTACTGAGTGCGTTCGTGCATGAATCCGCGCTTGCTGATGTGCGCGCGCATGCACACATTTACACAAGGTCACGGTTTTAGCGCACATGCGTTTGCAAGTGTCCCCAAATGCGTGCGTGCGCGCGTGGTTGAGTGTGTGTGCGCGCGCTAGCTCGCATTTTAAAAAAATATGAACGCGTATGTCATTGTGCGTTTTAGAGGAAAGGGGTTTGTAAAAATTGCCGTAACCTGACACCCCCATTGGAAGTAACTGCCGCAGTAAACCTTCAGTTAAAGAGGTTTATGTTCAGATTTGTGGGAACTAAATTCTTTCTTTGATTTTCTGCCCCCCGAGCAAACTTTGCTTAAAGGAGCTTAACCGTTCTCTGTCGGAAAACCGAGAGAGAGAAAAAATCACTTGCGAGAGACACAGCAAACTTCATTTAAAGGAGCTTAACCGTTCTCTGCTGGAAAACCGAAAAACAAAATTCAGGTGCAAGAGGCATAGATCCTCATGAGCCCCGGCTGAAGCGGGGCTCATGAGGATCTATGCCTCTTGCTGGCATCTGTCTTATCCATCTTTTGACGGATGCGTTATTTAGCGTTCTGAGGTTTACAAAGATCTGTTTGTGGACTTATTCATAATTATAGGCTCAGTGTTCCGTCTTTGAAATCACCTTAAACTTTTAACGTTTTTATTCATAATTGTGTCCATAACTTAATTTTTATATGGACAGGGTGTGAGGCAGTCAGTCGTGTATATCTTTTGTGTGTGTGTGTGCTGGCTTTAAAGGAAGTATCACTTTTAATTAAATTCACGATCTCTCAAGCCAGCAAGGCAAACCGACTTTTTGTTTCTACTGCAAGTTCCTTACGGTTTCTGAACTGCAGTGCTGGATGATCACTCAAGAAAGGGAAATCCAGACCGACCCCAAAAAAAGTGACTGCCAAGTGTTTAAAATGCAGGGGGCAGCCCAAAGAAGAAGGAAACGCACTAAGAAAAGACATTTACAATTGTTCTGTGTCTTTTCTAAGCGTTTTTCTTTCTTAGTAAACAAATTTGATAGTTGTCGTCTGTTTCCTTAACCCATTTAACCCCAAGGGCACATTTCCCTTTTAATTTTGGAGGTGTCACGTGATGACTATGTGCCAGTTGCAGGAGGTGGATTGACCATGATAATTCAAGGCTAGCGCCAGATTAGCTTGGCGCCTGAAGGCGCCAAGCTAATCTGGCACTACCCTTGAATTATCATGGTCGAGCTATCTCCTTCGGCGGTGATATTACTAATCATCAATTTCAATCCAACCAAAACCACTCTAAAAAACTAACACCTCTCAACACATCAACATCCCCAACCCTACAATCTCTTACCTCATTATCATTAACTACCCACTTCTCTAACCATTCTAAACATACCCAAAATCATCACCACAAAAACCACCCATCAACAATATACTTCTTTCTTTTAACAAAAAAATCACTATTATGTCGTGTCATCTTAAAAACAATAGCAAAACTATAACACGAAGACATACACACTCTATCGCGCACTCTTAGAGACTCCCTAGATCCTTAAAATGTGTAACATATAACCCCAACCTAACACTCTCGCATCCCCCCATAACCTATAGAGAGAAATCTACTTGCGCCTGTTCTCTCAATATCCAACTCGTTATCCCTCCTCCCAACCTCCAGTTTTTCACTCTCAGATATCCCCACCTTTCGCCAACTCCCCCTCCTCACCATATCCCCCCTCTATCATCTTCACACACAAACCTAACTTCTTACCCATTATTTAATCTTCATACTTATCCCTCAAACCCCCCCACATTCCTCTACTACCCCCTACCTTACCCACCCAACCCCCATCCCAACACCCCCACCACCCCACCCACCCCCCCCCCCCCCCCCTCACACCCCCACCCCCCCCCCCACCCCAACCCCCCCCCCCCCCCCCCCCACCCACACACACCCCCCCACCCCCCACCCCCCCACACCACCAACACCCCACCAACACCCACCCACCCAACACCCACAACCCCCCACACCCCCCCCCAACCAAACCCACCCCACACCACACCCACCCACCACCCCCCCCCACCCACACCCACCCAACCCCCACACCAACCCCCACAACAACACCCACCCACCCCCCCAACCCCCCCCCCCCACCACCCAAAAACCCCACCCCACCACCACCACCCCCAAACCCCCACCACCCCACCACCCACAACCCCACCCAACACAACCCACCCCCAACCCACACACAAAACCTGCACAGAACCCCCGCCATAGACATCATGTATCCCTATATATATATCACACTATACCAAACAAATCATACCCCGTCCCAGAACAACAGTCTACCCCCCTCTCAGTCTCTACCTTTCCTAGTGTGTGACTCCATACATAGACACCCACTGATCCTCACATATATGTAATTATTATCACATCTATATCTCCCACCCACACCATACACTCCCACAACCTCGAACCTAATCACCCCCAAATCCACCCGAACACCTCGACTATCCGCAACACCCACCCACCAACACCCCCATACAACCCCCCCCAGCCCCGAAGACCTACCATCCCACCCTACACTACAAGCCCAGACTCCCCATCACGTATATGCTCACCTACTACACAGAGCTCATAGCACACAGACGAAAAACCCCAATGTATTACACCCACCAACCACCCCTCCCCACACACACCCACCACCAACCCCCACATACAAGCCAGAACCCCCCAACACCCTCTCCCCCTCCCCACCAAACAGTACTAACACAATACACCACACCCCCCCAACACCCCCACCAACCCCACCCCCACACCCAAACCCCACCACCATCTCTCTCTCCACTCACTCCAAATTGAGATATAGGTGAGTCCCCAGTAGAGAAACAATACACTCCCTACACCCCACTCCACCCCCCTCCACACACACTCCCCACTGTCTATCTATAGAGATCCAGCAGTATTCACTCTGATCCCCTCCCAGTCAACCCATACCACCCACCCTATACCCCCCTCCCCACACACCCATACTCCCCCCTCCTCCCTACACTACCACACCTCTATATATACCTACCCATCTCATTCGACACAATACTCCCCCCAAATCTCTACTCTCGCTAAACCATAGGATCTAGACTCGCCGCAGACTCACCCACTTCTTCCCACTATCACCTACCTCCACTACTTGTGTGTGTGTCACTCACCTCTCACTCATAGATCATACTCCACACACCCCCTTTACCCAATCCACCCTTGTCCCCTACTCACCACCAGTCTCATCTCGCTATCCCTATAGTATGAGTATATCCGCTGTCCCCAATAGAACTGCGCACTCCTATTCAACCCAACAACACCCCCCCTTACCTACACCCTCCCAACACCCAATACCTTTGAACTCTCGTCAATACCATACTGTCATAATGCTCCACCCGTAGCGTCCATACCTGTGTGTGTGTGTGTGTCCCCCTCTCACTCTGTGTCTTACCTCACCACAGAAAATAATTAAAATCCCACACCCACTCTATCTGCTCGTCCCCAGTATTATAAACCCCCTTACCATTGACTACATCTCATTCATCTATATAATTAACTGTATTCATAAACCTTCCTTACACTTAGACACACCATTTGTCGAAACATACACATTATACGATACATCTGTGTACCAACCCCTTGTGTGTGTCGACACACCCCGTCATCCCTCGTCCAACATATATAACTTACACATTCGAACCCTTTCTGATTGTGAGTTGTTAACGCTCTAACGGTAGTATCTGTACTGGGTCGTTTGATAGACACTGGAGTTTCAAAAGTAAAACACCCATGCATCGTGTTCGTATCACATGCAAGAGTAATGGTGACTATTAAGTCGGTATAGCGAGTGTTGTTGTTCATCAGTGTCATTTCTTTGAAGGAGTTTTCGATTCCTTACGCAAACGTGCCTCTTACCTCCCGATCATAGTGTGGAGAAGATTGGCGTTGTGTGTAGGCACTGCGGCTGTCAGAATACACCAGATTTATCAGCTAAAAGATCGTGCTCGCGGTGACGGCATTTGTCGCGTTACTCTATGTAATAGATGTGTGTCATACTCTGGTGTGTGTCTCACCTGAAACGCACCACACACCAAGCACATCACCAACATGTATGTGTGCCTTGTCCTATACCACCGCACCACCCATCATCACTCAGCCCCCCCCCCCACCCCTACGACCCCCCCACACCGCCCACCCACCCCACATCCCCCCTCGTGAACCCCCTATATAGTATATAGAGTGTGTGTGTGTCCGCAACACACATACGAGCAGAGTCGCTCCACTCAATATCAACATCTTGTCCCGACGTTACTGTGGTCCAATGAGTCACTCCAGAAGAAGCCCCCATCCCATACCGACGAGCCAGACCGCCCGTCGCACCCTAGACGCCGACGCACCTCTGTCTTCAGAGTGATACCCATTGTGTCGTACCCCCATGTAACATCGCAAAACCGTCGTTCAGCTTTGACGCACTACAGCAGGAGATGGATCGACACATGATAATTCAAGGGTAGTGCCAGATTAGCTTGGCGCCTGTCGGCGCCAAGCTGATCTGGCACTACCCTTGAATTATCATGGTCAATTCATCTCCTGCAACAGGTGCATAGTCGTTAGATGACGCCTCCAACATTTGGGAAATACGGCCGTCGGGCTGAATGAGTTAACTATTACAGCAAAAAGCATAACTCCTCATCTTCCCCAGAGGTCACATAACTCCTCATCATCCCCAGAGGTCACATAACTCATCATCTTCCCCAGAGGTCATATAACTCCTCATCATCCCCAGAGGTCACATAACTCCTCATCATCCCCAGAGGTCACATAACTCCTCATCTTCCCCAGAGGTCATATAACTCCTCATCATCCCCAGAGGTCACATAACTCCTCATCATCCCCAGAGGTCACATAACTCCTCATCTTCCCCAGAGGTCATATAACTCCTCATCATCCCCAGAGGTCACATAACTCCTCATCATCCCCAGAGGTCACATAACTTATCATCATCCCCAGAGGTCACAAAACTTATCATCATCCCCAGAGGTCACAAAACTCCTCAGGTTTTGTTATTTGCCTAAGTCCCTCAATACAAGAGAAAAATAATTTCATGAACCTCCGCTCAGAGCACAGATTTGTATTTACCGAGGAGAGACAGATTTTCAAGGGGCCCTTCCTACTACAGACATGGCTATGAACCCTTTGCGTGTCGGTAGGGGTTTTTGTCGCGATCATTCTTACACGAATCATTGCGACAAAACAGAACCGCTCTCGAAACTGAACCGCTCTCGAAACTACCGCTCTCGAAACTGAACCGCTCTCGAAACTACCGCTCTCGAAACTGAACCGCTCTCGAAACCTCGAAACTGAACCGCTCTCGAAACTGAACCGCTCACTCGAAACTGAACCGCTCTCGAAACCTCGAAACTGAACCGCTCTCGAAACTGAACCGCTCTCGAAACTGAACTGAACCGCTCTCGAAACTGAACCGCTCTCGAAACTGAACTGAACCGCTCCCGACACGCAAAGGGTTAACGAGTGAGTCTCTGCCCACCAGAGACGAATTTGTGTGAGTACCAACGCGGCAGGAGACGTCGATTTCCATCAATCGCTAAGCATTCAGTTCTGTTCGGTTCAGCGTTCAGCTCTGTTCAGTATAATACAGTTCGGTCCTGTCCGGTCCCATTCGGTTCGGTTCGGTTAGGTTCAGTTCAGTTCAGTTCAGTTCAGTTCAGTTTCGTCAAGATGGGATATCTACACTCGGAACTGAAGGTCCACACGCACTCCGCCCCACCCACCCAGAGTTCTTTTCGATATTCTGCCAATACTGGTCTGGTTTATCACTATAGATCCTTTTCAAGTCTGAATCGCTAAGAGGAAGGGTTAACTTTTTCACCAAGTCCCTCCCAGCAAGAAACAGAATTTCACGAACCGCTTCCAAACACATTATGTACATGTATGTATTTTCATAAGCGGGTCATGACATTCTTTTTGTTTTAGGCGGCATATATAGTTTTTTTTTTTTTGTACAAGTCGCTCCCAACACGAAGCAAAAATATTCACGAGCCGCTTCCAACACAAACGATGCCTACGATGGCTACACGTGTATTTCTTAAGTCGCTATCAGCAACAGACATAACTGTTCATGAGTCTCTACTACAGCGTGTGGCCAAGAAACTCGTCAACGACGAGACGCAGGCTCTAGATTAACTGACTCATTCGAGACGTGCCGCCTCCGGATACGCGGCATAAGCCGCGTATCCGGAGGCGGCACGTCTCGAATGCCGGAGTTAACCCCTTCGCTGCCAGTCGTCACGAATTTGGCGTCTGAATCCAACACACCCTGGCCGACGTTCTCGTGAAGAACACAAATGAAAGGGAACCCAAAACTCGATACGCATAAAGAACATAAGGCTAACAAGAGACATAAACCGCGACTAACGAGGGCTCGTGAGGGTTTCATGTCTCTTGCAGATGGGTTAGCGTTCGCCGTGCCCCAGCAGTCAAAGGGTGAATCCCTTCGCCGGCGCTTCCTGCAGACTGGAGTTGCGTTTCTGAAACCTTCTTTCAGTTGAACGGCTGAAGAAATGGAGCCGCGCAAGGCTCACGGATTTACAGAGGGGTGTCAGCAAGAGACATAGACCCTCATGAGCCCACGCAACTGCAGGGGCTCATGAGGATGTATTTCGCTTGCCGTTGGACCGTGTTGACTCTTTCTCGGCAGTCCAGGGGGTTAATCAAATGGGGGTTAATTATGAAATCCGTGGCAAGGCGAGGGCCAGGATTTGCATTATTCCCGGCAATCGTTTATAACACATTTCTACCCCAGGACCGCCGAAATCCCCCAAATTTTGAAGCTGCACTGTGAAGGAGTGTATTACAATTCTACAGACAGGTCGAGCATGATAGTTCAAGGGTGGTGCCAGAATAGCTTCGCGCCTATGGGCGCCAAGTTATTCTGGCACCATCCTTGAACTATCATGCTCGATCAAGGTCTTACTGTGATGCGCCGGGGCTGAATGAGTTAACGTGCTTTCGTCCCAGGAAAAAGTGCAGTTTGTTGTTGTTGTTGTTGTTGTGGTGGTGGTGGTGGTGTAGTAGTTGTAGTCGTTGTTGTGTTTTTGTTGTTGTTGTTGATGTGGTTGCTGTTGTTTGTTACTGTTGCTGCTGTTGTTTTAGTGCTGCTCCTGTTTTTGTTGTTGTTGTTGCTATTGTTGTTGTTTTTTTATAATTCTTGTAGTTGTTCTTGATGTTGCTGTTGTTGTTATCGTCGTCGTCCTTCAGTGTATTTTGGTTTTATTTTTCCCCCCTACATTTCCACACAGGACGTGAAAAGTTATAAGCACCTGTGGTCTGTCAGATGGAACATGTACACGTGATATAGATTTCCATTCCATTTTTAGAGTAAGAGGCATAACTTCTAATGAACCCTTCCAGCAAAAATCATAGATTCTGATAAACCCCTGCCGCGTGTCGCTTGTAAATATGTCCCTCCCGTACCAAGAAATACGCATTTCCATTACCTTTTTACAGTAAGAGACATAACTTCTCATGAGCCCCTGCTGGCAAGCCCCCCCCCCCCCATCCCACATCTCCCCCCACCCCACCCCAATCCCCTCACCCCCCCCCCCCTCACACTCTCATGAGCCCCTGCTGCCAAGCCCCCCACCCCCACATCCCACATCTCGCCCCCCCCCACCCCAATCCCCTCAACTCCCCCCCCCCCTCACACACACGCACACGCACGCACATACACACGCACACAACCGCACGCACACACACACACACACACAAACACTGAGGCACACACACAAACACACACGCACAGAACCGCACGCACACACACACACACACAAACACTGAGGCACACACACAAACACGCACGCACACACACGCACGCACCCACACACACACACCCTATCCCCCCACCCCCATCCCCACCCCCCAACACTCACACACACGCACGCACACACACACACACACACACACACCCTATCCCCCACCCCCACCCCCACCCCCCAACACTCACACACACCCACGCACGCACAGACACACCCACCCTATCCCCCTACCCCCCAACACTCACACACCTGCACCACGGGAAAACCAAATGCAGCGGAACAGGCGAAAACCCATTCAGCCCTGACGCACTACAGCAGGAGATGGATGGACCATGATAATTCAAGGGTAGCGCTCCTGCCTATCTCTCCAACTTACTTCACCCCTACACTCATCTCCCCCCCCCACCCCAATCCCCTCACCACCCCCCCCCCCTCACACTCTCATGAGCCCCTGCTGCCAAGCCCCCCACCCCCACATCCCACATCTCGCCCCCCCCCCACCCCAATCCCCTCAACCCCCCCCCCCTCACACACACGCACACGCACGCACATACACACGCACACAACCGCACGCACACACACACACACACAAACACTGAGGCACACACACAACCACGCACGCACACACACGCACGCACCCACACACACACACCCTATCCCCCCACCCCCATCCCCACCCCCCAACACTCACACACACGCACGCACACACACACACACACACCCTATCCCCCCACGCCCACCCCCCCAACACTGACTCACACACACGCACGCACAGACACACCCACCCTATCCCCCCACCCCCACCCCCACCCCTCACACACACACGCACCACGGGAAAACAAAATGCAGCGGAACAGGCGAAAACCCATTCAGCCCTGACGCACTACAGCAGGAGATGGATGGAGCATGATAATTCAAGGGTAGCGCTCCTGCCTATCTCTCCAACTTACTTCACTCCTACACTCCTCCCCGCTCCCTCCGCTCCGCCTCCGGCCCTCTCCGCCTCCTCATCCCCCGCACCAAACTCAGCACTTTCGGCCCCCGCTCCTTCTCAGTATACGGTCCAACCACCTGGAACACTCTCCCACTCTCTCTCCGTCAGAAACACTCGCTCTCCTCCTTCCAGTCCGCCCTCAAAACTCACCTCTTTCAACAGTTCTAGCACTATATAACCACACTCCCCACCCCAAGCTGACCGTCGTAATGTTTTTTCACTTTTTGTGTTACGTGAGTCATTGTCTAAAGCGTGCGCATGCGTGTGCGAGTTGTGAGTGCGCGCTTAGAGTTATAATTATTATAAGATAAGCGCATTATAAATACCGTAATTATTTTTTTTATTATTTATTAGCTTGGCGCCGACAGGTGCATAGTTGTTAGATGACGCCTCCAAAATTTGGGAAATACCTGCGTGGGGTTGGATGAGTTAACTATTACAGCAAAAACATAACTCCTCGTCACCCCCAGAGGTCTGCCTGCTGGACATAAGTCTGATCTGATTCGTACCACCAAGACTCGAATTTCTTTTTCTATTAACTTTACAGCAGGAGTCATAAATTCCCGCGCACCCCAGCTGTCTAGCTGACCCACGTCAGTTTCGTTCCACAAAAACACACACAGATTTTCTTTCTACTACAAGAGGCATAAGTCCACACGAGCCCCTGCGGCCGGAGGGGCTCGTGTGGACTTATGCCTCTTGTAGATGACAAATAAGTGGCTCACTTAATACACTGGCCGGGGGACTGCTGCGTGGAAACGTGACAAAGATGGAGGCCCAAATCAAACCACCTTCGTGTCAAAGCAAAAACGCTTGACGTCATTGACCTCAAAGCAAGAATCTTTATCAGGTTTCGCGCGTGACTTCGAATTGTACGGTTCCATTTTTTTGTCACAAGAGAGACCAAAAAACAGCCTTCAATTTGCTGAACACAATTTTTTTTTTTGGGGGGGGCGGGGGGGGGGGGGAGGGGGCTGTTAAAGGTGTCAACAAGAGGCATAGATCCTCATGAGCCCCCGTAACTGCGGGAGCTCATGAGGATCTATGTCTCTTACGAAAAAACTAAACATCCACTTTTCCGGTTAAGATTTTTGGTTGTCTGTTTAGTGGATACGGACTAAAAATGCATTTTCCAATAAAGATTATTGATTGTCTCTTTAGTGTATACAGACTAAAAATACATTTTCCAGTTAAGATTTTTTATTGTCTCTTTAGTGTATACAGACTAAAAATACATTTTCCAGTTAAGATGTTTGATTGTCTCTTTAGGGAAGGCAGACTAAAACTACATTTCCTGTTAAGATGTTTGGTTTGTCTCTGTAGATAAAAAAAAAAAAAAAAACTGGAAATACATTTAAAAAATACAATTAAGATTCTGGGTTGTATCTTTACACGATACAGACTAAAAATACATTTTCCAGTTAAGATTTTTAATTGTCTATTCACAGGATAAACACCAGAAATAGGCTTTTTACAGTTCAGAGTTTGTCTCTCCAGAGGAAAAAGGCAAAAATGTTCAACGTAAGCAAGATCAAATCACAACATTATGCTATTGATTATCTGCGGGATTAAAAACATTATTTTAAAAAAAATCTTTCGGCTTTTTCGTTTCAAGTTCCGGGATCAGAGAGTGAAAGATAGCTGAATAATCACGTGATTCCTTCGACACCCCAAAATACAAAATAAATCAGTGTGTATCGTAATTTATGACGCGGAAAAGCACGTATTTCCTTCTTCAGTGCAAGACAGGCAAACGGATATTTTCTGAACCACTTCCCTCCCGAGAAAAAAAAATGAATAAGATCTATGCAAGAGGCATAGATCCTCATGAGCCCCCGCAGTCGCGGGGGCTCATGAGGATCTATACCTCTTGCTGACGCCACTATGTAATCATGTTCCTTGAACGGCGGGGGTTCTTAGATAATGAATGAACACACATTTCGGAAACAAAAATTTGCGATACCACAGTGAAGGGTTTGAACTGCAGACCGACGCGGCCACCGCCAAGCGCGTGAAATGTAAAAAAAGACATAACCGAAGAAGAGAGAAACACGCTTCGGATGAACATGAACACCCGAAGCGTGTTTACTAAAGTTGATTTTTGGGGTTTTATGTTCATCCGAAGCGGGTTTGCTAAAGTGAACCGTTTCGTTTTCGAAGCTTGTTTACTAAACTGTTTTGTTTCTGTTCATCCAAAGGGTGTTTACTGCAATGAACTGTTTTGTTGTTTGTTTGTGGGGGTTTTTGTGGGGGGTTTTCTGTTCACCCGAAGCATGTTTACTAAATTGAACTGGTTTTTCGTTCATCCAAAGCGTGTTTACTAACGGTGAACTGTTTTGTTCGTGTTTCGTTTGTTTTCATCCAAAAAGTGTTTACTAAAGTGAACTGTTTCGTTTTCGAAGCGTGTTTACCACACTGTATTGTTTCTGTTCATCCGAAGCGTGTTTTCTAAGGTAAACTGTTTTTGTTCTCGCACATCCGATGCGTGTTCACTAAAGTGAACTGTTTTCTTCTTGTTTATCCGAAGCGTGTTTACTAAAGTGAACTGTTTCGTTATCGAAGCGTGTTTACCACACTGTATTGTCACACCCGTTCATCCGAAGCGTGTGTTTCTAAGGTGAACTGTTTTTGCTCTCGTACATCCGGAGCGTGTTATAAAAAAAAAAAGTGAACTCAGTGTTTTCGTCTTGTTCATCCGAAGCGTGTTTACGAAAGTGAACAGTTGTGTGACTGTTTATACGAAGCGTGCATGTGTGCTAAGGTAAACGCTGTTTCGCCGCACTTCCTCATCCGAATTATTATTTCGGTTTGTCTGTTTGCCTGCACCGACAGTGTTCGTACGGTACCTGGCTAACCAGACGCGATGGGCAGGCGATAAGACACGGAGTGTTACAGGTAATTACACCTGATGTCGGCTCCATCACGTAGCCTGTCAGCTCACATGCGTCATCGGCTCTACTCAGGCCCCAGTGGTTGAAAAAAACAGGATTAGCTTGACCCCTTCTCTGCCACCGGACGCGCATTTTTGCTTGTACGCTCAACGACCAAAAGCTACTGAAACCGCCCGAGAAACATGGACACCTTTTCGTCTCAACAAGAGGCATAGATCCTCATGAGCCCCCGCTGTCGCGGGGGCTCATGAGGATCTATGCCTCTTGGAGTTCATTTTTCTCGGCAGTGAAGAGGTTAACTTTAACCATCAAAGTGATGCGGAGGTGTGTGTGTGTGTGTGTGGGGGGGGGGGGGGGTTACATGTATAGTGCTGTTGGTTTAGGTCACTCTACCATACATTTCTGATACGAAAAACGATGCATCGCCCGTCAAACTTTTTTTTTTTTTTTTTTAATTGTTCTCGACTATGATTTTGGAGCATACGGCGCTATGGCTTAAGGCCCCGCCACACATGCCCGATTTTGAGGCCGATTCCCGAGCAGTTTCGAATCAGTAGGTGATCGGGCAGGACTATAAAAACGTGTGCACTGCTCACACATTTCCCGACTTATTTAGCCGACCGGTTTGAACCGAAGATCAAAAGCTGTCGTCCCTGTTCTGAAAAATGGCTGCTAGTTTTGACAGTGATGATGATGTGCTTGCATTATCAGCAGTTTGCATCATATTCGGGAAGAGACGGGCGAGACATTGGCAACGAAGGTCAGGTACTGATCTTCCGCCATTTTCAAACTGAAACAACGTGCTTTGCGAGACGCGCTCTGATTGGTTGAAGCTTACAATCGGGGCCGACTGATTCGGATCGGAAAAATAGAGCAGGTTCTAGACACCCGATTCCCAGCCGATTGGGATCGGATCGGATATATGACGTCATCCGATCGCAATCGGATCGCAATCGGCTTCAAAATCGGGGCACAACCGGCAAGTGTGGCGGGGCCTTTACGGTGCAACGTCTCAGACCGGCGCACATTTAAAGGAGCAGAACGTGATTCCGAGCCATGACAAAATAAACAGAAAAAAATATTAAAGAAATGTTTAAAAGCCATCTGACAGTGTACAGTTTGGAGGTCAAGAAAACAGATGGCCTAGCTCTGTATAACAGATAGGCTTGCTCTGTATAACAGATAGCCTTGTATAACAGATAGCCTTGTATAACAGATAGCCTTGCTCTGTATAACAGATAGCCTTGTATAACAGATAGCCTTGCTCTGTATAACAGATAGCCTTGTATAACAGATAGCCTTGCTCTGTATAACAGCCTTGTATATAGCCTTGTATAACAGATAGCCTTGTATAACAGATAGCCTTGCTCTGTATAACAGATAGCCTTGTACAACAGATAGCCTTGCTCTGTGTAACAGATAGCCTTGCTCTGTATAACAGATAGCCTTGTTCTGTATAACAGATAGCCTAGTATAACAGATAGCCTTGTATAACAGATAGCCTTGCTCTGTATAACAGATAGCCTTGTATAACAGATAGCCTTGTATAACAGATAGCCTTGCTCTGTATAACAGATAGCCTTGTTCTGTATAACAGATAGCCTTGTATAACAGATAGCCTTGTATAACAGATAGCCTTGCTCTGTATAACAGATAGCCTTGCTCTGTATAACAGATAGCCTTGCTCTGTATAACAGATAGCCTTGTTCTGTATAACAGATAGCCTTGTATAACAGATAGCCTTGTATAAAAGATAGCCTTGCTCTGTATAACATATAGCCTTGTATAACAGATAGCCTTGTATAACAGATAGCCTTGCTCTGTATAACATATAGCCTTGTATAACAGATAGCCTTGTATAACATATAGCCTTGTATAACAGATAGCCTTGTATAACAGATAGCCTTGCTCTGTATAACAGATAGCCTTGCTCTGTATAACAGATAGCCTTGCTCTGTATAACAGATAGCCTTGTATAACAGATAGCCTTGCTCTGTATAACAGATAGCCTTGTATAACAGATAGCCTTGCTCTGTATAACAGATAGCCTTGTTCTGTATAACAGATAGCCTTGTATAACAGATAGCCTTGTATAACAGATAGCCTTGCTCTGTATAACAGATAGCCTTGCTCTGTATAACAGATAGCCTTGCTCTGTATAACAGATAGCCTTGTATAACAGATAGCCTTGAATAACAGATAGCCTTGTATAACAGATAGCCTTGCTCTGTATAACAGATAGCCTTGTATAACAGATAGCCTTGTATAACAGATAGCCTTGCTCTGTATAACAGATAGCCTTGTTCTGTATAACAGATAGCCTTGTATAACAGATAGCCTTGTATAACAGATAGCCTTGCTCTGTATAACATATAGCCTTGCTCTGTATAACAGATAGCCTTGTATAACAGATAGCCTTGCTCTGTACAACAGATAGCCTTGTTCTGTATAACAGATAGCCTTGCTCTGTATAACAGATAGCCTTGTATAACAGAGAGCCTTGTATAACAGATCGCCTTGTATAACAGATAGCCTTGTATAACAGATAGCCTTGCTCTGTATAACATATAGTCTTGTATAACAGATAGTCTTGTATAAAAGATGGCCTTGCTCTGTATAACAGATAGCCTTGTATAACAGATAGCCTTGTTCTGTATAACAGATAGCCTTGTATAACAGATAGCCTTGTATAACAGATAGCCTTGTATAACAGATAGCCTTGTTCTGTATAACAGATAGCCTTGCCCTGTATAACAGATAGCCTTGCTCTGTGTAACAGATAGCCTTGCTCTGTATAACAGATAGCCTTGTATAACAGATAGCCTTGTTCTGTATAACAGATAGCCTTGTTTAACAGATAGCCTTGCTCTGTATAACAGATAGCCTTGCTCTGTATAACAGATAGTCTTGCTCTGTATAACAGATAGCCTTGCTCTGTATAACAGATAGCCTTGCTCTGTATAACAGATACCCTTGTATAACAGATAGCCTTGCTCTGTATAACAGATAACCTTGTTCTGTATAACAAATAGGCTTGCTCTGTATAACGGATAGCCTTGCTCTGTATAACAGATAGCCTTGCTCTTTATAACAGATAGCCTTGCTCTGTATAACAGATAGCCATGTATAACAGATAGCCTTGCTCTGTATAACAGATAGCCTTGTATAACAGATAGCCTTGCTCTGTATAACAGATAGCCTTGTATAACAGATAGCCTTGCTCTGTATAACAGATAGCCTTGCTCTGTATAACAGATAGCCTTGCTCTGTATAACAGATAGCCTTGTATAACAGATAGCCTTGTTCTGTATAACAGATAGCCTTGTTCTGTATAACAGATAACCTTGCTCGGTATAACAGATAGCCTTGTTCTGTATAACAGATAGCCTTGTATAACAGATAGCCTTGTTCTGTATAACAGATAGCCTTGTATAACAGATAGCCTTGTATAACAGATAGCCTTGCTCTGTATAACAGATAGCCTTGCTCTGTATAACAGATAGCCTTGCTCTGTATAACAGATAGCCTTGTTCTGTATAACAGATAGCCTTGTATAACAGATAGCCTTGTATAACAGATAGCCTTGCTCTGTATAACATATAGCCTTGTATAACAGATAGCCTTGTATAACAGATAGCCTTGCTCTGTATAACATATAGCCTTGTATAACAGATAGCCTTGTATAACATATAGCTTTGTATAACAGATAGCCTTGTATAACAGATAGCCTTGCTCTGTATAACAGATAGCCTTGCTCTGTATAACAGATAGCCTTGCTCTGTATAACAGATAGCCTTGTATAACAGATAGCCTTGCTCTGTATAACAGATAGCCTTGTATAACAGATAGCCTTGCTCTGTATAACAGATAGCCTTGTTCTGTATAACAGATAGCCTTGTATAACAGATAGCCTTGTATAACAGATAGCCTTGCTCTGTATAACAGATAGCCTTGCTCTGTATAACAGATAGCCTTGCTCTGTATAACAGATAGCCTTGTATAACAGATAGCCTTGAATAACAGATAGCCTTGTATAACAGATAGCCTTGCTCTGTATAACAGATAGCCTTGTATAACAGATAGCCTTGTATAACAGATAGCCTTGCTCTGTAAAACAGATAGCCTTGTTCTGTATAACAGATAGCCTTGTATAACAGATAGCCTTGTATAACAGATAGCCTTGCTCTGTATAACATATAGCCTTGCTCTGTATAACAGATAGCCTTGTATAACAGATAGCCTTGCTCTGTATAACAGATAGCCTTGTTCTGTATAACAGATAGCCTTGCTCTGTATAACAGATAGCCTTGTATAACAGAGAGCCTTGTATAACAGATCGCCTTGTATAACAGATAGCCTTGTATAACAGATAGCCTTGCTCTGTATAACAGATAGCCTTGTATAACAGATAGCCTTGTATAACAGATGGCCTTGCTCTGTATAACAGATAGCCTTGTATAACAGATAGCCTTGTTCTGTATAACAGATAGCCTTGTATAACAGATAGCCTTGTATAACAGATAGCCTTGTTCTGTATAACAGATAGCCTTGCTCTGTATAACAGATAGCCTTGCTCTGTATAACAGATAGCCTTGCTCTGTATAACAGATAGCCTTGTATAACAGATAGCCTTGTTCTGTATAACAGATAGCCTTGTTTAACAGATAGCCTTGCTCTGTATAACAGATAGCCTTGCTCTGTATAACAGATAGTCTTGCTCTGTATAACAGATAGCCTTGCTCTGTATAACAGATAGCCTTGCTCTGTATAACAGATACCCTTGTATAACAGATAGCCTTGCTCTGTATAACAGATAACCTTGTTCTGTATAACAAATAGGCTTGCTCTGTATAACGGATAGCCTTGCTCTGTATAACAGATAGCCTTGCTCTTTATAACAGATAGCCTTGCTCTGTATAACAGATAGCCATGTATAACAGATAGCCTTGCTCTGTATAACAGATAGCCTTGTATAACAGATAGCCTTGCTCTGTATAACAGATAGCCTTGTATAACAGATAGCCTTGCTCTGTATAACAGATAGCCTTGCTCTGTATAACAGATAGCCTTGCTCTGTATAACAGATAGCCTTGTATAACAGATAGCCTTGTTCTGTATAACAGATAGCCTTGTTCTGTATAACAGATAGCCTTGCTCGGTATAACAGATAGCCTTGTTCTGTATAACAGATAGCCTTGTATAACAGATAGCCTTGTTCTGTATAACAGATAGCCTTGTATAACAGATAGCCTTGCTCTGTATAACAGATAGCCTTGTATAACAGATAGCCTTGTTCTGTATAACAGATAGCCTTGTATAACAGATAGCCTTGTATAACAGATAGCCTTGTTCTGTATAACAGATAGCCTTGCTCTGTATAACAGATAGCCTTGTTCTGTATAACAGATAGCCTTGCTCTGTATAACAGATAGCCTTGCTCTGTATAACAGATAGCCTTGCTCTGTATAACAGATAGCTTTGCTCTGTTTAACAGCCTTGCTCTGTATAACAGATAGCCTTGTATAACAGATAGCGTTGTGTAACAGATAGCCTTGTTCTGTATAACAGATAGCCTTGTATAACAGATAGCCTTGCTCTGTATAACAGATAGCCTTGCTCTGTATAACACATAGCCTTGTTCTGTATAACAGATAGCCTTGTATATAACAGATAGCCTTGTATAACAGATAGCCTTGCTCTGTATAACAGATAGCCTTGTATAACAAATAGCCTTGTATAACAGATAGCCTTGTTCTGTATAACAGATAGCCTTGCTCTGTATAACAGATAGCCTTGTTCTGTATAACAGATAGCCTTGCTCTGTATAACAGATAGCCTTGCTCTGTTTAACAGATAGCCTTGCTCTGTATAACAGATAGCCTTGCTCTGTATAACAGATAGCCTTTTTCTGTATAACAGATAGCCTTGTATATAACAGATAGCCTTGCTCTGTATAACAGATAGCCTTGTATAACAAATAGCCTTGTTCTGTATAACAGATAGCCTTGTATAACAGATAGCCTTGTATAACAGATAGGCTTGCTCTGTATAACAGATAGCCTTGTATAACAGATAGCCTTGCTCTGTATAACAGATAGCCTTGTATAACAGATAGCCTTGTATAACAGATAGCCTTGCTCTGTATAACAGATAGCATTGCTCTGTATAACAGATAGCCTTGTATAACAGATAGCCTTGCTCTGTATAACAGATAGCCTTGTATAACAGATAGCCTTGTTCTGTATAGCAGATAGTTTTGTATAACAGATAGCCTTGTATAACAGATAGCCTTGCTCTGTATAACAGATAGCATTGCTCTGTATAACAGATAGCCTTGCTCTGTATAACAGATAGCCTTGCTCTGTATAACAGATAGCCTTGTGTAACAGATAGTCTTGCTCTGTATAACAGATAGCCTTGCTCTGTATAACAGATAGCCTTGCTCTGTATAACAGATAGCCTTGCTCTGTATAACAGATAGCCTTGTATAACAGATAGTCTTGCTCTGTATAACAGATAGCCTTGTATAACAGATAACCTTGTTCTGTATAACAGATAGCCTTGCTCTGTATAACAGATAGCCTTGTATAACAGATGGCCTTGCTCTGTATAACAGATAGCCTTGTATAACAGATAACCTTGTTCTGTATAACAGATAGCCTTGCTCTGTATAACAGATAGCCTTGTATAACAGATCGCCTTGTATAACAGATAGCCTTGTATAACAGATAGCCTTGCTCTGTATAACAGATAGCCTTGCTCTGTATAACAGATAGCCTTGTATAACAGATAGTCTTGCTCTGTATAACAGATAGCCTTGCTCTGTATAACAGATAGCCTTGCTCTGTATAACAGATAGCCTTGTATAACAGATAGTCTTGCTCTGTATAACAGATAGCCTTGTATAACAGATAACCTTGTTCTGTATAACAGATAGCCTTGCTCTGTATAACAGATAGCCTTGTATAACAGATGGCCTTGCTCTGTATAACAGATAGCCTTGTATAACAGATAACCTTGTTCTGTATAACAGATAGCCTTGCTCTGTATAACAGATAGCCTTGTATAACAGACCGATTTGTATAACAGATAGCCTTGTATAACAGATAGCCTTGTATAACAGATGGCCTTGCTCTGTACAACAGATAGCCTTGTATAACAGATAGCCTTGTTCTGTATAACAGATAGCCTTGTATAACAGATAGCCTTGTATAACAGATAGCCTTGTTCTGTATAACAGATAGCCTTGCTCTGTATAACAGATAGCCTTGCTCTGTTGCTTGCTCTGTATAACAGATAGCCTTGTATAACAGATAGCCTTGTTCTGTATAACAGATAGCCTTGTTTAACAGATAGCAGATACCCTTGTATAACAGATAGCCTTGCTCTGTATAACAGATAGCCTTGTTCTGTATAACAGATAGCCTTGCTCTGTATAACAGATAGCCTTGCTCTGTATAACAGATAGCCTTGCTCTGTATAACAGATAGCCTTGCTCTGTATAACAGATAGCCTTGCTCTGTATAACAGATAGCCTTGCTCTGTATAACAGATAGCCTTGTATAACAGATAGCCTTGTGTAACAGATAGCCTTGTTCTGTATAACAGATAGCCTTGTATAACAGATAGCCTTGCTCTGTATAACAGATAGCCTTGCTCTGTATAACAGATAGCCTTGTATAACAGATAGCCTTGTATAACAGATAGCCTTGCTCTGTATAACAGATAGCCTTGTATAACAAATAGCCTTGTTCTGTATAACAGATAGCCTTGTATAACAGATAGCCTTGTATAACAGATAGCCTTGTATAACAGATAGCCTTGTATAACAGATAGGCTTGCTCTGTATAACAGATAGCCTTGTATAACAGATAGCCTTGCTCTGTATAACAGATAGCCTTGTATAACAGATAGCCTTGTATAACAGATAGCCTTGCTCTGTATAACAGATAGCATTGCTCTGTATAACAGATAGCCTTGTATAACAGATAGCCTTGCTCTGTATAACAGATAGCCTTGTATAACAGATAGCCTTGTTCTGTATAGCAGATAGTTTTGTATAACAGATAGCCTTGTATAACAGATAGCCTTGCTCTCTATAACAGATAGCATTGCTCTGTATAACAGATAGCCTTGCTCTGTATAACAGATAGCCTTGTATAACAGATAGTCTTGCTCTGTATAACAGATAGCCTTGCTCTGTATAACAGATAGCCTTGCTCTGTATAACAGATAGCCTTGTATAACAGATGGCCTTGCTCTGTATAACAGATAGCCTTGTATAACAGATAACCTTGTTCTGTATAACAGATAGCCTTGCTCTGTATAACAGATAGCCTTGTATAACAGATGGCCTTGCTCTGTATAACAGATAGCCTTGTATAACAGATAGCCTTGCTCTGTATAACAGATAGCCTTGCTCTGTATAACAGATAGCCTTGCTCTGTATAACAGATAACCTTGTATAACAGATAGCCTTGTATAACAGATAGCCTTGCTCTGTATAACAGATAGCCTTGCTCTGTATAACATGTCTGTTGAACGATCCTGGCTAATCAATAGAAGCGGCAACAGTTGGAGTGCGCCTGAATTGATCAGTGTTCAAGTCGTACTCCATAGGCAATGGCTATCCCTGTCCCCGCATAACCCGCCCGTTAGGGTCGTCCACTATCACTGACTCCGGTGCCGCATACGTTATAAAATCAGAACTAACCAACAGATCGGCTTTATGGTGGGAAAATACGAGCTTGTTCTATAGCTTGTCCGTTGAAAATGCCCATGACGGTGAAATCAAAGTGGCACAGTTGCGGTGCGCCTGAACTGATCAGTGTTCTTGTCGTACCCTATAGTCAATATCTGTCTATGACACCCCCAACCACCCCCACCCCACCCCCCACACCCCACAACCCCCACCCATCCACCCACCCACCCCACCCCCTGCATTAGGAGCGTCCATTCTCACTGTTGTAGTGTGGGTTTGACCCATCCAACCACACGGACCCTTTCCCCACATTGTAGAGGTGTCACTTCACAACTTTGTACCAGTTCCAGGAGATGGATCGACCGTGATAATTCAAGGGTAGTGCCAGTTTAGCTTGGCACCATCAAACCATGATAATTCAAGGGTAGCGCCAGATTAGCTTGGCGCCCTCAGGCGCCATGCTAATCAGGCACTACCCTTGAATTTATCATGGTCGATCCGTCTCCTGCGCTAGTGCTACATGGCTAAATGTGTTGCACCCCGAACTAACAAACCAACCGTCTGGCATATGAAAATACCCTACCTCCACCTCCCCCCCCCCCCTTTAAAATATTTTAACGAGTTAATTTTAACTTTAGAGAGGGGATTTCAAAAAAACATGGAGCCAAGCCAAGAGGCAACTTTCAACTAATCTCTCGCATCTAAGGTGTTTACGTGAGGACACGCCAAAAGCCAAGAGCTACAATAATGATCAGTAACACTTTCTAATTACTTTCCCGTCAGCGAAAACCCGCATTACTTTGACACACCTACAGGAGGCATAGATCTTCATGAGCCCACGCATTCTGCGTGGGCCCATGAGGATCTATACCTCTTGATGAGGTAACCTGTGGCTGTTGTGTTCCTCAACGCAAGCTTCAGTTATGATTGGTAGCGATTTCTGATCATTTGACATCGAATATCTGCAAGAGACAAAGATTCTCATGAACCCACGCAGGCTCATGAGGATCTATTCCTCTTGCTGAGCCAATGTGTGTCTGCCTTCCTCGGTGTGAGGAGATCTGTCGGTGGGGGAGGGGGGGGGGAGAGGTGAGGAGTTCTGACGGGGATGGCAATTAGTCTGACGGAACATGTGTTCTGAGGCACAGGTAAGTAGCGAAGAGATTGCGCACGAGCGAGACAGACTGAGTGAGCTAAAGTGCAATTTAACGAGTTTTGCCACCTCAGAAGGCATATCCGCAGATGCCAACAAGAAAAAATAAATAAATTTTTAAAAAAACGTGAGCTGTATAGAGACTGAAATTTAAAGTGTTTGCCACCTCTAAAGCTAATTAACCCTTTCTCTGCCAACAGACGTACATTTTGTGTCTGAAATCTGTGTTCACTGAACGACCAAAAGCCACAAACTGTCCAAAGAACTCGGACACAACGTGGACTCCGCAAGAGGCATAGATCCTCATGAGCCCCCGCATTCGCGGGGGCTCATGAGGATCTATGCCTCTTGCAGTTAGACCGCGTTTACGTTTTCTCGGCAGTCAAAGGGTTAGAGCGCTCCAAACATCCTAAGAATATCAATTTTACCCGGGGGAAAAAAAAGAAGAATTCTTAATGACCCCAGCCCTACATTTTTTTATATTTCCGGGAACAAAATTCATCATTGCGAATATCAACTTATTAGTTACCGTTCTTGTTTAAGTACCGCGGGAAAGGGAGTGTTGGGGTTTAATGAAAGTTCAGTGTTCACTGGTAAAATTCATCGTGTATTCGGCGTCCGTTCACTTTGTACTGACCTTTGAACAAGTGAATTTTCAACGACACTGCTTTCCACTCAAATGCACTGGTGCTTCTGTTAACCATATTATTCTACCGGAGGACAGACATCCCCAAAGTTTTGAAGGTGCGGCCCTCTGAACTGAGGCCGACTGCATTACAATTCTAGATGGTTGGTTGTACATTGCTTAACGTCCCGACAGCAACAAGACTTTCTCAGGACGTGCCTGCACTGCTTGAGTAAAAAAAAAACAAAAAAAAAAAAAAAAAAAAAAAAAAAAAAAAAAAACAACAGAATATTCAATGTATGTCGCCAGCCGGTCTAATACACTAAATAAACCGAAGAGCATTTAGCAACACGCATCCAATATCTAGAGCTACAGGCAGCGCAGACAGTAGGGAGAGTTTAAAAAAAAGGGAAATACAGGTGAATGGACCATGGGTAGACAGAAACACATGCCCCAGAATAGAGGGGAAAACCCACCCTGTGGGGCTGACCAGGGTGTCCCTGGCGGAACTAAAAAGTATTTATCCCCACCCAAGACCCCCAGGGCAGACCCGGGTGGGGGTACAATTCTAGAGACAGATCGAGCTTGATCTGTTGGCGCCAAGCTATTCTGGCAGCACCCTTGAACTATCATGCCCGGCCCATGTCTTGATGTGGTGTGTCCGGGCTAAATGAGTGACAGTACCATTACACATTAATCTGAAGACATTTTTTTTATTTCAGCACCATTTGTCTTTGGTACGCCTTGTCGACACACCTAATGACCTTTGACAGCAGTTTGGACACGCAGCAAAAGCACACGCGTAATCGCACTTATTTATTATGCGCTGCCGTTAGCTTTTCAGTCTATTTTTAGCTGTTTCTAGTACTGATAGCGTTGTATTTATAGAACGGAGTGGAGTCATTTGCCAGGTTACTTGCTATAAAGACGACGTGTGCTGAACTGGATTCTCAGCACTAAATGAACCGTATCTAGACTCGTGTGTAGCGTTTCGTAACCACATCTGTTACAGAAGTGTATCTTTAAACAGTCTTACGGCAGTAGTGGGCCTTTAACGAATACCCCATTTCCAGTTTGATGCAAAACTAATCCTTCAGTTCCCAGTGTGCTGAATAATCTTGTTTGGTCAAGCCTCCGGCAAAACTACTAGCTCACTCACACCCCTCACCCCTCGCCCTCCACAGCCTGCAAGAGGCACAGATCCTCATGATCCCCCGCTGTTTGCACCCACCATCATTACGTCACATATCCTCAGTCTATGCCACAATCAGGCATTTTTCGTAACATATTAACAAAGCACATACAGTGGAATAAAAGTAACGCCAAAAACCCTTTGACTGCCGAGAAAACGTAAACGCGGTCTAACTGCAAGAGCCATAGAAAATCCTCATGAGCCCCCGCGAATGCGGGGGCTCATGAGGATCTATGCCTCTTGCGGAGTCCACGTTGTAAAAACTTTTCTGTTTTGTTTCTTTGATACGTGTAACTCGTTCTACCCCAGACACACCACAGCAAGATATGGATCGACCATGACTATGATAGTTCAAGGGTGATGCCAGAATAGCTTGGCGGCGCCTATAGGCGCCGCCAAGCTATTCTGGCATCACCCTTGAACAATCATGGTCGATCTGTGTCCTGCACTGCAATGCAGTCTTCAGAGGGCAGCGGCAAAATTTGGGCCAGATTTCGGGCCGGATTTCGTACAATGAGTTCAGCCATGCTACGCATCACTAAGCATTAATCTGTTGTTACTGTGTGTGATTACAGTCCCCAGGAGCAGGGCAGAGACTGAACCACCCTAGTAACCCATCCAGGCCACCTGAGTTGATGTACTAAAGTACCTCTGAACATTTGAACGTAATTTGTTTGGACGTGAGGCAGAAACTGCACATCATGTGGTGACGTACCACGCATGCATCATAAACCAGGAATGCCGTCTGCATTTTTACTCAGGTAACTGAGGCAATAGTAGACGGAGTGCAGGCGCGGTAACAGGCTTCCGCGGCGGAGTTCGGATCATCTACAAGAGGCATAGATCCTCATGGGCCCCCACGACCTATGCCTCTAGTTGAGGGGCCTCTTGGCAAATCGTTTACGTCAGTCCTTTGCTGGTGGATGAACAAAGATTTGTCCGACGATCAGTGGCAAACAGAAGTGAAGACGTTTTCACGGAACTGACATTTCTCTGAACTTACGCCGGGATGTAATGCAAATCCAAAATCTCAGTGTCACGTGCGGATGATAGACACAATGATATTTTTATAAGCCTCTGCGAATCTGAGTGGTATAACTAGAGTGGATCTCTGCCAGGGGGGAGAGGCACATATTCAAATGAGCCTTTCAGATTGCCATGAGCCCTTACCAACGGCAAAGTCGAAACTATTCCGTCGTTAGCTTCTAAATCCAGGAAGGGTGTCAATGAGCGACTGTGTCTAGAACTGAGCTAGCATGAACTCTCAAAACGCGTGCTCGAAAGCGGTCATCACGTTTGAGCATGAGGCACAGATCCTCATAACCCCTTGCAGGGGCTCATGAGGATTTATGCCTCTTGCTGACACAAGGGTTTGGTCGCTAGTCTTCTTCAGCTGGTGTTGCGAGTAGACCTATCCTCGCCACATGCCCAGTGTTGAGATTATCTTGACTGCGTCTTGGCCCGATAGCGATCGCGAACAAGCTGGTGTACCTGGTTACACTGCAGACGCCGTCGTTTACACTCAATTTGAGGCCCAACAGGAGCCGATCTCGCTCGATAAAAGGTATAGATTAACACGCGATTTTATATCTGTTACAAAATCCAGTTACAGTCCACTTCGCTGATAACAATGAAGTCGATCGGACGTAACACAAACCGGATAATCCTAACAACACTTTCTCAGAGGTCCAGATCTAACGCTTGTTTATTCTGTGTGAATTATTTTGCTTATATACAAACTGCGGAGATAACATTAACAAAGCAGTTGACTGTATTATGTACAGAAATACAGCCAACACGGAGTGTAGCGCGCTGAGAAAGACATTTACAAAGGCCAAGTACAGCATTATCCAACAAATAAAGAAAAATGCATTAAAAGACCATTGTTGGTGTTTTTGTTTTGTTTGGTTGGTTGGTTGGTTGGTTGGTTGGTTGGTTGGTTGGTTGGTGTTTTAGAGTCCGAACTAGCTCAGGCGGATAACTCACTGTGCCCGAGGTACGAAATGTCCACATTTTGGAGTTATCCTCTGAGGACTGCATTACGATTCAGGAGACAGATCGACCATGATAGTTCAAGGGTGGTGGCAGAATAGCTTGGCGCCTGTAGGCGCCAAGCTATTCTGCCACCACCCTTGAACTATCGTAATCGAGCCATATCTTGCTGTCGTGTGTCGCGGGCAGAATGTTACTGAAGCGTCGGAATGAAAGAGAGAAAAGGGAATCGCCGGGGCGTGGGTTCGAGTTCCCCAACCCGACCCCGGTAGCTGGACTCGCAATCCAGGGGGGAAAAAGACGGGCTTCTTCACTATAGCATGTCCGTTGAAAGGTCCTGGTAAATCAAAGAGGCACAGTCGCAGTGCGCCTAAATTGATCAGTGTTCAAGTCGTTCCCCATAAGCAATAGATTTCCCTGTCCCCATAACCCGCCCGTCATGGCCGTCCATTATCACTTCCGGTGCCGTGGACGTTGAACCCCGATATGACCAACCAACCCACCAACATTGTGTTGTATTTGTTCTCTGTAAGCGCGTTTGTTTCCTTGTCGGGGCTTTCCATGTCTGCCACAGATGGTAACTGCGTCTGAATTATTTCTCACTCCCTTGATGCGTGAAAATTTAACCCGTTGACTGCTGAGAAAATATTGAAAATTTTTAGAAGAAATTTGAACGAGAAAAATTGAACAGCACCCAACTGCAAGAGGCACAGACCCTCATGAGCCCCCGCATTCCGCGGGGGCTCATGAGGATCTATGCCTCTTGCTAAAAGCAGTCTGCATCCACGTTCTTTTGACGGCTGGGGGTCGTTGACGCTGAACTGACAATCACTCCAGAAAAGAAATCCACGTCCAATGGAAGTCAAAGGGTTAAAATCGTCGCTTCACAATTGGTGTCATGTCACTACCAGCAGACGTAGCAATTTCTAACCGGGAGCAGTCTGCTTTCACGAAAGAACTTCCGGTAGCGGATCCAGGCGCTTTTACAAAAAGTAAAACTCCACTAGAAGTCAGCAAAATGTACTTTTACTGATAGAAGAAAAAAAAAGGCTTTGAAGCCTAACAGCTTTTTTTTTAGGGCAGCGTGAACCCAGAGAGGCTCAAACCTGGTGCCATACGGCGGCCGCTAAAAATATAAATAAAAAGCCGGCAAACTATTGCTTTCTCAATAAGTCCATAATCCAACCACCCTTTTATCTACAAGAGAAATAGATTCAAATGTACCCATGCGACAGTGGCAGGGCACATTAGAATCTATGCCACTAGCTAACCCAAATTAGCTTCCAACAGTTCCAGAAATTGGGGTTGCTGGGGTTCACGCGTACTGCTGAACGTGCGGACGCCCCTGTAAACTTGCCCCCCTACCCAAAATACACCGCGAGTTGCGTCACAACCGTATCCGGTTACCGCGGCTCTGACTTCGCGCCTAGAGTTTATTTTGCCAGCCAATAACATGACAGGTATGTCGGCAGTTCTCAGGGAACCGCTTCCGTCACCGAGATGCACAGATCCTCAAAGACCCTGCAGGGACTAATCAGCATCAGTCTATGCGGCCACTTTCAGACGTTGAAAGACTCCGGCAGGTAAGAGTGCCTGACGAGAGGCCAACACTAATTTGTGTGGTTAAGTCGGGGTTTAACACCTCAACTGCCGGAGCAAGGTGAAAACGCTACCCAGGTGCAAGAGACATAAACCCTCATGAACCCCCGCAGTCGCGGGGGCTCATGAGGGTTTATGTCTCTTGCTAATCAGTCCTATGTTTTTATCGGTCTATTTTTCGTCCCATTCAGATGAGTCGGCGCTTGTACGCGAATCAGCGTCTGTCCGTCAATGTGTATTGGTTTCCCTGAGACGCGAAATTGGTGATCACTGACAAAAAAGGGGTTAAAATCTCAAGAACTGAGCCTGCAGCATGACGGGCACGATGTAAGCTGAACCGGGCTCATGAGAATCTATGCACAAGAAGAATCAGCGGGATAGGGCACGTAGCGCGTACTGTGCGGCCTTAAACGTTAGGACTCACTGGAGCTGCCCGAAAAGAGGATTTTCGCCTCCTGCTGAAGAAAGAAATTCACACCTGTGACAGTTCTGTTCCTGTTGCTACTGTTAACCCCGTCACTGCCTGGTAAAAGGTGAACGCTACCAACTGCAAGAGGCATAGATCCTCACGAGCCCCCCGCAGTGGCGGGGACTAGTCGTAAGGCGGATCTATGCATCTTGCTGACACCACTTTGCATCTATGTTCCTGGGACGTCTAGAGTTCTTTGACGTTGAAATTCGGTAACAAAGATTGCAGAAACGCAGCCTGCGTTCACTTGTAGTGAAGGGGTTAACCCTTTGGGTGTCGGTAGCGCTTTATGTCGAGGTGATTCCTGCAGGAATTACCTCGACAAAAAGCGTTACAGACAGCAAAGAAGTTGTTTGATTTTCTTTTCTTCTTTTTTTTTCTTTTTTTTTTTTTCTTTTTTTTTTATGTAAGTCACATCACATGTTAGTGGCCATCACCATTCGGGCCTATTTGTATATTTACATACGTGTTCATCAGATGGTCTAGCCATCTGGCGTTCATAGCTGATTCCTGTAAGCAAGGAGATTTGGTTTCCTTCCATTCAGGCGTGAAGAAGGTGAGATTCTGGTGCTTTGCATCATAACGCACGCCTACTTATGTCATTTTTCTGACTCGATGACGTGCGAATGATAACGTCATGATTTTTTTTTTTTCCTCATCTCTAGGTCAAACACAGAATTATTCTAGAACAAACCCCGCAAACGATCCCTCGTAACTCAAAGCGCAAAAGGCGATCCGAGGCCGACGTCGGCCCGATGGCCTTTGCGCACTGGGAACGTGGTAACAAAATCGCGACACAAAGTACATTTGTAAAGAAATTGCGTGAAAGAAAGCACAATATTTCTTGCTGCAAGATCTGGGAAAATGACGTCACGCACTGAGCATTCTGGGATTGATGCGCGCGCATCTCACTCGTCAGACATTCGTCAATGACGTCACTGGTAAAATTGTAATACCCGATGCAGGCAGGAATCAACCCTGAACCACGCCGCACTTTTTTAGAGTGATAAAAACTAGATCCGCGAGATGTACGCTAAATGTACGCAACCGATACGCTATATGTACGCTTGATATACGCTAAATGCATGCAAGATGAACGCTACGTTTACGCTGCACTCCGTATTCTATTCGCACTCAAGGAGTACGCTCCATGCACGCTAGATTTATGCTATGTCTACGCTAAATGTTCGTCAGTCATACGCTTCGTCAACGCTGCACGGACTCCATACGAAATCAATGAGTACGCTCCATGTACGCTAGATTTACGCTGGATGTAAGCAAAAAGTTCGCTAATTTACGATACACTTACTGTGTTATGCACTCAAGGAGTACGCTCCAGATACGCTAGATCTACGCTAGATCTACGTTAAATGTTTGCTAGACGTATGCTTCGTTAACGATGCACGTACTATGTGTGCACACAAGACGTACGCTACATATACGCTAGATTTACGCCAATTTTACACTAGATGTACGCTTCGTTAACGCCATACGTCCTGTACATATACACTCAAGGAGCACGCGCCATGTACGCTAGATTTGCGCTAGATCTACGCTAAATGTTCTGTAGACGTACGCTAATTAACGCTACACGTATTCAGTGAGTACGCTCCGTGTGCGCTACATACACGCCACGTAAATTCAGATCTATACAACTGAAGCCATCAAGAGGCATAGATCCTCATGAGCCCCCGCTGCCGCGGGGGCGCATGAGGATCTATGCCTCTTGCAGTCGGTTGGTGTGCGCGCCAGTGTCCCGCAGGTGAAGTGGTACACTCACCCATTCATCGTGGCGTGTTTGCTAAGCGCGTCACGATGTGAAAGGTGGCTACTCAGGTTCCACTTTGGGATCGAGACGCTTGGTATGACAATTAACTCTTGACAGGTTATCGATGAAAGGCAGCTCGACGGTGCATTAAGCGTTGAAGTCATTGTTGAACCCCAGAGAAACGCATGCTGATTTTTTTTTTTTTTTTTTTGGTATCCGTCTGTACTAGAAATACATGCAGAACCTGTCTTGAACAAATCCAACCTTTTGTCTCGCGAATATTAAAATTGGTCGGAACAAGACAGGTGTTCGCTCAAGAGAGGTTTTGAAGGGCGAAAAGTGTAACCTGTCATTAAAGACAGCCATTTAGGTGGCTACAGCCACAGTTACAGCCACAGTCACAGCTCCAGCCACAGCCACAGTCACAGCTGCAGCCACAGTTACAGCCACAGTCACAGCTACAGCCACCTAAATGGCGGTCTTTAATGACAGGCGGTCTCTTAAAAAGGGGTGGTCACTCAAAACAGGTACAACTGCAATGTATGTGTACATCTAGAGACCCTAGAACTGCTTACAGTATTTACAAAAGAGTAAAAGTTTTTTTTTTAAAGTAAAGAACAGTACCTCCTCAACAGTATTTGTAAGCATCATCTACTGATTCCCTTAAAAAATTAAAAAATTTAAAAAATCAAATTACAAAACAGTAAGCTCATTCCAACTAGTCTGAGGTCCGGAAATTCCGTCCATGCCCAAATATAATGTCATCGTATACATCTTAGCACTTAAGGCGCGTGCAACATATCATGTTACCTGGCAAAAAAAAGAAACATGAACTTTCAAATCCCCCCACCCTCCCCTTCCAATCGCATCTGAATAAGTCGCCGCGGCGACTAAATCGTTTGTACACTGCCAATGATGCGTTTTGTCCCCTCGGCAAAATGGAGAGTTATGATCATTTAGACTTCAGAAAAATACATTAAACGTTCAGGGGTCAAAGTCTTTTGTCCACCACGAACGTGATAGTTTCAAGGACGGGGCACTGAGTAGGATCTGAACAAATGTTGACCCCAGATGGATTCGAACTCGGGACCTTTCGGTAGATCGTCGAACGCTCTACCACCGAGCCACCCAGCTCCCTATTTAGATTTCGGTTTTCCAACTCCATAGTGTACTCGGCTTTGAGGAGTCGACGGTTTGATCTCTGCTTGCATTAACACATTCGAGACGTTCTGCTTTCAGCCGCGTATCCGGATGCAGCACGTCTCGAATGGGTTAACCTTTTCAGCTCTGACTAACTCACTGAGTATCGTATCTTTTTTATTATTGGCTTGCGTTTTTTGTTCGCAAAGCAATGATAGCCTACTTTGCAGATGCCCGTGCTTACTAACAGCCCTCAGAGTCAAGTTTTTCAATGGTGACAGTTTCCAGAAGACGAACTTCCAGTTTCTGTTGCAAACTACGAAGCTGATGTGTGTTTTACATGAAAATGGCTTTCAGCCAAGGGAAGTAAATCCAATGCAGAGTCGAAAACTAAGCAGACGTCAAGAGTTCTGCCTTTTGGAAATTTTGATCTGTGCCGATCTGTGGACATGGTAAAATACTTGGATTCGTCGACCGTTGGCCAGAAAACATCACGATGTCGGTAACTATGTGTTGCCTCCAAACAGAAGAGATAACAGAAGCATGGACGAGGGATCAGAGCCATTATTTTCAGAGAAGTACCCAACGGAGAAAAAACACGCTTAGAAAAGATGGGTACAACACAATTTATTAGAATATTTCGGGTAAATACCCTTTGTCTAAATAGACAAACAAACAAACAGACAGATTAGCCGCTACTTATCTTCATTGGCAGAAGGAATGTGGCAACTCAGTTGCCACATTCCTTCTGCTAATGAAGATAAGTAGCGGCTAATCTCTCTGTTTGTTTGTCCCGACAAAGGGTATTTACCCGAAATATTAATAAATTGTGTTGTACCCGTCTTTTCTAAGCGTGTTTCTTTCTCCATTGGGTACTTCTTTGCATATTACACGCTTGGCAGTCACCTTTTTGGTCTGGATTATTCATTATTTTCAGGTCAGTTCTAACGTGACGTCACAGGCACTGGATCAGTAGTTACTATCTCCGAGTGATAGGCCTTCCGTCAAAACAAATGCTTAGCAAAACAGCACTTTCAACTTGTCGGTCTACAGCTGTCTCTGTTGTTTTAGTGCAACATATTTGGCTTTTGTCAAATGAAGCATGATCCCTCCGGCACTTTGCATCAGCCCAATGCGCAAAAGGCCATCGGGCAGACGTCGGCCGCCTCAGTTTTGCGCATTAGGAGCATGCGACCTTCAGTGTGCAAAGCGCGCAAAATGCTCTTAGACAGACCGGCCTGCACCCTCCCCCCCCCCCCCGCACCCCCTCCCATCCCCCCCTCCCAGCCATCTCCCCGATAACTCCCCCCATTTCTTAACCCTTTGGCTGTCGGTAGCGCTCAGTGTCGAGGTGATTCCTGTCGGAATCACCTCGACAATGAGCGCTACTGACAGCCAAAAGGGTTAAATCTTGCGGTACAAAACCACCCATGACAAACTGCGACCCGAGTCGGTCCAGTAAATAACGACACCATTAGCGTGACGTCACGATCGGCGATCAGGCTGGAAATTTTCAGTCAAGCGAAAATGAGTCAATGCCAGAACCGCTGGAGAAAATGTAACAATGACGCCGGTGCTTTTAAAGAAAATAAATGGGGTCCGTTTGAGCGGCCGTTACCTCAGACACATAGAAATAACGTACGTGCCCGCCCCGCGAAAACACAAAACGGCCGTACTGAAGTGCATAAGTTTTTGTGACAAGCAAGATTTTCATAATAATACAATGAAAATCCGGTGTTTTTTTGGTTGTTGTTGTTTTTTTTTTTTTTTTTTTTACAAAAATGCACTGCTGTCTTCCCACCCACCCCCCCCACCCCCACTCCCCACCCCCCTCATAGAACAAATTAAGACAGTTTTCTGTTAACCCCTTTACTGCCGAGAAAAAAATGAACACGATCCAACTGCAAGAGGCATAGATCCTCATGAGCCCCCGCGACAGCGGGGGCTCATGAGGATCTATGCCTCTTGCTAAGACCAATTTGTATTCACGCTTCTTGGACTTTTGGGGCTTTTGGTCGTAGAAGCTAAAGGAAGATTTCAGAATCAAATAATTCTGTGCGTGCATTCAGTTAGTAGGGAAGGGGTTAGCACCACAGACCAGAACACTTGTGACGTGAGCCTGTGGAGTTGGTACTTACTTAGACAGGCTTTTTTTGGGCAGAATGCACAGAAGAGTGGAATTGAGAAAATGGCCCCGTTTCACGCGATGAACCAAAACATTTCAGCAGCAGACTACACTGAGCAGCACATAACCGAGAACTCGGCAACTCGACGTCAGACAACGCAACACTGACGCTTGTCACGTCTTGTACCACAAAGCATATGACGTCACTGAAAGAAAAACCCTTCCTTTTCAGAGGAAAATGAAAAACACCGCTTCAGGGTAGTTGACCCTGGAGTTTAACTTGCAAGATGAACCCCAGAACTGAAACCGGACGCAATTTTTTTTTTTAAATCATTGTAAATTCCACGCCAGAGCCTAGTACTCACAAACCATAATAGGTGAGGCTAGCGCTGGAAGAAATGTACTCAAACCAAGGGGAATCACAGCGCTGGACAGACAAACAGTTACATGGGGCAGGGGATGTAACTGTTTGTCTGTCCAGCGCTGTGATTCCCCTTGGTTTGAGTACACGTCAGAGCCGGGTCGGCCCCAGCCGTCAGAAAAACGTGGGTCTAAAATGGCTTCAGCAAGAGGCATAGATCCTGAATAGCCCCCGCTTTAAGCGGGGGCACATGAGGATCTATGCCTCTTGCAGTTGGGTGGTGTGTAATATGTCTCGTCAGTGAAGGGGTTAAACTCTCAACACTGAATTCAACTTGAAGCATGCCGGTCTGGAGCTTCGTCAGTTCAACGTTTCGGGTTTTAAAGCCACCTAGTTCAGACAGCAAAGGGTTAACTCATTCGCGGCCGAAGCTGCCGCGCATCCGGATGCGGCTCAGTGGTCGCGAATGAGTTAATACTTGGGGGCAATACCTCCATTATAAATGTTCTTAGTGTGTTTTCCCGGCAATAACGATGGCGGACAAAAGGACTAACTGAAGTATGAAGTTTGAATGTCGTAAAATAGAGAATGACGTAGAATGTCGTAAAATAGAGAATGACGTAGAATGTCGTAAAATAGAGAATGACGTAGAATATCGTAAAATAGAGAATGACTGACGTAGAATATCTGCTCTTTTTCTCCTCCTTTTTACACACAGATGAGCTCCTTCCGTTACGCTCAAAAGCCAGTGGCGGGAAACCTCTGGCTACCTGTGCCTACGTAGGCCAGTAAAAACGAGAAGAAAAGTCTTAGCCAGGCAAGACAACATAGGAAACACGATGTCTTGGCGACTGAATTAGGCAGTCAAAGACTACGGCAATGGAGCACTGAGATCCCTTTCAGTAACCGGCCTTTCTTGTTAGTATTACAAATCCGACAATCGAAGGACTGATCTGCATGATACTCACAACTCGTTCACAATATATTCCCTTTCAGCGAATCAATCGTAGTGACGGAAAAATTTCATCAGTGTCAGTACTGGCACTCCACAAAAGCCGTGCGGCGGCCCAGCTTGAAATAGTACTTTGAAGACTTATTCAATTCCTGCACTGACTGCCAGTTTCACGGCACTAGTCACTAGCCACCCACATGCACCACCGGCAAAACGCAGAATGTCTGATGTCTTCGCACTGGAGTCGAGTACTGCACTTTCTGCTAATACACCTGACGCCGTGCGGCGCTGGGGCGTTCCAGCCTCACCCGCGCGTAACCCTATAATTCAAACACACTCCGGCGGTGTGAGGCACAGCCGGTGTAGATGAGGTCGTTGAGCAGGTGCGAAAATGTCCAGCTAGCAGGGGCTCATGAGAATCTATGCCTGTTTTAGGTCGAGCGGGCTGGCGTGGGAATCGTTTTGACTTTTGGCCAATCTCAGAGTTTCCCTCCTCATGGCAAATGATCTCCTGCACTCATACCCTCACACTGCAAGAGGTATAGATCCTCATGCGCCCCCGCAGAGGCGCGGGGGGGGGGGGGCTCATGAGGATCTATACCTCTTGCTCAAAACGATCTCGCCGGCATGCAGTCACACAACCTGCGTGCGTCACTCCAGCGCAGGTACACCACAGGTGTTTAATTCTGGAATCTGCATATCTCCCTCCAGGCCGGCGGCATTATTTGAAAATCAGGCAGTCGGGAGGAAGAGAGGCCCAAGCGGTACGTTCTCAACTCGACCTTGAACTGTAGCTGCACAACCCACAGGCCTCCTACGACGGAGGAGAGAAGAGAGGTAACCAACTCGGATCACCGCTAACACAGCAGGCAGTGATGGAAATATTACGTTTGGACATTCAGTGGCGAGAAAATCTGAACACAACCAACCCAACTGCAAGAGACATAGATCCTCATGAGCCCCCGCAGTCGCGGGGGCTCATGAGAATCTATGCCTCTTGCTGACGACACTTTGAATCCAAGTTCCTGGCAAACTAACACATCTTATCTCGCATCGACTACTGCAACTCTCTCCTTTCCGGCCTTCCTCACTCCACCACTATCACTCTCCAGCGCGTCCAGAACAACAAATGCTGCGGCGCCTCGTCCTCAGAAAGAAAAAATCCGACCACATCACTCCCCTGCTCAAGCTCCTTCACTGGCTCCCCATCCCCCAACGCATCCAATACAAGATTCTGTCTCTCTGCTACAAATCTCTGAACAACTACGCTCCTACCTATCTCTCCAACTTACTTCACCCCTACACTCCTCCCCGCTCCCTCTGCTCCGCCTCCGACCCTCTCCGCCTCCACATCCCCGCACCAAACTCAGCACTTTCGGCCCCCGCTCCTTCTCAGTATACGGTCCATCCACCTGGAATACTCTCCCACTCTCTCTCCGTCAGAAACACTCTCTCTCCTCCTTCCAGTCCGCCCTCAAAACTCACCTCTTTCAAACAGTTCTAGCACTATATCACCACACTCCCCACCCCAAGCTGACCGTCGTAATGTATTTTCACTATTTGTGGTACGTGAGTCATTGTCTAAAGCGTGCGCATGCGTGTGCGAGTTGTGAGTGCGCGCTTAGAGTTATAATTATTATAAGATAAGCGCATTATAAATACCGTAATTATTATTATTATTTTAATTAAGACAAAATACAGAAATGACGCCATCTGCGTAATCTGGCACCACGCGGGTTGAACTAGAACTCTGCATCCGGCATAGAGCAACGATAAGTTGTTGTTGTTGGGTTTGTGTTGTTCCCCATCACTGACTCAAGCCCTTTCAGAACTGAGGCTGAGATGTCAATAAACAACTTCTTGATCTTTAAACAGCAACGCTTATCATAAGCCACTACCGGGCGCAGGACTGATGTGAGTTGATGAGGCCATATGACTTTTACACTGGCTCTGAACTGACGGACTACTCTGCCGGCCGGTATTAAAATCAGCCGGCTTTAGTACATAATTTTTATTTACTATCAGCCCTGGATCAATCAGTTTTCAAGGGGTGGGGGTGGGGGGGGGGTTGCTCAACTTTTATTTTTCTATTGCCAGGGTCCAGTATGATATATCAAAACACCACAACCGAAACTGTTCTTCTGACGTTTTTGAAAGTTTCTAACTCAGTGGTGTTACGTACGGCACTGAAACACAAGCGTTACAACTCCATTTAAACACACGTATTTATAGTTTGATGAAACCGAGGGGGGGGGGGGGTAGTACCAAAGCACACCCCCCCCCCCCCCGCCCAACTGGATCCGGCCCTGATTATGATGCCTACGCGGAGAGCACAACCAAAAGACATTAAACCCATTTAGCCCCAAGACCCTACCGCAGGAGCTGGATGGACCGTGATAATTTAAGGGTAGTGCCAGATTAGCTTGGCCCCTTGAATTATCACGGTCCATCCAGCGTCTGCAACTGGCCGTACCGGCATAGTCGTCACTGAGGTGACGGCAACTCCAAAATTAGTGGGAAATGGGGCCTTGGGGTTAAGAGGATTAACCTGTACGCGCTCATCATATGCAGACTGCATAACGACTGATTATGCACTTAGAGCTGAAAAATTATCAGCCTGCCATATCATTCGTAGATACCAAAGCCCGCCAAAACTGATGACTGGAAGCGATCAGTTTGTCTCGGTATGACGTGGTCGGCGAGGCCGGGATCGTTAGATTCCGGCCTCTTCAGTCTAGATGCGGCCGGCTGGCTGTGACTTGAAATCACGGCAGCTTGTGTAGATACGACAGCCCGCCAAAAGTGATTTGTAACTGTATACGTTGCCGGCCGTCAGCGCGGTGCCGACAGGTAATCTACACTGAGGTAACACTGAGGTAAGGTGCACCTGATACTAGTGAATTCGTACCTTGCGTTACCTGCTGCTTTGTGTTGTAAAGTAGTTTAGCTTTCCGCCAGATCATTAGTGTCCGCCAGGAGTGCAAAATGCGAGACTGAAAGTCAGTCCAGCCAACCAAGAAAGATACATATACTAAAAAAGTGACTGTAACTGTTCAAAGAACACTTCTGTAACATATGGTTAGGTAAATTTCCATTTTATACTAATATATTTAATGGACAATAAAGATTTTTGAATTGAATTTGAATTGAACGCTACACTGACACATGTCTAGGTATGGTTCATTTACATATGAGACACAAGACAATCCAGTCACAGCACACGTCGTCTTTATATCAAGTAACCTGAGCAATGACTCCACTCCGTTCTAGAAATACAACGCTATCAGTGCGAGACTAACAGCTACAACGGCAGTGCAGAAATAAATAAGTTTGATTACGCGTGTGCTTTTGCTGCGTGTCCAAACTGCTGTTAACGTTCATTAGCTGTGTCGACAAGACATAACGAACACAAATAGTGCTGAAACGTGTCTTCAGATGTAAGCGTAATGGGACTTTAACTTCTTCTACCCCAGACACACCACAGCAAAATTTTTGAGGATGTAGATGATCGTCTTGCTCTATACCTGCGTATTCAGTCTCTGTGGGCTAGCGATTGGGTGCCTGATAGGTGGGGGCAGGGGATCAAACTGTGTGTCTGTCCAGCGCTGAGTAAATCCCCTTGGTCTGTATATAAGATATGGATCGACCATGATAGTCAGGGGTGATGCCAGAATAGCTTGGCGCCTATGGGCGCCAAGCTATTCTGGCATCACCCTTGAACTATCATGGTCGATCTGTGTCCTGCACTGCACTGCAGTCTTCAGAGGACAGCGGCAACATTTGGGGATTTCGGTCTTGGGGTAGAACGGGTTAACCCAAAGACAGCATTACGGAGCTGTCACCTAAAGGCTATGTACAAGTAGTAGAAAATGAATCGACCGTGATAATTCAAGGGTAGTGCCAGATTAGCTTGGCGCCTGAAGGCGCCAAGCTAATCTGGCACTACCCTTGAATTATCATGGTCGATCCATCTCCTGTAGCGCCGAGGTTAAATGAGTTACGAGAGAACAAATTAGGTAACACTTTTATTAACCCTAGAGGTTTCAGTCGCGACGATTCCTGCAGGCATTATCACGACGAAAACTGCTACCGACAGCCAAAAGGGTTAGTTTAAATTCAAATCAGTTCAATTCAAAAAAACTTTATTGTGTCAGTCTGGCCGACAAATTTTCTTTCGTTGGGATCACATGCGCGCGTACGGCCTTAGCTACATTATGACAATTATGACAATGGTGTTAACTAAAATTTAAAAAACAAAACAAAAACAAACACACACACACACACAACCCACTACATAGTGGTATAGGAGTGAGTCCGCCACTTGCAAGATGCCACTGCGACATCTGAGGTGCAAGTTCCTCTATTGACTTTAGTTTCATTGTAGCCTGGATGCGATTTTCCGAATGGAGTAACAATCGGTCCACTTTGCAAATGCCGTGTTTTGTTAGACATTTGACTTGTGTTTCTATTTGTTACCAAATACCTCCATAAACCACCAAGGCTGACCACCAACGTTGCACTGACACCAACAACTGCATCTTGCAACATAGCTTCCACATTGAAGACGATTTGAAAATGGTAGGTGAAAGAAAGTTAGCACAAAACGTTAAACGTTTAGGGTTTAACGTCTTTTGTCCACCACGAAGGTGATTTAAAAAAAATTTAAAATTTAAAAAAAAAATAAAAAAAACGGGGCATCGAAAAGAGGTCCGTACAAATTTTTTGACTCCAGCTGGGTTCGAGCCTACGACCATTCGGACCAGAGTCGAACGCACTACCACCGAGCCACCGGGCCCAGCCGCTCCCCTGAAAGTTAGCACAGGCAGTAGCACGAAGAAATAACCGTGCCCACACAACCCAGTAAGCAGAAGTCTTCGGGACCCACGCCGGCCGCAGTTTCTCTACCGACGCGCGGGCCCACTGCGGCCGTCGTGGGCCTGAAGGTCTCTTGCTTGGCTGGGGAGACTGAACGGGAATACAGTTCTAACTCCTCTAAAGTGAACTATTTATTCCATATCATACTGAGGCTAAAAGCTTCAAATTTGCACACCGCCATAATTATGCAAGCTGCATTATAGGTCTTACAGATCAGGATACAGACCAATGGCTTTAGTTCAAGGGTGGTGCCAGAATAGCTTGGCGCCTAGAGGCGCCAAGCTATTCTGACACTACCCTTGAACCATTTTAGTCAAACTTATTTCACACTGGTGTATTCCGAATGATAAGGGTTAAAACGACGTACTCCGTCAGTCAAGGGTTTTTACAGTGCGAAATATCTGCGTGATAAATGTTCTCAGTGTGTCTTACAATAATGCTGAAAAAAAGGCTAGCTTAACATTATGACGTCTGAATGTCGTAAATTGGGGAAGAAAAGGGCTAGCTTAACATTATGACGTCTGAATGTCGTAAATTAGGGGGGGGGGGGAAGGTTAGCTTATCATTATGACGTCTGAATGTCGTAAATTGGGGGAAAAAAGGGCTAGCTTAACATTATGACGTCTGAATGTCGTAAATTGGGGAAAAAAGGGCTAGCTTAACATTATGACGTCTGAATGTCGTAAATTGGGGGGGGGGGGGGGGGGGGGGAAAGGCTAGCTTATCATTATGACGTCTGAATGTCGTAAATTGGGGGAAAAAAGGGCTAGCTTATCATTATGACGTCTGAATGTCGTAAATTGGGAGATAAAAAGGGCTAGCTTATCATTATGACGTCTGAATGTCGTAAATTGGGGGGAAAAGGGCTAGCTTATCATTATGACGTCTGAATGTCGTAAATTGAAAAACAAAAGGGCTAGCTTAACATTATGACGTCTGAATGTCGTAAATTGAAGAAGAAAAAAAGGGCTACGGTATCATTATGACGTCTGAATGTTGTAAATTGAAAAACAAAAGGGCTAGCCTAACATTATGACGTCTGAATGTTGTAAATTGAAAAACAAAAGGGCTAGCTTAACATTATGACGTCTGAATGTCGAACAAATGAAAGACTTTTCCGTTCTTCTTCTATTTCGAAAGCAGGAGAGTTCCTTGCTCTACGCTCCAAAAAAAAAGGCAGTGAAAAACCTCTGGTACCTGCGTGTACATAGTCACCTGCATCATGAAAATAAACTCTTAGTTGAGGCAAGGCAATATTGTACCGTCGAATTGTAGCAAGAAAAGCCTGCCGTGGAGAGGATCGTTTTAACCCGGCTATGGGTGTCGGTAGCCGTTTTAGTCGCGATGATTCCTGCAGGATGTCAGGGTGCTAGTCCTGCAGGAGTCATCGCGACTAAAACCGCTACCGACACCCATCAGGTCAAACACACAAAAAAATACATTTCTTTACCGACGCAAATTGTTGTACAAATTTATACTAAAAACCTAAACATTTTAACACAAAAACAGGTGTAAGCCACACACAGATAGAGAGAGAAACTTGACACCATACCTGTTGTAACTATTCGGCAGCTGGCGCGTGCATGTGTGCTCGTGAGCGCGTGCCGGCGCGTGCGAATGCGGCAGGGCAGGTATAAACGAGACGAACAGGTAGCCGTGGCAGCTATTATCAGCAATTACAAGCAACTTTCAACTGCAAGGGGCATAAATTCTCATGAGCCCCGTGCGGTCGCAGGTGCTCATAAGGATCTAAGCTTCTTGGGTCAGCACTGCTGTTCGTTTAGAGGAGGTCGTGATGGCTTAAGGGTATATCTAGTATTATCAACAGTTGCCTAGCGCGGTGTTTTACAGTGGTTGTCCGCCAGTCGGTTGCTTGTCGAAAGTGCATCTGCTCTGAAATAAAATTATACACACGCTTGTGTATGCGTGGACTTTATCCCACATAACCTAAAGGCCGCATTTCCCAAATCGTGGAGGCGCCGTCTAACATATACTTACCAGTCGCAGGAGATGGAACGACCATGATAATTCAAGGCGAGTGCCAGATTAGCTTGGCGCCGTCAAGCGCCAAGCTAATCTGGCACCCCCCTTTAATTATCATAGTCGATCCATCTCCTGCTGTAGTCTGAGATCCATCTCCTATCTCCTGCTAAATGGGTTCAGGCACAGACGTATGTTGACGAGCAAAAGAAATGCGACATTTCTGAATCATTGGAAACACTTTTCCGATGATTCCAAAATTGTCGCATTTCTTTTGCTCGGCAGTATAGAATATATTCTGAACTGATGGGTCGGTTTACAGATCTCAGATTGCACTGATGGGTCGGTTTACAGATCTTAGATTACACTGATGGGTCGGTTTACAGAGCTCAGATTGCACTGATGGGTCGGTTTACAGAGCTCAGATTGCACTGATGGGTCGGTTTACAGAGCTCAGATTGCACTGATGGGTCGGTTTACAGAGCTCAGATTGCACTGATGGGTCGGTTTACAGAGCTCAGATTGCACTGATGGGTCGGTTTACAGAGCTCAGATTGCACTGATGGGTCGGTTTACAGAGCTCAGATTGCACTGATGGGTCGGTTTACAGAGCTCAGATTCCTGTGTCGCAGACAGCTGTTCGACGGAGGTACGGCCCGATCTCACAGAACCTCAAACGACAGCGGGGAAGGGGAAATACGCAAAAAAAAAAAAAAAAAAAAAAGAGAGAGAGAGATAAAAACAAAATGTTGAATCATAATTATTGCGTCCGTCAAAACTTTTCACTCACAAACTATCGAAGTACGCACGTAAACCAACAAACGAAATCTGTCACTTGTCACAACACCCATCGCATACCTATTTTTTCGTATGATTTATTGTTTAGAGAAAACCCCCAACGAAGAAAGAAACACCCTTAGAAAAGACAGTTACAACACAATTTATTTATATTTCAAGTTAAAACCCTCTTCTTTATAAAAAAAGAAAAAAAAAGACATGTATGTACAAACAAGTACACAGTTTGCAACTTATTTGTTCGTGATGAGATGAGTTGTAACTGTTCTTTCTAAGCGTGTTTCTATCTTCTATGGATTCTTCTCTGCATATTACACACTCGGCAGTCAACTTTTTGGGGGGGATGTCTAGATTTTTTTTATGTTGGAATATCCCCCCTTCCCTCCCCCCCCAACTCCCCTTACCACCACCCCTCCTCCCCCCACCTCACCCCACCCCCCAATCCCACCCCACCCCTCACCCCCATCCCACTTTCTTCGTGTGACTCTTTAAGCTGGGAATCAAACGCGCACACACACACACACACACACCATCACACACACTCCCACACACACACACACACACTCCCACACACACACACACACACACACTCTCACACACACACACACTCCCACACACACATTCACACACTCACACACACACACACGCTAACCCACACACATTCACACACACTCCCACACACAGGCTCCCACACACACTCCCACACACACTCCCACACACACTCCCACACACACTCCCACACACTCTCCCACACACACTCCCACACACACTCCCACACTCACACACCCGGAAAAGTGGCAAAACGCCTTCGGGTCCACGACGGCCGCAGTAGGCCCGTGCATAGCCGCCGTGCTCAGAACCACTGCGGCCGTCGAGAGCCCGAGGACCTGTACTCACTGGGTCTTCTCCCTGGTCCAAATCAGGCAATGTGGACTTGACGGCACGCAAATGAGTGGGTGATGTATACTTTATGAAGGGCATATCATTCAAGCAGAATGTGTCATGCAGCGAGAGAGAGAGGGAGAGAGAGGGAGAGAGAGCCGGACGTCCTTCTGGACCTCTAAACTTAGACATAATCTTAGTACAAAGTGCTGTACATTGTTCTTTCACGCACACATTAAAAGCCACTGTGACTATGCGTCCTCTTTGTGGGGCGAATGCAGTGAACTTCATTTTAAAAAACTAAACTCGCTGTATCGTCGTTCAGTTAAGTTAATTATTCCTAACCCTACTTCCACGGACGAGAAAATAAAATCCCTTGGCCTGCTTACACTGAAGGAACAACTCAAATTTAACAAATGCGTCCTCATGCACAAAATATTTCATTATCAAGCCCCGGAATATCTGCGCATAATATTTAACTTCAGCCCTCGGCATCAACTACATACGAGGAATGACTTGCTTCACTTACCCCGCCTACGGATAGATCTCTACAAGTCAAGCCTTCTATTTTCAGGTAGTTCTGTCTGGAACTCATTGCCACTAAACATTAAATTATTTTCCGATAAAACCCATTTTAAACGTGCATTGCACACTCTCTTCCAATCAGCGTGACTTCACAGTTTGCCATATAAGAATAATACTGCTGATAACACGTAAACGTCAAATATTTTCTCTTTCTCCTTACATTTGCTAACTGATCATCTATTGTCTTGTCGGTGTCACTATACGCTATTGATGCTGCTGATTCTATGACACTGTCCTAGATGAGTATAATATTAATGCAATGCACGCGTTTCGTTCTCTTGCTTTTTGCATCGGAGGCAGTTACAAATTCTCCATTGTCATTTTTTCCCCTCCTTTCGATGATTCCCCTATTGTGTTCTTTTCCCGTAGTTTTGCTTCCTCATATTATTATTATTATTATTATTATTATTATTATTATTATTATTATTATTATTATTATTATTATTATTATTATTTGCATGCTATGTTTCTTTTTCTGTTGTGTTCTCTTTTGTTTACAGGACAGCTTGTAAGACAGGCATTGAGTTGCCTAATGGCTTTATCCTGAATAAAAAGAAAGATTAATCATCATCATCTCTCTCTCTCTCTCTCTCTCTCTCTCTCTCTCTCTCTCTCTCTCTCTCTCTCTCTCTCTCTCTCTCTCTCTCTCCCTCCCTCCCTCCCTCCCTCCCTCTCTCCCTCTCTCCCTCTCTCTCTCTCTCTGTCGCTATATGCTCTTGATGCTGCTGATTCTTTGGCCCCGCTACACATGCCCGGTTTTGAGGCCGATAATAGGAAAGCGCGGAACAGCCTACGACAGCTACAACGATGGATGCCGGCGTTGTAACACAATCTTCGCGTAAGTCACGGGCAGACTGAAACAGAACCGGCAGAAACCGACCGCCACTGAAGGACGTAAGAACGATAAGACGCATCTGTTCACCAGTTCCCGCCCAGGCCGGAACACGACCATGACATCATTGTGGGCTGGTCTGTGATGGTGGGACCTTACGGCTTCAGGCCGTAAGGTCCAAAATCTCAGACCAGGGACACGTTTCAACTACGCGGGGAACACCTTGCCGGCTTAGCCTGGTTGGCTGGCGCAGGTAAACCCGCTCATTCGTGCCACAAAGGCCAGGTACACAGACGTAAATGCGGGCAACGTCAGTGCTGTGAAAGAGGTGTACATCTCTTGGATTCCGACTAGCGTTCCTAGGGATGTCTGTCAGCACATTCTACCCCAGACACACCACAGGAAGATAAGGATCGACCATAATAGTCCAAGGGTGATGCCAGAATAGCTTGGCGCCCATAGGCGCCAAGCTATTCTGGCATCACCCTTGAACTATCATGAACCCTTGAACTATCATGAACCCTTATTCTGGCATCACCCTTGAACTATCATGGTCGATCCGTGTCCTGCACCGCAATGCAGTCTTCGGAGGACAACGGCAAGATCTAAGGAATTCGGTGTTGGGGTAGAATGAGTTAAAGAGTCTCAGTGAAGTTTACGAATCGTGTTAATTACTGAAATTTGCCGCCGTGGTGGTGGTCTCTGGGCCTTGGATAAGAAAAGAAGTACCCAACGGAGAAAGAAACACGCGGCTTAGAAAAGGCGGGTACAACATGTTGTACCCGTCTTTTCTAAGCGCGTTTCTTTCTCCTGTTGGGTACTTCTTTGCATTTTACACGCTTGGCAATCACCTTTTTGGCCTGGATTGGCCTTGGATAAGAATGCAGCCTATGAATCAAAAATATATCCAATCTCTTATAAGCAGTCAACTTAAATTGTCAAGTTATTTATGCTCACAAGGGGTACTGTATAACCATGTCTATCTCTATCTCTATTAGTAGTAGTAGTATTGTGTGTGTGTGTGTGTGTGTGTGTGTGTGTGTGTGTGTGTGCGTGCGTGCGTGCGTGCGTGCGTGCGTGCGTGCGTGCGTGCGTGCGGCGCGCGCGCTGCATGCGTGAGTGCGAGAATGAGTCCATAAGCGTAGCATTTTTGAATGGTGAATTTATAGATTGTTTATAGAGTGCGTTTTATTTTATTTTTTAATACTTTCTGTAAATTGCATTTTTGTAATTAGTTATTTTTGTACAATTAGCTTTTGTTATAAGCCTAAGGCTCTAATCCGAGGTTACGCGCTATAAAAGTACTCATTATTATTATTATTATTATTATTATTATTATTATTATTATTATTATTATTATTATTATTATTATTATTATTATTATATGTATCTTAAACCCCAGTCACTAACTAATTAGTTTCTAATTAGTGTTGGTATAACTAGCCACAGAGTCCATAAATTATGTCCGTCACTTAAATGCTTTTCAAGTTATCGAAGGAGGGGGGTTCGGGGAGGGGGTGAGAAGACTGAGAGAGGGGGGGGGGGTGCCAAAGTTTGAAAGCAGAGTTTCAGACTATTAATCAAAAGAAAAGAAATACCCAACGGAGAAAGAAACACGCTTAGAAAAGACGGGTACAACACAATGTATTAATATATCGGGTAAATACACCTCCCCCTTTGTCAAAATAGACTGACAAGCAAACAGAGAGATCAGCCGCTACTTATCTTCATTCGCAGATAGACTATTAATCAGATTACTGCAGTTTTAAATTACTGCTTCGAATGGCGTGTAACTATGTTGGCTTTGTGACGGAGCAAGTTGATTTTACATTTTGCTTTTCTCTTTTACGTGTATCCCCCTTTGCGCTGTCGTTGAGGTTCTACGGGACTGAGCCATACCTCCCGGCCCGAAATGCTCCAGCGCCACTGCTGGTTGAGCTCTGTAAACAGCTCTATACACATGACAATCAAGAAAAATAGTTTATGTTCTCTGTGTACATTCATTGCTAAAGATGTAATGTTAACTCATTCATCCCGCCGCACGTATTTCCCAAATTTTGGAGGCTTCATCTACTGATGACTATGCACCAGTTGCAGGAGATGGAACGACCATGATAATTCAAGGGCAGTGCCAGATTAGCTTGGCGCCTTTCGGCGCCAAGCTAATCTGGCACTACCCTTGAATTATCATGGTCTACCCATCTCCTGCTGCAGTGCGCCAGGGCGGAATGGGTTAAGTAAACAATTCATTTTTGTATCATTTGCATAATAGCAACGCGTCTCAACTTGGAACACAAAATCGGAGACGTGCCGCCTCCGGATACGCGGCGGCTTTAAGCCGTGTACTATCCCGGCGGAGGCCGCGGCACGTCTCCAATGAGTTAACTAAACATATCCCAAAAATTTAACTTGAGAAGCGTCAGACAATAGGCTTCAAATAGCTGTAAACGAAAATAACAGGACAGACACAACAGCACTCGCCGCGTTGAATGGGGGCCTAAAACCCGAGGCTAATTAATGAGACATAAGATCCAACAGACACTACCCACACCGGCTTCCGCCCCCCCCCCCCCCCCCCCCCTTTCCTCTCCGTCCCAGACCTCTTGTTTGCCAGGTTTTTGGCCACAGGGAATGCATGCTATAGCCAGACTGAGTCACACAGCGGCAAAAGACGACAGCCGACAGGCCACACAGGGCAATTAGGTTACGCCCCCTTTTCACACACTGTTATCTGTTAGCCTCTTGCAGCATAAAACTATGAACGAAGAACTTTTCTGCCAAAACAAAAAATCCACGCGGAGCACATCACAGGAGAAGCTATTTCAGCAATTCTTACAAAAATTAAGAGTTAGCGTTTTTCACAACACTCAAATGCACTAAGTACCCCATGACAAAACTGTCGTCTGCAAGCCTGCATACAACCGTGCACATGCCCCAATTAGGCTCCCATGAACACACTAGGTCGACTAAAATTACCCAGATTTTGCTCTTTTTCACACCACCTGTCATGCCTTTTGTTGCTCAAAACGCCAAAAAAGGCACACAATTGAAGTTTTACACCCTAAAAAAATGGCAAAAAGGGAGGAAATTTTTTGAACTATTTCTGGCGGAAAAGTTACTACATGCACCGGAAGCAATTGCCCTGTATGGCCTGTAATGAAACAAAAAAAGTTGTCAGCTGCAATCAAAACTTGATCACTGATAACCGTACCCTATAAGAAGATACACTGCCAAGTTTCAGACATGAATGGCTGATGGTTTTAAAGCTGCACCAAAATTACTACCTGCACCCCTTGGTGCCCGGAGTACCATTTGCTCTTGCGGCTGACTGTCAGCACCACACATGTAAAGATCCAAAAAGAAAAACTTATGTTTAAGCTAGCAACCCTATATTTTGCAGACAAGCAGACACACATGTTACGCATTCAAAACAACCAGCAAGTACAATTTTCAACAGTTGGTTATTTTTTGGCAATTTATTTGCTATACTACCCCCCCAAGCAGGAACCATTTTGACAGTTTTTTCAACTTTGAACCCAACTGGACAACATAGAAAAGCCCTTGCACTGTTTAAAAAAATTCAGCAAACTGCCTAACCACAACTAGTCTGCATGAGGTGTCATTTCTTTTATTCCCTCCTTCCAGCTTTAAACAAGGCTTAAGATACTGAAGGCAACTGAAGCTATGTTCCGCACTTTTTCTGAAAATGAATCACCAGCCAACATGCTTTTTCTTGCAAACAGCTACAAATCCTTGTACCAGCCAACTCAAAGGACCAAGGTGCTTCTCTGACTTTGACTACTTTGCATGGCAAAGCAGCAGAATGCTTTAAATAGTGTAAAATGCTTGAAAAAGTAGCAAAAATTTCACGTGAACGCGTGCGTTCATTCGGGGGGGGGGGGGGGGGGGAGGTGTGCGTGTTAATGCTTTGGGTTAGTATTATTAGGGTAAGCATAGTAGAGTTAGGATTAGGGTTAACATAGTTTTGGGATCTGAGTTAGCATAGTAAAGTTAGGCTTACCATGACTGAGGGTTGGGGGTGAGGGATATTTGGGGGGGGGGGGGGGGGGCACGGGGGTAAGAAGGTGGTGTTTGGGGTGGGTGGTGGGTGGGTGGAAATGTGTGGCATGGATTTTTAGGCATAATAGATATGCTCAGGATACAGCAGGATGATTTGTGTTTGAAAAAGGTGAAGAGATTTCTCACACACTAACTTCTCGATAATATTTATGACAACCGTGCCTTTTCACCGCACCATACCATCTAAACCGACTTCAGAAACCAGTCAAAACAACATGTTTTGGTGTCACCACACTGAGGTTTGCAGTTTACAGCATGTTTTCACTAAGATGACCCTCACAAAGCCCAAAATACACTGTGCAGGATAAGCGGGTATTTTGAATGCAGTCAAAACAAAAGCAAAAAAATCGGCCAACCGACAAAAATCAAATTTAACTAAATTTCATCTAGATGACACCGTAATGACTGTTACCTTGTCAGAAGGGTTTTTGAATGACTACTATGGCAGAAAATGTGACCTGGGATTGTTCCTATGTGTTTTCTAGTAGTTTTCTTTCCCCTTCGCACAAATATGCATCATTTTGCCTCTATAATCCTTATACAGCTAAATAAAGCTATCTGTATGGCATCAAAGGTGCCAACATGGCCTAAAAACACCTGATATCAGCATAAAAAGCAAAAAATGTCGATTTTTTGGCACAATCTCCTTCCAAACGCCAATAGTAGAAAAATTCACTCTGCCTTTACAGGCCACACAGGGCAATTAGGTTACGCCCCCTTTTCACACTAAAAGATCCGGAAGTAGAAGAGCTCTTCCAAGCCCAGGTGGGAGGCAGATTTGCAGCCTTGGCTACTTTGGACTGCGACATAGACACCCTTGCTGGAAATATAAAAGAGGTGTTACTTTCTACAGCAGAAGAAGTGCTGGGGAAGCAGAGGAAGCGCAAACAGCCCTGGGTCACCGATGACATCCTCGATCTCTGTGATGAGAGGAGAGCCTGGAAGAAAAAGAGAGGCCAAGACCTCACATCAGCAAACAAGTACAGACTTGTCAACAAGAAGATCAGGAAGAGGATGAAAGAAGCCAAAGAAGATTGGATTGAAGACCAGTGTTGTAGCGTGGAAGAGGGCATGGCAAACGGCAACAGCAAGAAGGCTTATGAAACGCTAAGGACCCTCACCAAGACTCAACAGCGAACAGCCACAGTCATCGAAGACAGCAGCGGCCAACTCCTTACGGAAAACACTGCTGTACTAAACAGATGGACTGAGTACTGCCGAGACTTGTATAACTACAAGGCTGAGCCAGACACCAGCATCCTCCAAAACAACCAGGCTGGGGCCAGGAAGGCTGAAGACCTGCCAGTGTTAGCTGAAGAGGTGGAAGCAGAAGGGAGGAAAGTCTACAGGTGTAGACAACATACCTGCTGAACTGTTGAAACATGGAGGAGAAGTAACAACGAAGGTCCTCACTACACTCTGTCAAAAGATCTGGGAGCAAAAGAAATGGCCAGTAGAATGGACACAGTCTCTAGTGATCCCGCTCCCCAAGAAAGGAAACCTGAAACAGTGCCAGAACTACAGAACTATCAGTCTGATAAGTCACCCTAGCAAAGTAATGCTTAGAATCATTCTCAACCGCCTCAAAACTTTTGCCGAGGAACTGCTGGCAGAAGAACAGGCTGGCTTCAGAGTTGGAAGAAGCACTGTAGAGCAGATTTTCAACTGCCGCGTCCTGATCGAGAAACATCTGCAGCATCAGCGCGAACTCTACCACAACTTCATTGATTTCAGGAAAGCATTTGATCGCGTCTGGCACGACGGACTCTGGCAAGTCATGAGATTGTTCAACATAGAGGAGGGACTGATCCAAATGATAGAAGCGCTTTACAAGAACGCCTGCAGCGCGGTTCTACTTAACAATCAGTCAGGCGAGTTCTTCAGGACGACGATCGGTGTCCGTCAAGGATGCCTGCTCTCTCCTGTCCTTTTCAACATATTCCTGGAGAAGATCATGCAGGAAACCCTCCACGACCACCATACTTCAATCTCTATTGGTGGCAGATCCCTGTGCAATCTTCGATTCGCAGACGACATTGACCTCATGGCAGGCAGCAATAGTGAGCTCCAAAACCTGACAGACAAACTTTCAAGTAGCGCAGGGTCTTATGGCATGGAGATCAGTACGGATAAAAGCAAAGTGATGATGAACACCAGCAGCAGCAACATTCACATGAACGGCCAGAAGCTAGAAGAGGTCAATAGCTTCAAGTACTTGGGAGCCACCCTGTCCAAAGACGGTAGTTGCATAGCAGAGATCCGTATCAGGATAGGTACAGCAACATCCGCAATGGCCAGGTTGGACAGGATATGGCGAAGTAACTCCATCAGCTTCACCATCAAGTACAGGCTTTACAAGTCCCTCGTAGTGTCTATTCTACTCTACGGCTGTGAGACTTGGACACTGCTTGCAGACTCAGAAAAGAAAATCCAGGCCTTTGAGAACAAGTGCCTGAGGAAGTTGCTCCGCATCTCGTACCGCGAGCACAAGACCAACGAATATGTACGTAGCATCGTCACTTCCCTGGTGGGCCCACATGAACCCATTCTGGCAACCGTGAAACTGCGCAAGCTTGCTTGGTTTGGCCACGTGACCCGACACAACACCTTGTCCAAGACTATCCTCCAAGGCACTCTCGAAGGAAGTCGTCGGCGAGGTCGTCAGAGAAAGAGTTGGGTCGCAAACATAAAAGAATGGACCGAACTCGAGATGCCAGACTTGCTTGCCACCGCCCAAAATAGAACTCAGTGGAGAGCACTGTCTGTTGCTGCTGCCTTTCAGTCCCCCCAACGCCCAGTTCGGGCAAGGGACTGATGATGATGATGATGATATCTGTTAGCCTCTTGCAGCATAAAACTATGAACGAAGAACTTTTCTGCCAAAACAAAAAATCCACGCGGAGCACATCACAGGAGAAGCTATTTCAGCAATTCTTACAAAAATTAAGAGTTAGCGTTTTTCACAACACTCAAATGCACTAAGTACCCCATGACAAAACTGTCGTCTGCAAGCCTGCATACAACCGTGCACATGCCCCAATTAGGCTCCCATGAACACACTAGGTCGACTAAAATTACCCAGATTTTGCTCTTTTTCACACCACCTGTCATGCCTTTTGTTGCTCAAAACGCCAAAAAAGGCACACAATTGAAGTTTTACACCCTAAAAAAATGGCAAAAAGGGAGGAAATTTTTTGAACTATTTCTGGCGGAAAAGTTACTACATGCACCGGAAGCAATTGCCCTGTGTGGCCACAGGCGGCCGGCGCTAAAAGTAAATTTGACAGACCTTTTCTTCCTCACGGCAACGAGAGGTGAAGGCAGGACCCATAACCCATAACCTTCTGCCCTTGACGGTTACCTCCCTTGCTTGCATGAGTAATGCGCAATCCGTAAGAGCAGGCCCTCGGCAAAAGCCATCCATCTGCAAGGGACATAGTTCCTCGTGAGCCCCTGCATTCGCAGGGGCTCATAAGGATCTATGTCTCTTGCTGCCAAGTTTTGGCGCAATTTACATCTTTTATTTTTCTTTTCTTTTTTAATGGAGGAGGTCAACTGAGAGCGCTTTATTCGACAGGCGAGTGCTTGGCAGAGAAATATAACCTCGTAAACAATGCAAAATGGTCTGGCAGCATTGCGCGTAAAACGGGCACTGCCGCTCTGTGACTTTTTTTTTTTTTTTTTTTTTTTTTTTTTTTTGGGGGGGGGGGGGGGGACTTTTGGTTGTGCAATGGTCTGTTACTTTGGACGCTGTGGCTTAGCGCCTTAAAGGTCGAAATTTACAGACCATCACACGCATCAGCTTCAGCGTGGCTTCTGCCGGGGTGGTTGATGGCTCCCGGTCACACCCCTTTCGCTTATGTTAATGAATGACTTTTTCACTGAAGATAAGTACGACTGATCTCTCTGTTTGTTTGTTTATCTATTTTGAAGAAAGAATATTGTTTACCCGAAATATTAATAAATTGTGTAGGAACTGTCTTTTCTAAGCGTGCTTCTTTCTCCGCTGGGTTTTTCTCTAACCTTTGCCTGCTGAATATGCAAGCGTAGCGTATTTATTTTCAAAGGGGAGACTGAACACATCGCCGGGCGCATAGATCTGTACTAAAAGCAGGGAAGGAACAGTTGACAAAAGGGTATCGGGACCGAAGTCGGCCGCAGTGGGCCCGCGCACGACAGTGCGCGGGCCCATTGAGGCCGATATTAGATAAGCTTCCGGGACTAATAAGCTTCCGGTGAGTCACTGCCCAACTGTCAGTTGAACCGTGAGCAAGGATTGGTCAAGTCTCCTTTTTTGTCCAACCAAAACGCTCTTCTCTGCACCTTGGAGCTCCGGTTGCCTTCTGGGGGATGACGGAAGCAAATAATTAATGCAGTCGATGTCGGCTGCGTACGCATAACAGCCATAGAGCTGAGCTGACGCTAGTCAACGTGAAACGTATGAAAAGGTGAGCAGTGGGTAGAATTAGATGCTTGTGAGGGGAATGAACTTCGTTATTCTCCTTAACCCCTTTGATGCCAGTGATAACGAATCGCGCGTCTAGAACAATTGCACACTGACAGGCATTTGCGTCAAGAACGCATAATAATAATAATAATAATAATAATAATAATAATTAATAATAATAATATAATTAATAATAATAATAATAATAATTAATATAATAATAGTAATAATATAATTCATAATATAATTAATAATAATAATAATAATAATAATAATAATAATAATAATAATAATAATGTATATTTATATAGTGCCTAACCTCCTGACGGAGCTCTGTTAACCCGTTCAGCCCTGATGCACTACAGCTGGAGATGGATCGACCATGATATTTCAAGGGTAGTGCCAGATTAGCTTGGCGCCTGTCGGCGCCAAGCTAATCTGGCACTGCCCTTTAATTATCATGGTCGATCCATCTTCTGCAACTGGTGCATAGTCGTTAGAGATGACGCCTCCCAAATTTGGGAAACACGGCCGTCGGGCTGAATGAGTCAAGAAGGTGGAACCAAACATGTGCGACTGCGGGGGGGGGGGGGGGGGGGGGGT
>BTPG01000001.1:107549110-107554110 GCA_036245525.1 Semisulcospira habei | reverse complement strand
ATAAGCTTGGCGCCTACAGGCGCCAAGCTTATTGTACACTGACTAGCTTTGAACTGTGACGGCGTATCCGTCTTCCCGCGTCTGGAAAGTATAGCTTGAGACTGAATCGAGCATAAAACGCATGACGGTTTCGTTGCAATGGTAATTAGACCTCTCCAATGGCTTTACTGTCTGTGGATACGGACCGCGTTTCTCAAACTTTTGTTCATTCGGAAAGAGGTTCAGTAAGAGGCATAGATCCTGATGAGCCCCCCGCTTAAGCGGGGTCTCATGAGGATCTATGGTGTCCGATTTATCTCGACAGAGAAGCGGCGGAAAAGCGTAACGTCTATTTTTATTTCTTATTTATTAATCTATATATGTTTCCGATGGCAATAACAACTCGTTGTAAGTTCAATCGATGTTGTGGAGGAGACGTACGGCCCCATGGCTTTGGCGCACTTGGGAAGGAGGTGTGCTATTATTGGAGTGTTGAAAAAATGTGCGTATTCTTGCCGGGTTCATTTGGGAACAAGAGATCAGGGGGCCGGGAGCATGAGCGAGCTTAGTTCTGCACCAGCCACTAAGCAAGGTGCGCCGCTATAGCGGCGCATCTTGCTTAGTGGCTGGTGCAGGACTAACCTTGCTCGTGCAACTGGCCCCAGGAGAATGCCTTCTTTGTCTCTGCGGGCCGGCAAAAATCAATGGCGAGCAGAGATGGAACGCGTAAATTAGCCTTTTACTCTTAATCCTGTTCTTTCACACACTCTCTTGTCCAACTGTAGCGCGCGTCTACAACTAGCTGTCTGTCTTCTGTCTGTCTGTCTGTCTGTCTGTCTGTCTGTCTGTCTCTCTCTCTCTCTCTCTCTCTCTCTCTCTCTCTCTCTCTCTCTCTCTCTCTCTCTCTCTCTCTCTCTCTCTCTCTCAGTCTCTCTGGATCTCTCTCTCTCTCTCTCTCTGGATCTCTCTCTCTCTCTCTCTCTCTCTCTCTCTCTCTCTCTCTCTCTCTCTCTCTCTCTCTCTCTCTCTCTCTCTCTCTCTCTCTCTCTTTCTCTCTCGCTGAGTAGCCCACCCGTTCGTTCGTTCATTCGTTCCTTCAATCGTTTCTACGTGCGTTCGCTCCTTTTTTACTTGTTCGTTCGTTCTTTCGTTCGTTCATTTGTTATTTCGTTCGTTATTTCAGTTGTTCGTTCAATCGTTTGTTCCTTTATTCCTTCCTTGTTCGTTCATTTATTCGTTCGTTTGTTCGTTTGTTATAAAATTCTTTGTTTGTGCAGTGGGATTATTTTAAAAAAGCAACCAAGACTTACTGACCTTGCGGGCGGTTATCAACAACCAAGACTTACTGACCTTGCGGGCGGTTATCAACAACCAAGACTTACTGACCTTGCGGGCGGTTATCAACAACCAAGACTTACTGACCTTGCGGGCGGTTATCAACAACCAAGACTTACTGACCTTGCGGGCGGTTATCAACAAACAGCAACACAACAGTCGTAGTCTTGTACACACGCGCCGGTGCCACCCGTGAGGCAGCATGTGGGACCACAGAACGTTAGCAAGATGCATAGACTGCCATAAGCCCCTGCAGCTGCAGGGGCTTATGGCAGTCTATGCCTCTTGCACATGGAAATTCGAGAAAGGAACCGAGACTTGGCCGAGCCAGCGGAATATGGGAACCGCACTAAACGCACCCCAAGGAATTCTTCAAACCATCACATTTGACTTCAGTTTCGGCTGTCTAGCGGACCCCAGAGAGCGGATTTGGGGCCGATTTATCGCTATCCATATATCTTAGTAGTAGTAGTAGTTCTAGTAGTTGTAGTTGTAGTAGTTGTACTAGTACTAGTAGTACTAGTAGTTGTAGTACTAGTAGTTGTAGTGGTAGTAGTTAGTGGTAGTTGTTGTTGTTGCCGTTGGACCCCAAACATTTCCACGCCCCAAGCGGCTTCGCCACAAAATAGTTCCGGTCTCTAAAATCTGTGGCATTATTTGGATCTTCACTGCTAGTCGTTTTCTGCACGTGTTAAAAACTTGGTTCGACTATCATAGTCATTTCATTTTCACATTGAAGAATACTTTCAGCTGTCTAAGCATTCACCCAATCACTGAACAGCTCACAGCTCACGGCTTTTTGCAAGGGGAAACGAGACTTCCGGTTTCTTGACTAAGCCGGCTTGGGACGTGGAAATGGTTGGGGGTGGAACAGTAGTAATTGTAGTAGTGGCAGTAGTCATAGTAGTAAACGTAGCATTAGTAGTACCAGTAGCAGCAGCAGTTGAGTAGTAGCAGTAGTTGATTGATTGTACATTGCTTAACGTCCCGACAGCAACAAGGCTTTCTCAGGACGTGCCTGCACTGCTTGTGGGGAAAAAACAACAACAGAATATTGAATGTATGTCGCCAGCCGGTCCAATACGTTAAATAAACCTACGCCATGGGGCCTAAATAAAGCTAAGACCATTTAGCAACACACATCCAACATCAAGAGCAACAGGCAGCGCAGACAGTAGGGAGAGTTTAAAACAGGAAAATGCAGGTGAATGGACCAAGGGTAGACAGAAACACATGCCCCAGAATACAGAAGAAACCCCTCCCTGTGGGGCTGACCAGGGTGACCCTGGGAACTAAAAAGTAGTTACCCCACCCAAGTCCCCCAGGACAGACCCGAGTGGGGTAGTAGCAGTAGTAGTCACAGTATTTGTAGTAGTAGGTGTTGTTGTCCCATGCTCACAAGATCATCGGATCGACGTCAGCTGCTATTGGCCCGCGCACGTCCGTGCGCGGGCCAATGGCAGCCGACGTCGATCCGATGACCTTGTGCGCATTGGGGTAGTATAGTAGCAGTAGTAGTAGTAATAGTAGCTGCAGTACTGAACTGTAGCAGTAGCAGTAGTAGTAGACGACGTCACTACTGAGTAGTAGTAAGGAGTTTTCATTAAAGGGGATTCGAAGTTAGAATCAGACAGGATTTTTTTTTTTTTTAAACCGAAGCAATAAATCAGCCTCACGCAATAGAGTATTTTAAACAGCATTTGTGACGCCATTAAGTTTCTGTACAACATAATTATCCTTCTTTGAGCTAGCTGATTCTCTTGTTAGGTGTTAGACTACAAAATAAGCCCATGTGTTGTTCTGACTGCGTGCCCCCTTTAAACCTGTTTCGAGCCTATTGTTTACGTAATGATTCCAACACAGCCCTGGCTGATGACGTTATACATTAGCAATGAGAAAATGCGAGTTGAAATCGTCAACATGTTTACAGATCAATCGATAGTCCTAAAAAAACAGACATCTGTGGGGTTTCGTTTGCGACGAACGACGCCCAATAACGAACGAGAGCAAAGACGCAGCGGAAAACAAATTGTTGGGTCCCAAACTCAGAGTCGACCCAACCTCGGCCAATAATAGTAAGGTATATTAACTTTTCAGCTTGAATTACTAAAAGTCCCAAGAATCGGTGTAATCACGGGTATATCAGTGATTAGCCATCCCACTGATCTACACTTTCACAACGTTGGTGTGACATATACTGCTCACAAAATGCAAAGGACGTATCACTTTTTGCTTTAATTATTAAAATGTCCCCAAAAATTTGAACATAATCAGACCAAACAGGTGACTGCAGTTTGCAGATGTAAGGTGTTTTCCGACATAATCAGACCAAACAGGTGACTGCAGTTTGCAGATGTAAGGTGTTTTCCGACATTGTAGTAATTCAAACTGAAATTATGACATCCCTTACTTTTTGTGAGCAGTACGTGTCACACCAATGTTGTGAAATTGTAGGCCAATGGGATGGCTAATCACCGATATGCCCGTGATTATACCAATTATTAGGACTTTTAGTAATTCAAGCTGAATTGCTAATGTACCTTACTATTTTTGAGCATTATGTCACTCTGGCCGAGTTTGCGTCGACGCCGAGGTTGGGACCCAACACACATTTCGACGCACACAAGCATAGAAAACACTCCAAACATCTCCAAACGGCTTAGATCATAAGCATAGAAAACACTCCAAACATCTCCAAACGGCTTAGATCATAAGCATAGAAAACATAAGCATAGAAAACACTCCGAACATCTCCAAGAGGCACAGATCCTCATGAGCTCTGTGCTTAAGGTACAAGCGGGTTGTCTGCCGTAACTTCGCTCTCGTTCAGTTCGTTGCTGGACTGAAGTCAGTCGTTCTGCGTGAAACCAACCTCTAGTCTGTCATTCAGCTGCTTACATCCGCAAGAGGCATAGATCCTCAAGAGCAATGCAGCAGCACGGGCTCATGTGAACCTACGCCTGTTGCTGCCCTTGCGAGATCGGCTTCATCTGTGCCTTAGATTGAAAGCGCTATTTGCTGTTCGACGCGATGACTGCGGCTACTGACAACAAACAGCTCGACGTCAAAAGACGCGTAAGTACCCCGCCGCACGATAACGTCATCAGCAATCAGTGGGGGGGGGGGGGGGGGGGGGTGTTAATCCTTATCATTCGGAATACACCAATGAGTGTGAAATAGATTTAACTAAAATAGTTCAAGGGCAGTGCCAGAATAGCTTGGCGCCTCTAGGCGCCAAGCTGTTCTGGCACCACCCTTGAACTAAAGCCATTGGTCTATATCCTTATCTGTAAGTACTGTAATGTAGCTTGCATGTGGCAGTGTACAAATTTGAAGCTTTTAGCCTCAGTATGATATGGGGTAAGCGACTGGCGAGCGGTGTAGGATTATTTTTCTTTACGTTACGTCGTCGGGCTGACTTTGGTTGCTGGCTGTGCGCGGCCCAAATGTGCAGATATCGGGCCGTTTGACGTCAGCTCGCTGTGTATTGGCCCTCAGTTGACGGGCCGCCCCTGTCGCAGAGTTTATTGAACGGCGGTGACAAGCGCGGTGATGTGGCGGTACAACGCGGTGACCACCGAAGGTGAGGTGAAGTAACGCAGGCTCTGTTAACCCTTTTCGTCCGGACACACTATTGCTTTAAATAAATTTGACTATTTTTAGTTCAAGGGTGGTGCCAGAATAGC
>BTPG01000001.1:107539110-107544110 GCA_036245525.1 Semisulcospira habei | reverse complement strand
AGAGATCGCCTGTCGTTAGAGACCATCATTTAGGTGGCTGTGGCTGTAGCTGTGGCTGTGACTGTGGCTGTGGCTGTGGCTGTAGCTGTGGCTGTGACTGTGGCTGTAGCTGTGGCTGTGGCTGTGGCTGTAGCTGTGACTGTGGCTGTAGCCACCTAAATGACGGTCTTTAATGACAGGCGACACAATTATACCAGAACCTGTTTTGTGCGAGCTAAATGATGGTCTTTAATGACAAGTGACCTTTCTCGCCTTTCAATACACACTGAGAGAACGCCTGCATTTAAAGACCTCTTTTTCTTGTAAAAATAAAATGGTACCTCCAAACAGGCTCGGCTGTAGCACCACTACCCGGCAGTACCCGCACCACCCTCCCCCTCCGTGAGTCATGCTTTTCCCGAACATTTGAGAACATGACTGTCACAGATCACAGAAAATCATTATGCACGGACACAACAAGAAATACACAGCAGCAGCAAGGACGGAGACTGAATCACACGGACACAAGAGATTATAGATTATGTAGACGGACATGCAGACAGACCCACTGACAGACTGACAGACACGCAGAAAGTTAGTTACTTAGTTAGTTATTTGGGTTTAACGCCGAGCAGGCGACTAAGGCCATATCACTGCGGAGACACGCAGAGAGACAGACAGACGTACAGATATTGACGGGTGGACAGACATGACATGCAGACAGTCAAGTAGACAGACGGGTAGACAGTGAGACAGACAGGTAGACAAGGAGGCCGACACGACGGACACACAAACAAATACACAATTAGGCAGACAGACAGACAGAGAGCGCAAATGTCAAACGCCGAGCGTGCGCCGCACACACGCACACACAAACGCACAAACGCTTTGGCATGCACGCACACACACACACGCACGCACACACATGCACACGTGCGCACGCACAAACACAGATGCACACACGCAATTGTACACAAGCATTCTTTCAGATTTACCTCTAAACTAGAGACAGACAGTGAAAGACCGAACATAGACGCATACACACGCGCACAAACGCACTGGCATGCACACACACACACACACACACACACACACACACACAAACACACACACACACGCATGCATAATAAAAGAGGAATATTTACCCCTTCGCTAGATTTCGGCGAGTCCATAGCTGCTGCCACCGTATGTCCACCGAGTCACAGAGGGTTAAGTCTCCTGTCCGCGCCTCACCACGCTCGTAACCCTTTGCCTGCTAGCCGCTTCAATCTATTTCTCGGCAACCATGACGCATTCACTGCCGAGGACTTGTCTGCCTGACATTTAAAAAAAAAATCCCGAGCAAGAGTCATAGATCCTCATGAGCCCCCGCATCTGCGGGGGCTCATGATGATCTATGTCTCTTGCATTTAGGGTTGTGCTCACATTTCCCTGGCATTGAAAGGGTTAGCAAATGCTCCGCACACACACTTCTTCGATGGCGGATACATCCACGTCTCTCGTGGGTTTGCGGATTAAGTGTCAACGGCGATTTGTATCTATCTGTCTGTCTGTCTGTCTGTCTGTCTGTCTATCTCAGACAGTCGTGTACATCAAGTGTAATACAATACTGAAATCCGCACTGGCGTTCTTTATAGCTATACTTGAAGGCTATCAACTTTCCACACGTTAACACTTCGCGTGTTCGGTAGCGGTTTTAGTCGCGATGATTCCTACAGCGACTAAAACCGCTACCGACAACGCAAAGGGTTAAACCCCACTGAAAAGGCTAAATAACGCATATTTCAAAGTTGCTCAGTCACCGTGTATAACAATGGTCGACAGATCCCAAGCGGAAACGCACTGAGCACAACGCAAACTGACTTACATTGGCTCGGAGTTCAATGTTTTCTCATCCACGCAATCACGCGCGCATTTCTAATCCGCCGGCATATGCAAGAGGCATAGATTCTCATGAGCCCCTGCGGACGCAGGGGCTCATGAGAATCTATGTCTTTTGCTTCGGTTACCAGCTCCCGTTTATATCCTGAGGTTAAGGAGCTGAGGTCTCGTTTCTACAAAAGTACGAACCTGAAGCCGAAGTTTCGCCGCAGCGTTCATAAAAGCTTATGATCCCTATGTGTCGACTTAGTGAGGCCAGCAGTGTGGGGTGGTATTTGGTGCCTAAGCCACAAGATCAGCTCTGGACTGATACAAGATAATCCTGCTGAAAAATCAGAGCGGGCTGTTGCCCCCAGGGTAAGTAAATTAGCTAATGGGACTAACTGATATATGGACGGCGGGAACGGACGGTGACCAAAGGGTGGGTAGAAGGGATAGGGAGGGAAGGGGGTGAGGGCGGGGGGAGGATGGATGGGTCTGGATGGATGGATGGGTGGGTGAGTCTAGATGGATGGATGGATGGATGGGTGGGTGGGTGGGTCTGGATGAATGGATGGATGGATGGGTGGGTCTGGATGGATGGATGGATGGATGGATGGATGGATGGATGGATGTACGGACGGACAGACGGGAGGATGGACGGAAGGGTGGGTGGGTGTAGAGAGAGGGGGAAGGGCGGGCGGACGGACAAACGGACGGACGGACGGATTCATGTATGGATGGACCATTTGAGTTTTTGCAAGCAAAATGCAGACCCATCTCATGGCGATAATTCTGTGTGCTGCTCGGTGATTTGGGACCTTACGGACGTAGTCCGTAAGGTCCAAAAATCACAGACCAGCACACGTGCCAAACTACTTAATCAAGATATCAGTTATTCATTACACATTTACATTACCATCTTCACCGCCACTGGATGCAAATCACGTTTATGAAATATTTGTTCTTTCAACGACCAAAAGCCAAAACCATTCAAGAGAAAGGGATGCATACCGGTCTCAGCAAGAGTCATAGATCCTCATGAGCCCCCGCAACTGCGGGGGCTCATGAGGATCTATACCCCTTGCAGTTGGGTGACGTTCAGATTGTTATCTCGGCACGGAAAGAGCGTTAATGGTTTCTGATATCAAACGATAGGGGTTTTTTTTCTCTTTTTTTTTTTTCTGTGTCAATGCAAATGCCGACGTGGCCCAACGTCTTTTGCTTTGTCTGTGTGCGGGGTAATACGACAACTAACGCTGGCGTCGGTCCCGGGACGTTGTGCATGCTGGGGCAGCTAAAGTACTCACGTGCCGGACTGACCGTCGTTGACCCTGAAAATATTGATATAATTTCCACGCCTCGTAAGAAGGGGACGATGAGTTACCAATAATCCGACTCAAACCACGAGGCGAAGCCAGTCTTAAGGCGTGTTTCCATACAGCGGCGGCCAAAACGACACAAATCGAGAACATACAAAGAATGAGCGGTTCCATATGGACGAAGCGGCAGCGACAGGCGATAGCAGCGAGTCAAACTTGTATCAAACTGGTCAAAACTGTATCGTCCCACGGAGCGATTCAACAGCGATTACTCTGCGATTTCGCTGTGAAGGAAGCATGTTTTTTGTTTGTTTGGTTTTTTTTTTTTTTTTTGTTTTGTTTTTTTTTTTTTTTTTTTTTTTTTTGGGGGGGGGTTTATAGTAAGCGACAGCAAATCGCAACAATTCTAAACAACGTAACCCTCTTAACCCCACGGCCGCATTTCCAAACGCTTGGAGGCGTTGTCTAACGACGATGTACCAGTTGTAGGAGATAGACTGATCATGATAATTTAAGGGTAGTGCCAGATGAGCTTGGCGCCTGAAGGCGCCAAGCTCATCTGGCACTACCCTTGAATTATCATGATCAAGCCATCCCCTGCTGCAGGGCACCGGGCCTAAATGGGTTAAAAAGGGGCGTGATGGCGCCTGTTGCGTCGCTATATGTAAACACAGAAAGCGTTTATCAGCCTTCCGCTCAGCTACTTTATTGCCGTGTCGCCCAGCGCATCGCGTAGTTGTATGGAAACACAACCTTATCGTAAAAAGTGAAAGCAGGGGCCAGTCCCTTACAGCAAGGGGCAAAGATCCCCAAGACCCCTTTCACATTTGGCATGTAATTGTATAAGTCTAGTTGGGTCAGTTATATCGAGAGAGAGAGAGAGAGAGAGAGAGAGAGAGAGAGAGAGAGAGAGAGAGAGAGAGAGAGAGAGAGAGAGAGAGAGAGAGAGAGAGAGAGAGAGAGAGAGAGAGAGAGAGAGAGAGAAGTGCAAATTATTGACAGCAAAAAGTATAAATTCTCATAAGCCCTGATCTGTAATGTGAATAAGATATGTTGAGGCCAGTCCGATGTTTACGAGAAATGGTTCAAAGTTTTGGTCAGCTAGTGGCATAGATTATCATATGCTTCTGTAGCCGTATGCAGCAAGGGCTTATGATAAACTATGCCTCTATCTGACAAAAATAACGAGAATCATGCCTTTTTAATTCAGATGGTTACAGGGTTCATGAGCATCTGTGTCTGGTGTGGATGAGAGAGTTTGGATGCGGGATCAGCCAGTATTATTAGTAAGCTATTATCGGCTTAGTGTACGGCCACATGGGGTCAATATAGCCGTTAGATCGTGTCAATAACACAGTGAAGGTGTGTGTGTGCTTGCGTGCGTGTCCGTGCGTGCGTGGCGTGCGTGTGTGTGTGTGCGTGTGTGCGTGTGTGCGTGCGTGCGTGCGTGCATGCGTGTGCGTACAAGCGTGTGTGTGTGTGTGTGTGTGTGTGTGTGTGTGGAGGGGGGGGGGGTGCGTGGGGCGGTGCGTGTATGCGTGCGTACGTGCGTAGGCCTTTACAAAACCGTCACATGTACCGGGTTGGTTTTTTCTTTCTAGATACCAATACTGTTTTGTTTCAACTCATTCGAGGCAGGCAACGCTATACGACACTTTCGCAGCTATTGATGCGGGCGCCTTGATTAAGTTTAATAACTAAACTGCGGTATTTGTGGCTGTTTTTCTAACAAACTAACCACGTTAACTTATTTCATGTTTCAGTCAATGTGAGTCTGTATTTTTTTCTTGGTCTATGTGAGTGGGAGCAGGGAGGCGGGGGGAGGGGGGGGGGAGGGGA